>OY992530.1:107633102-107979542 GCA_963921185.1 Dasysyrphus tricinctus
TCCCCCCCATTCCGGCGAGTTCAAGCCGAGCTACGCAAGCAGGCCGCGTCCCCCGGAACTTAGCATTCCATTTCCCTTTTCCGTTTCCAAACTCTTCCTAACCCATTTTCCTACCTTTCCCTCTTTCTATCCACTCCTTGGTCCAACGCATCCCATCCTCTTGCCACGCAACAAATGGCGCCCAACGTGGGGCTTTTAAGCCGAGATTTTTTGTAGTTTTCGTTTATGTGACAGTCAAACCAAACTTACTGTGAATTTTCAAACCTCGTAAGTCTGCGTCAGGAAAGTCTTAGACAAACCTAGACGTATCGCGACGAGATTTTGAAAATTCACAGTGACTGCGGTTATTGTGTGTTTTTCGCTTTCTTTAGCCGGAGTTGTGCTGAGTTTTCGGGGTCGTAAGTCTTCACTAGGAAGGTCTAGGACGTACTTAGTGAACTGCTACGAATTCCTGAAGATTCAGTGCAACGACGGCTAAGAAGAGTATTTCTTTCCTTTCTTTTCTTTTTTTCTACTGGACTTGTTGTAAATTTTCGTAAGTCTTCACCAAGAAAGTCCTAGACATACTTAGGTGAATCGCGACGAATTCTGGAAGTTTACAACGACAACAGTTACTTTTCTTACGTCTCGTTTTACCTTCATCCCTTATCCCAATTTTTACTTTCTTTCTAAAATTTCAGTTTCTTTCCCAGTTTGTCAAATTGTGTTAGGTTTCGATTTGGACGCAGTGACCGTGATTGACGAGTCGTCGATCATCGAGGCACCGACCAACTTTTAAATTATTTTGTTTGAGTTTTTCTCATTTTTTTTGTCTCGTTTCTCTCATCGATTCAGGTCTTTTAGCAAAGTCCTTAGAGACTGTCTAAAATCGTGGGATCGATGAGAAAAACTACTCTTTGTCTTTCTGTCTTTTTTTACTTCCTTTCCTACCTCACTACTTCAAGGGATTTACTTTTGTCCGTCTGCTGTCTTATTTTACAAAGATGCCATTAGTAAGGTCGCACCATGACGCTAAGAATCCGCCGATAATGCTACTTGAAGCACCCCGTATGTATATGAAAACCAAATCAAAAAACCAAAATCCATTCAGAAAACTTATTTTTTGAACATTATTTTTCAAAACTCATTTTTCTTTGTCTATAATTAGTACAAGAAAACATTTTTTTCTTGATTTCTAGTTTAGTTATTTCCTTTTTTTTTGTTATTTATTACAAATTTTTTCAGTTTAATCTCCTACGTTGCCAATTCTTATATTCGAATATAATCGTTTTCGTAAATGAAAACTTTTTCATATTCTTTTTCATAAGAAAAATTTACCTATATTTATTTGTTACTTTTAAGCTACGGTTTTTCTAGATAAAAACGATAACTTAAGAAAACTCATCCTTTCATTTTCATAACTTTTTTGTTTTTTTTGTTATTTTTTTTTGTTAAATTATATTGGGTATAGAAGTTTTTTTAAGCTTTTTTGTTTTTTTTGAATCGATTATTGTTTAATTTTTTTTTTGAAAAATGGAAACCACCAACAAAGATGAAGATGATCGCATCAACAGGATCATTAGGGACACAGAAATAGACAGTAATGTCAGATTGACTAGGTCAGTTAGTCAGCAGTTACCCGGAAGTGAGAGACGCCGCGTTATGCATTCTCCTCTCACATTTGAAAGGCCCTTCCGATCCGCGTCCAATTTACCGGCTAGTTCAAATATACCAGCAAGTTCTATCGATTCGGTTTCTCCTCCATCTTTTAGCAACCTAAGTGGTTTAGGGGCTGAAGCGTTACCACCTAATCGTATGAGTTTTGGAACCCATAACGAAACGGTCGTTCCAAATGTAGGTAGGGTACCCATCTCTAGGCCAACTAGTGCAAATTTGCTCCAAGGTGGTGGCTCTAGAGATATTTTAGAGAGCTTGACTCAAAGACCTCCACCGATAAAAAGACCCGAACGGAGAATAGTTTCCGAAGATTTAAAAGCTTATATCAATTTAGCCATTGTAGACGCTTTAACTTCCTACAAAGATTCGGTACAGAGTGAAGTTACCAACACTCTGAAAGAGGAGATCCAACAGCAGCTTGGAGGGTTCCTTAGAGAATTGAATCTGGGAAGATCCTCTCAGCCAAATACAGATGCAATGCAAAGACCTCCTGCGCCCTCTTACAACTTTCCGCCTCCAGTTACTCAACCACCTCCTTCGCAGCGTCCTCAGCCTGAGCCAACCCGAAGTGCTTTTGTGCCTCCTGCACAGCAACGAAGGAGACAACAAGAACCATTGAGGCGAAGCCAGGATCGAATATCCCAACCTGAATTTCTTCAAGAGGATTTTTACGGACAACAGAGAAATCCGTATGACCCTCGAACATACATCAACCATCAAACGCCTTTCCCACCCCACTGGTTGAATTCGGGATACAAGGCTCCCATAAAGATCAACAAGTGGGGGTTGAAATTTGAAGCTCAACCAGATAAGATGACGGTTGAAGATTTTGTGTTTCGGCTTGAAACTCTTCAGAGCCAATATGGTTGTCCGTGGGCAGAAATACTGCGAGACTTCCATCTATTGCTAGGAGGAAATGCCCACGACTGGTTCTGGCAGTTCCAGCGTAATAACTACCGACCTGACTGGCCGATGCTGAAAGATGCTTTGCTGCGCCAATTTAAAAACACTCGTTCTGATTACGATATAATGCGCGATTTGATGGATCGTAAGCAAGGTTTTTCGGATAACATCGATGATTACTTGGCAGCAATCAGCAAAATCAAATCCCAATTGCGCTTACCTATCCCAGAAGTGGAATTGGTAAGAATTCTTAAGAAGAATCTTAATGAAAGAGTGGTGAACTTGGTGTATCCGATGCCAATCTATTCGATGGATCAGCTGAGGAATGCTTGCAAGGATGTGGAGTCAGCATTCCCGAGAAAAGAACGCGATTTTCCAAAATCAACGAAGCCACCGGGGAGATATGTAGCCCATGAGTTGGAATACGAGGACCAATATCTGGGTCAGGCTCCTGAAGAAAATTTAGCCGCCTTACAGTTCGGAGGCGCCCGCTCAAAACTTCCTCCACGGAAATACGCTGATGTTCCAAGCTTGATATGTTGGAATTGCAAAGCACAAGGTCACACATACTTTGAGTGCGAGTCCGAAACATTGAATTTGTTTTGTTATAAGTGCGGACTAGAGGGAGTGAAGACCCCGCACTGTAAGCGATGTAACCCGGGAAACCGAACGTTGAACGCGAAGGTTCCGGGGGATTCGCGTTCGACTCAAAATTAGAACCCCCAATTGTTCAAAAATTTCCAGTTGTTGATGCTGAAACAAAATCACATGAAAGTCCTCTAATTGCAGAGGGCAATTCAAAAATTACCATCTTGAAAAGAGATGAAAATCGAAAATCAAATACAGAAAGTGTTAGGAAACCAAATTTATGCAATATTAAACCCTTACATATTAGAATCGAGGAATACTACCGTGCTAGGGATAGGATTTTCAATAATAAAATTCTATTACCTTCAAAAAAAGTTCTTAAAGCTAGGCGAAGATTCAAGTTGAGAAAAGAGTTAAGCAGACGTATTGCTTCCACAGTCATAAATTTGACATCAGACCCTAGACCGTACGCGCAAATTAAATTAGAAAATAAAGAAGTCCTATAGGATTGTTAGATAGCGGCGCAAGTGTCAGCATCCTAGGGAAAGATTGTATGAAACTTGTCGAAGAACTTAAACTTCCCATAATGACGTTTCACTCAGGAGTTAAAACGGCTGATGGTAAGAGCCAGTCAATTGTGGGGAAAGTGCTTGTAAAAGTACATTATAAAAATAAAGAAGATCAAATTACGTTTTATCTTGTTCCTAACTTAGATCAAGAAATCTACCTCGGAGTAGATTTTTGGAAGACATTCCAACTTGCTCCAAACGTTATAAGCACGATCACGTTAACTGATGAGGCAGATCTCTCGAACGCTCATCAGTTGAATCCTAATCAGCAGGCCAGACTGGATGCAGTCAGGCAGAAATTTCTGTGTTTTGACCGGGATGGTCTTGGAAAGACGGCGCTCATGGAGCACGTGATAGATACCGGGGATGCACTCCCTGTGAAACAGCGTCACTACCCTGTCTCACCAGCGGTACAAGCCATTTTGTACGAAGAGTTAGACCGGATGCTGAGCCTCGGCGTTATTGAGGAGAGTGAGAGTCCGTGGTGTTCGCCAGTGGTTCTCTTGCGAAAACCAGGCAAGAATCGACTTTGTCTGGATTCTCGCAAGGTGAACTCACTGACGAAGAAAAACGCTAATCCTCTCCCCCATATCGAGGGGCTCCTCAGCCGGCTACCGGATACATTCTACATAAGTAGTATTGATCTAAAGGAAGCATTCTGGCAAATACCGCTGGAGAAACAGAGTAGGGAAAAGACTGCCTTTGCGGTACCGGGAAGACCCTTGTACCAGTTTACTGTCATGCCATTTGGGTTGTGCAATGCGGCCCAAAGGTTATGCCAGTTGATGGACAAGGTGATTCCTGCACGACTTAGGGATCGTGTCTTTGTCTATCTGGACGATTTGCTAATCATGGCGCCGGATTTCGAGACGCATATCACCCTGGTAAGCGAAGTAGCCGACTGCTTACGCAGAGCGAATCTCACCATCAACATGAACAAATCCAAGTTTTGCTTCAAGGAGTTGAAGTATTTGGGGTTCATAGTTGGTGGTGGACAGCTTAAAACTGACCCTGCCAAGGTGGAGGCAATTGTGGACTTCCCAGTTCCCAAAACCCCAAGGCAGGTTCGGAGGCTGCTTGGTTTAGCAGGGTGGTATCGGAAATTCATTAAAGATTTTTCGAGTCTGACTGCACCCCTGACGGAACTCTTAAAAAAAGGAAATTCAAAGTTTAAGATGACGGAAGAGGCCCTGAGAGCGTTCGAGAATCTGAAGAAAACGTTAACCACGGCACCGGTTTTGTCGCATCCCGATTTTTCAAAAAGATTCTACATTCAGTGCGATGTTTCGGATGTGGGAATAGGGGCCGTGCTTTTTCAAAGAAATGCGGAGGACGAAGAAGTTCCGATATCCTTCTTTTCACAGAAGTTCAACAAAAGCCAGAGAAACTACAGTGTGACCGAGAAGGAGTGCATGGCAGCGGTGATGGCTGTTCAAAAATTCAGGCCGTATGTCGAAGGCATGGATTTTACAGTAATCACCGACCACTCCAGCCTTAAATGGCTCATGAGCATGAAAGACTTAAGTGGTAAGCTCGCCAGGTGGAGTCTGTTGCTGCAATCGTATGCCTTCGACATACAGCATAGGAAGGGCAGCCTGAATGTAGTACCAGACACTCTTTCTCGGGTACACGTAGATTCTCTGGACATAGAGGATGTTGCACCCCTAATAGACTTGAGTTCCGTGGAATTCAAGTCCGACGAATACCGAAGTTTGATCGCAACAATAAAAGATAATACCGATGATCTTCCGGATCTTAAAGTCGAAGACGGCTTTGTATATAAACGCGCGTTTAGAAGGTTAGGTGAAGAAGTAATGCTAGAGCATTCATGGCTCCTATGGGTTCCTTCAGGATTAACGGAACAAATAATAAGCAAAGCTCATAACCCACCAAAAACGGCTCACGGTGGAATTTTTAAAACCCTATCCCGCATTAGACAACACTTCCATTGGCCGAACATGACTGTGCAAGTACGCGAATACGTTTCTAATTGTTCTATTTGTAAACAATGTAAGGCTTCAAGCCAAGTGTCTCGTCCCCCTATTGTTAATTCGTATTGTTCTGATCGTCCATTCGAAAAACTATATATAGATTTTTTGGGTCCTTATCCCAGATCAAAAGCAGGGAATGCCTACGTATTCGTAGTATTGGACCATATGTCAAAATTTGTTTTTTTGAAAGGATTGAAAAACGCGAACACAACCAGTGTTATTAAGTTTTTACACCATGAGGTGTTCAATATGTTCGGTGTTCCTCGCTTGATCCATTCAGATAATGGTAAACAGTTTTTGGCGAAGGAGTTTCAAAACTTCTTGCAAAAGTACGGGATCACTCATATGCGAACAGCGAACTATGCACCCCAATCGAACGCGTCGGAGAGAGTCAACCGCACGTTGTTGGCAGCTATCCGCGCATACCTCAAGACCGATCAACGTGATTGGGACTACTATCTCAGCGACATAGCTTGTGCCCTGAGAAGTGCAGTTCATAGTTCTACCGGGGTATCCCCATACTATGCTTTGTTTGGTACAAACATCATGATGCACGGTAGCAGCTATGATCTGGCACAAAAACTGAATGCGGTTGACGATAGCGAGTTGGTGATACTCCCTCGACGCGATCGATTGGAGTGCATACGTAAAAGGGTACGTGAAAACATTTTAAAATCGAATGAACGATCGGCGAAAACTTATAACACGCGTACACGGAAGGTAAGATACCTGCCAGGGCAGGAGGTATTTAGAAGAAATTTCATTTTGAGTGACGCCTCACGAAATTTGTCCGCAAAATTATGCCCCAAATACATAAAATGCCGTATAGTTAAAGCGATAGGAAGCCATATGTATGAACTAGAAAATCTAAATGGCAAGAAAATCGGCGTATTTCATGCCAAAGATTTGAAACAATAATCGACCGAAAGTTGTCACTCAAAACATTCCAACCGTCCCTAAAACCCCGATAGGTTCCCGCAAAACGCACGTTTTTTCAAGAATCAATACAGTTAAAATGTTTACTCCTCACGTCATATCCCGGTATAAAAATTTAAAACCAAATCCGATAAATCATCCTTATTGGTTGATAACATTTCACTTAGTACCTGAACACCGAGTTTAATCTCACTTGAAAAGTTTGAAAATTATTACTGTAAACTCCTCACACCGTACCTGATTAATTTTAAGCATTTCGTGCGTTTAATAAAAATGTACAACCCTAAGAACTTTCGAAACAAAGCGCTTATGTTTTTTCGCACAGCACTGTACAAAAAAATGTATTTATTTTTGTTCATGTTCATCACGTTGTACCTGAGGATCATCCTGATTCACTTTTGTATTTACATGCTCACTAGTTAACTTTCATGTTCAAGTTATAAACAAATTTTGTGTCATGGTTTAATTTTATTTTGTTATTTATTTATTTGTCAAAATTCATGCAAAACTTAATGTTATTTCAATCTAAATGTTAATTTATAAACGGATACTTAAAGTCGAAGCTATCCTTAAATCTATTTTGTTAGGTACTTGGTTTCTTATACAATTCTTGGAACCCATAAACAAAAAGGATCGACATTCAAAAAGAATTATATCTTTTATCTTGATCCGGATTTTATTGCAAGTCTGATTACACCTTGAAATCAAACCTGTGATACTTCGACTGTGATATGACAAATAATTCCAAACTGTGATGACACGAACTGTGATATTATATAGGTAATAGAAAAAAAAAGTTCCATATGTGATATAGCATGTAAGCCTCTTAGCTTTTATTCATTTATTTATTTATTTATTGCTTGTATCCGTTCTTTAATTAGTATTCTTAGATCTACTTAATCGCTGAATATTACTCTGTTTAATATCTGTGATATATAGGCTGAAATCCCCAATCTGTGGTACCACCGACCGTATAATTTTGCATTTCTCAGTAATGGTATGGTATGTTAGCATCCAATAATTTCTTTATAATATATTATTGTATTTATTAAAACTGTCCATTAGTACTACAACAACATGATTAATTGGCACTATAAGTGGTCACTCACCATTTCACAATTGTAAAAGAAAGACTTTCTCCCGCAGAGAACGTAGAAATCAGCTGCGCGTCCTGGGTCAGTGACCTCATTGCTTAACAGCGAACTAATGCAAAATTAAATCCACAGGTACGGTAGGGAACACAGTCCTTGCATGGGGGTAGTACATACTTCTGTAAAACGGAAAACAAGAAAGTGAATACGAATAAATGAATAGATTGAATACGGTAGGACATAGGAGGCTAAGTACTTACATATGCTATAATGTAAATAACGCAATCCTGATTCAACTGCATTGCTTCGTTGCCGGTGTGATAATTTTGGGCAATCATTGGGGAGCCCACATTCCCTAAATGGCACAGGGTTCAAATTCAACGAATCTAACTACTGGCCCTAGGGTAGACATGACTTATTTGATTTCGGTGAAAGGCCAGGAGAATTTGTTTTTCTGCTTTTGTCTAATGTCCTATTGGGTGCTTTTGATTTTCCATAAATCACTACATTCGGCGTTGTATTCATCGCTCGAAGCATCGATTACGTTACAAGCAAGGCCTATGTATATTGAACGGCGCGCGCGAACGGCGATCGATGATTATAATTCCGCAATTTATTGTTGGCCTTTTTTTTAAATAGGTAGGTAGATACCTGAAAAAAAAACAACTAGTGAAAGTTCTCCTTTTGAAGTAACTGTACAGTATGTGTATATACCTGAGTATAGTATGTACAGCTATTCCGCGTAATAATTCTATATAATGCACCAATACATAACCCCGTTGAATTGCAGGTATATGGCCCGGCTTGGTAAGCGTGGGTAGCTCACCACGAGGCAAAGGAAAAATCCAGGCTATCGCCGTCCTTGTAATTGGGATAAATCTTACAAGCACAGACATTTTGATGAGTACGCCTGGCCTTGAACTCCTGCATGCAGGATACTCATCAAGGTATCTGAAAACGAAATAAGGAGGTTCCATAAATGACTTAAAAATGAATGAAAAATTGTTAAATTGATACTTACGAATTACGATATCAGGAAATTGCAGCCATCTTCATCAGACACTAGTTGAGAAATGAAAGGAAGTATGAAATGAGATGACAGTCGAATGGAAAATAATTTCGTATTCCAAACGTCAGATGAATGCGTTCCGGGTTGAAGAAAAAAATTGTATAGGGAAATTTTAAGGAAATTTTAAGGGTAGGTTGTGAGACTGCGAACCCATGAACACAATGGAGGCGAGGCTATAACGCAAGTCATTTCAAAAGTGTTGTTTGAAACCTAGACAAATAGGAAGCGAAAAGGGGGTAGGTAGGAAAAATAAGAAACTTCAGCCAGCGGTCACTCATATTTACTGGAAATCAACTATATCGTCGGACGTTCGAGAACAAGCGAACCTACATCTCGGGCGACTTCTGTCTTCGTACTTTAATTGGAGTATATCCAACAAAAGCACGAATTTTGTTGTGTACGCCCAAACTCAGTGTATTATTATTGGTCTATAGTGAAAACCGAGCCTTAAAATTGGTTACAGCGCCCTCTATTAGTCAAGCTACGAAGTAATTTTTGAGAAGATGGAGGAGTACCACCGAAAAGTCATATGAGAGATGGAAGGCAAAACATGAAAATCGATACATTGACATTTCGAGAATACAAATAAAATTTGCTAGCGGATAGGGGATCGTATGACCCGAATAATGTGGGAGGAGGAATACTGAATCAAAGTGGGATGATTCTCCTACGGCAGATTGCTCCAATGACCTGCTGTCATACTGTAAGTTTCCTTCCGCGATTGAACAAGAGCCAAACGTTTTATGCTCTACGGGTATATACCTACCATCATTTTGGTATACGCAACACGCAAGAAAAAAAAAAGAATACATCGGCCTATACAGTGGGTGGTGATTTTAATTTGATACCTTTTTCAATAAACCTAAATTTAATACTTACTGACTTTGTTTCCACAAAATAATTAAGTTTTTTTCTGTAAATTTAAGAATTTAGCTTTTTGTACTTACGAGTTCAATCAATCGTTGGAATTTATTTAAAATAGAAACGCAGTAAAACATAAAATTATAAGAAATAAAAAAACAACACTATAGGGTGAGTTTTCAAAAGTAAACGTTTTTTATTTAAAATTGGTGCTAAAAGCCTAGTTTACAGTTCCCGTGTGCAAAAAAAAACCTACGCAAATATTCTCGCATGCCAAAAATAATTGAGGTGAAATGTAAAACTAATTGTTTGCATGATTGGTTTACAGTTTCATGCAACAACAAAAACCAATGCTGCCATGGAATGTCATGCAAAACAATGGACCGGCAATTGATTTGCATGCGAAAAGAAGTGTGGTGAATAAAATATTTTTTTTTTGGATGGTCGGTTTACACTTCCAAAAAAAAATATATATTCACCTCAAGGCATTATTTGCATGCAAATGGTTTTCGCATCCAAAAATAATTATTTTCCATTTTTATACCTATAGATTATTAATTAAGGGTAAATTAATGACTCAATGGAAGGCTTAGGACACGGAAAACGTTTTCCGCCTTGAATAGTATTCAACTTGGTGCGCAGAACAGGTGGAAAACCGTTTTGAAAATTTCGATTCTTTTTTTGCATGGGAACTGTAAACTATGCTAAAGGGAACAAATTTTATATAGGTTAACCAACTACCATAATTTGAATTTTGGCGGTTCCTGGTCACCAGTGAAGGACTGGGTCGCCACACACTTATTTGTTGGAACCGATTTTTTTAATCCCAACTTTAATTGGAACCCGTTTTTTTTTCTGTTGGATCCCAACATTAATCCTGACCTGAAGCCATTCTTGGAACCCGTCGTTTTGGTCCTCCTCACTCATCTTTCTCGGGACACCAGAGGTACTTTTGCCAGCTTGTCGGTGCTCTGCCATTATCCACCGCATCTGTACTTTCCCGAATCAGACTTTGAGGAGTCATAATTACCTCAACTGGAACTCAACAGACACAAAAGTTCATCACAGTGAGTCTGAAAAAAAAGAAGACCAGGTACATACATACATATTAGAAAATCTAAAATAGTGTTGTAGGCGTAAAGTAAAGGATTGCTTTGGCCAATTTTTTTACGCAATAAAAATTGGACAGATAAGCAATAAGTGCATCAAATTTACAATTTAAAATACTAAATAACTGCAGAGAATAATTTTTGGAAGCTGAGAGATATTTTGATATTCGTTTTTTTATTGTATCTAAATTTTTTTTCGTAAAACTACATTATTTTGTTATATTTTAAGTGGCGTTGAAGTTTTTGACCTTTTTTTTTGTCAAGTTTTCATATATTTTAGAACAAAAATAATCAAATTTGAGTCATAAAAACCTTTTTGTAAGTGATAGCAGGGTTTCCTAAGTTTTTTTTTTTTTTGACCGTGTTTCATAAATAAAGATATTGAATAATCCATCCTCCTCCAAAGAGCTCTATAGAGGTAGGGAATTTTATCTTCGAAAACCCCAATTAGATTGAAGGAAGTGCCAAAAAGGGTACAGTTTAGCCTTTCTTGGGAAACTTATTGTCGTCACGTTTTTTTTGTTAGTTCTTTTTTTTTCATTTTTGTATAGGTTTGGTTTGTCAATTTATCTAATTGATTTGCATCTGAAAAGGATACTTGAAATTAACATAAAATTAATAACATTTTAGATTTACTTTTTAATTATTTGTATAATTCCTTTTTTTTCTACATACATACATATGTTGATTAGTATCTTACCTGTTTATTTGTCAAATTTTGAAATAAAACTTCGAGAAGCGCCTTATTGATGAAATTTTGGTGTTTTCTTGTTTCGTCATTGAACGAAACATGAGTTTCTGAGATCCGACTTTTCAGGGGTGTGGAGAGTAGCAAACTCTTTCCGGTGAAGATGGTGTGACTTGAACGTGGATATCGCCTTTTTTGGGGAAATCCAAATTTGCCACGGATTTCTTGGTTGGGAGGGTTGGCATCGCTGCAACAACACCTGCAGCACCCTAGAAGTAGTGATTGTCCGTCCGCCGTCTTTTTTTATAGTTTGCCTCAGGCCTGATGTATGTTTTGTTGCTGGTGAGGTTAGGTTTCGAGGGCAAGATCCCCCCCATTCCGGCGAGTTCAAGCCGAGCTACGCAAGCAGGCCGCGTCCCCTGGAACTTAGCATTCCATTTCCCTTTTCCGTTTCCAAACTCTTCCTAACCCATTTTCCTACCTTTCCCTCTTTCTATCCACTCCTTGGTCCAACGCATCCCATCCTCTTGCCACGCAACAATGGATAACTACTCAGTTACTATTAAGCCACGCCTATTAATTTTTAGTCCCACTAAATAAGAACAGTGACCTGAATATAACAAAGTTGGAACTCAAATAATTTAAAATACAATGAGAGCATTCAACAACTCTACAAAAACTTCCGAGTTGTTCTTGTGAAACCAGACTTTTGAACTTCTTGTTGCAAAATTCAAATCTGTGCCCCTTGGGTACAGGATTAATGGTATGGGAATGAACAAAATTACCATAAGGTCGGCTAGAGGAGGGCTTATTATACACAGGCGGTGAGGGACTATGAGTAGTAACGGGATTAAAGGATACTCGTGTATTTTGGGGTATCGAGGTATTTTTCGAGAATCTAGGGGTGGAAGAGTTGGGTTGAGGAAAAGAATTGGTACGGGATAGGTTGGGCTTAGATCTATTAACAAATTTACTATTTTTTTTATGAGAAAAATTCAATGGCAGTTGCCTTGCGATAATTTACAATTGTACTATCTAACCAGCGAGAGATTTTAATTTTGCCTTGCAAGTATATAGGTTTTGGAGTTGAACAAAATAACCAATTATATTTAGTAGGAATATAAACTTTAAAACTTGATAAATTAATCTTGCGGCATTCTCCAACAGTGATCTTAAATGTGCGCAGAAAAAGATTTCGAATCCATAAATCATCAGCACTGAGAGGTGTATTTTTCAAAAAGTAGGGGTCGAATTCGTTAAGATTTTTTAATTTGTTGAGCCTAATATTCCAGTCACGTACAGTCCAAGTACTGCCAAATCGTATGATAGTAGGCTCTGGTGTTGCAGGACATTCGGTGCAGGTAGTATTTACTAAATTCTGAGCATCTTCATCGGAGGGAGGAGGAAGCGAAGGAGAGACAGGTCGGAGAAGAGCAGACTCAGTAATCTCGGCGAAAATAGAAGTGTTATAGTTGGGCTCGATTGGTTGTACATTAATTTGAGTTTCGTCGATTTTACTTGAAATTATTTTTACTTCATCGATAATGTCAATATGTGAAGCACGTGTTACTGTTAACTCGGTACTGATGTTGTTGAAGCTTGAAACTAATTCGAGTTTAGTTGGCGGGAGGCAGATGCGACGGAAACCGAAGTATTTTGTTGGGACATTTCAAGATCAGACCGGATGGATTTTATTTGATCAAAAATATTTTCCAGAGGGTACGAATCAAGAACAGATACGAGCGTGGAACGTAATTCAGCATTTATATTATCAAAGCGGCAATGGGTGTGGTCAACCCGCGAATTAAGGACCGTAAATATTGATGAAAGTTGTTTTTCTAAAACAGATTGGTTGGCGAAGAAACGTGCAGCAAGAGTCTCTAAAGAACTTTCGAGGGTTTCGATACTCTTGGAGAAATCATCAAAGTGATGGAATTGTGAAAGCACATTTTTATGGAAGCGATTGTTATCAGTTATTAACGAGTTTGTTGAGTCACTGACACATTTGACGGCGAGAAGAACGTGGGAGAGCGATATATTTTTACATTCGTCGCAAAAGTAAACAAAATGATTCAGAAAGTCCTTAAGATGAGCACATGATTTTTTGCTAAGGCCGAGACAGAGAGGGTGGAACGATTTGCTGCAGAGACCACGACACGCAACCCGTTGAGTATATTTACTATCGAGAAGGCAATTACTAGAGTCACACGGGTTATTTTCCATTTTTTATTTTTTTTGTTTTTGTTTTATTTTGTTTTTTTTTTTTTTTGTTGACACGGGATAATTAATTTTTTCGAACACGATAAAAAAATATTAATTATTGTTTGTTTTTTTTTTTTGTTTTTAGTGTAACGAACCGATTATAAATTTGTTTTTTGCTTATTCAGTGCACAAACCAGATTGTCGGTAAGGTAGTGTTTGTTGATGTGGTGAGATGGATGGTTGATAATGATGTTGAATTATGTAAATAAAAAAACCAAAAAACAAAATTCAAAGAGAGTGAGGTGTAATACCGAATATGAGTTGCCTGGCAGAACTATACTAAAATGAACTCACCCGTAAGGTAAGTCTGAAAGCAAATAGAGATTAGCTTAGTAGCTTAAAGATGAGATTAGGTAATAGGTATTTGCTATTCAGACAGAAACGGCAGCGTAAGCGATGGTGAATGTTGAATATATAGCTGGCAGCAGGTATCGCAGAGGTTCACAGGTTGAATTGGTTGCAGAATATAAAAATGATGGGCAAAGTTGGGATACAATGTAGATCAAATTATGCTTCATAGGCAGATCATATACTAAAAATGTTTCACTCACCCGGAGAAAGGGAAACAGAGAATATATTAACGGGCGAAAAAAATATTTGAGAGAAGTTAAAGTGTTCTCTTGTACACAGTGCGAGAGTAAAAAAATGACGTAAGGCTATACGATATTAAAACGTTTGCATTTAATTTTTACAGATTTCGAGATTAATTATTTAAAGAAAATTCACTTTTTATAGGCAATTCACCACAATTGAATTAATTTTTTAAAAAATAAAAGGCAGTAAACTGATTGCCAAGTAAAATGCACACCGATTTGAACAATAGGCGGTAGTAGGGCTCGTTTAAAATGAATAAAAATACGGAGGTAAAATAAAAAACGTCTAGACTGAATGGTTAGAGCTACACCCGGGAAAGTGAGCATTAACTATAAGAGTTTTAGAGTTTCACTGCATGATTCTGTCCAGCGACCACTTGGTTCTTTTAAGGAACCTAAGGTAGATGGCTCTTTGGAGAGAATTTTCCTTAGTCTAGCTGATTCATTGGTGCCTTCTATTTCATCACAAAAGGTTCTCCACGAGCTGCGTTTTGCTCGCTGTGTTTCAGCTTTGAATTTTCTTTGACTGGATTTGTAGATCTCCCAGTCGATGTCTGATCTGGTGCGCTTGGCGACATTGAAAAGTCGCCTCGTTTCTTTCCTAATGTCGCCCAGTTCTATTGTCCACCAAGGTGGTTTTTTGTTGCCTTTTTTACCTGGTTTTAATGGACATCCTTTGACAAAAGCATTGCTGAGTATTTCTGTGAATTTCTCGGCAGCTTTGTCTAAGTTCTCAGGATTATCAATTGCATTGGTATTAAGCAATTTGATTTCATTCTCTACTTCCCCATTAAAAATATCCCAGTTAGTTTTTCTGAAGTTTCTAAAAGGTTTTCGAGAGTTTGTTGTACTAAGTATAAAGAATTCAATTAACCTGTGATCGGAAAAAGATTCTCCCTTAAGTACCTTCCATTGTTCTATTGAGACAGTATTCGAGTTGCTCACAAGGGTGATATCGAGTACTTCCTCGCGGTTCTTAGTGACAAATGTTGGTTCATTACCTCTATTCGCTACTAGTATGTTATTTTCTATGATAAATTCAAAAAGAGACTCACCCCGATCGTTGATATCAGTGCTGCCCCATTGAATATGATGTGAATTAGAATCACATCCTATCACAAGGTCCCATTTCTCTACAGCTGCGCGAAATCTGGGTTTTTAGCTGAAAACTTTCGAGATTTCAAATTAGTGTTCACACTGCCAAAACCAAGATTTCGTCTCATATAAACACAAACTACTACCTTTGATTTGCTATGTGTTTGTATTTCTCTCCACCCAAATGTCAAATACAATATCATACTCTCTCTTTTTGCCTGCTTGGCGTTGGAGTGAAAGATCACAATTTGTATCAAAAAGCTTTTCACCATTGTGTGGTGAAAGCTGAAAGTGGGTCTGTTCATAAAGATATGTTCGCATCGATACAAGATTTCATTGAGATTTCAACGAAATCTTGCATTTCGAAATCTCAAAACTGTATGGGGAAATGTGAAGATTTGGACTGAAATCTCTGAAATCCGAGATTTCACTCTGGTGGGAACGTAGTATTAAAGGACAATCGGCAAAAATGTATAGAACCAATAACAACGAGACGTATGTCGTTGGAAAGGTATTTTTATGCGCTACAATAGTCACTATGGCGGCTCATTTCAAATCACTGTGTGAAAAAAGTTATTCGTTAACCAACGTTTTGTTTTAGTACCATTAAGTTTGGAAAAAATGTATACAGATTGGTCTTACCAGTACTAATAAGATGCATGTCGTTGAAAAGGTATTTTTATGAACAGTAACAGTTACTATAACAACTTATTTAAAATCACTGTATGGAAATAGTTATTCGCTGTTTTAGGGAATTTTAGCACAGATAAAATGTATGGAGCATGGGTAACAATTAGCGGATAACTTTTTTCACACAGTGATTTGAGTTAAGCTGCCGTATTGACTATTGTAGTACATAAAATTTCCTTTCCAATAACATATGTCCCGTTGTTATTGGTTGAACTTGCCATCACCCTTTTTGCCCATACTAAAAAAAAAAAAATTTTTTTCACACTAAAATGAACCACAATATTTCATTAGTTAACGAATAACTTTTTTCACACAGTGATTTGAACTGAACTAATTTGAAAGATATTGTAGGTAATGGAAATACCTTTCCAATGACATATATTGTTGTTATTGGTTAGACCAGTTTTCATAAATTTTCCCCATACTAAATATACTTTATTCATACTAGAATGCACCAGAGCACTATCCTATTCAGCGAATAACTTTTTTCACACAGTGATTTGAAGTAAAAATGGTGGCAAAGTCAACACTGAAAAAAAAACCACAAATGCCAAAAAGTTGCTCGGAAGTTGCCTAGTTGCCCAGTGGGCGCCAGGCCTTAAGGTTAATCTCATTAAATCTCAGATTAGCGCTAGGTGGAAATGTAGCATAACACTAAACACACTCAAGAAAATATCGTTTGCGTTTGCCAGGAATAGGCGATTTAGTCCTTCCCCTCACTTTTTTTACTACCTTCAGCGATGAACAAAATATTTGTCATTGGAAAAATCGTTTAATGTAAACACCGGCAGACTATAACCACCGGAGTAAATTCACAATAATTATTCCACAATCCACACCATTGCTACCCAACCACAAATTCTGTAAACGTCAAAATGACATGGGGTGCACAAAGAAAAATCGAGCCGAACCGAGTCTGAGTCCACTGTCGTCTTTGCGGAAAATCAAATCTATAAAAAAGAACCGGAGGAAATTCTTTCTCCTGCTCAAAGTGCGAGGAAACCCCTCTCATTTTTTGTAAAACAAAAAACCAGACAATAAAGTAAACAAAGAAATGTTTATTCAAATACACATCCATCAATTACCGAAGGGGCATCCATAAACAAAAATCTAATCTTCCATCCCTGCAAGTGCAAGTAGATCCAAACGATATAATTGTTAAATTGTAGGCGTAACAAGCAACAACCACACGACGACGACGGACGAATATATTCTACAACCACGGGTCTAGAAAAGAATCTCAAGAAAATTTTCTATTTTTTTTTTAATTTTAATAGAATCTCATGTGTTTTGAAGACTTTTGTGAATAACTTATTTTGACTTCATGTGAATCTACTATTCTTGAAATTCTAATTTTTGCTTAATTAAAAGATTTATTTGGATTTTGGTGTCTTGTGTTGAATCGTTTTTGAGTTCTGTGGGTGGATTTAGAGATTTTCTAGGCAGCTGGCTGCAAAATCGCCATGTGGAAGTGTCATAAGTGTGGAAAGCCTGTCTACTTCGGTAAGAATTACTTCTTTGTGAAAAAATTTCAAATTACATACAAATTTCTAATACATTTTCATAGCTGAGAGGAAACAATCACTGGGCTATGATTGGCATCCCGAGTGTTTGCGTTGTGAGGAATGTGGAAAACGATTGAATCCCGGTCAACATGCTGAGGTAAAAATTAATAAAAAAAGAAAAAAAAAAAATAGAAACTAATTAAGAGCTCTTAAGGGTTAAATGTGCGTTTAAAAATGCATTTATGCAGCGATGATTAGTTGCATTCCGTTTAACATTCCTCTTCCTTCCTTGTGTGCGGCTGTAATTTCTGAGCTTTGATTGGCCGATCTGCATTAAGAAAAAAAAATCATTTAATAGCTAGTGGCCCTAATATTATATGATGTGTCTCTTTGTTTTTGTCTACTTCGAGTCTTAAGGCTTCGAATCAATTTGATGATTAGGTACTAATTGATAGACATACATCTTTTTATCTATTAAGGCCAGGGGCGGACTGGGCCACCGGGCAACCGGGATTTTGCCCGGTGGGCCCCCAAGAAAGCAAAAAGTTCATAAAAGTTCCTGCGTTCCTTTTCTGTTTTTTTTTTTTGTTAAGTAAAACTTTCTAAGAAAATTGGACTCACACTAGATTAATAGCTTTGTTGTTCAAAATAAGTATTTAGAGGCCTCCAGAACTCTGTTGGTGGCCTCTATAGATCTTTGGAGGCCCCCAGAGCTCGGTTGGTGCCCTCTACGGATCTCTGGAGGCCCCCAAAGCTTGGTTGGTGGCCTTTACGGAATTTTGGAGGCCCCTAGAAGTCGGTTGGTGGCCTCTACGGATGTTTGGAGGCCTCCAGAACTCGGTTGGTGACCTCTATGGATCTCTTGAGACCTCCTGAAATCTGTTGGTGGCCTCTACGGATCCTTGGAGGCCTCCTGAGCTCAGTTGGTGGCCTCTACGGATCTTTGGAGGCCTACAGAGCTCTGTTGGTGGCCTCTACAGATCATTGGAGGCCCCCAGAACTCCATTGGTGGCCTCGACGGATCTTTGGAGGCCTCCAGAACTATATTGGTGGCCTCTGCGGATCTTTGGAGGCCCCCAGATTTGGTTCATAGCCTCAACGGATCTCTGGAGGCCTCCATAACTCTGTTGGTGGCCTCTACAGATCTTTGGAAGCCCCCACAACTTCATTGGTGGCCTCGACGGATCTTTGGAGGCCTCCAGAACTATGTTGGTGGCCTCTGCGGATCTCTGGAGGCCTCCAGAACTCTGTTGGTGGCCTCTACAGATCTTTGGAGGCCCCTATAACTCCATTGGTGGCCTCGACGGATCTTTGGAGGCCTCCAAAACTATATTGGTGGCCTCTGCGGATCTTTGGAGGCCCCCAGATCTTGGTTCATAGCCTCATCGGATCTCTGGAGGCATCCAGAACTCTGTTGGTGGTATCTACAGATCATTGGAGGCCCCCAGAACCCCATTGGTGGCCTTGACGGATCTTTGGAGGCCTCCAGAACTATATTGGTGGCCTTTGCGGATCCTTGGAGGCCCCCAGATCTTGGTTCATAGCCTCAACGGATCACTGGAGGCCTCCAAAACTCTGTTGGTGGTATCTACAGATCTTTGGAGGCCCCCACAACTCTGTTGGTGGCCTCTACTGATCTTTGGAGGCCCCCAGATCTCGTTTGGTGGCCTCTACGGATATCTGGAGGCCTCCAGACCTCGGTTGGTGTCCTCTGCAGATCTCTGGAGGCCCCCAGAAATCGGTTGGTGGCCTCTAAATCTTTGGAAACCCCTAGAACTTGGTTGGTGGCCTCTAAGGATATTTGGAGACCCCAAGAACTTGGTTGGTGGTCTCTTTGAATCTCTGGAGGCCCCCAGAACTCGGTTGGGGAACTTTATGAATCTTTGGATTCCTCCAAAACTCGTCTGTTGGCCTCTACGGATCTGTAGTTATTCAAAAATTGATAGAAATATTTTGAAATTTCAAAAAACTAAATATGCAAAATAAAAATAAATAAAATTGACTCTCAATGATGAGTACTTTAAGGTCGGTTTTCTTCACTATTAGTCAACTTGCCGAAAACTCCGGAGTTGGCCAACTCTAGAGTTGATATCAAATCGAGAGTTGGATGGGAAGTTGAAAATTGCTTTTCTTCACTTCTTAAATTCTCAACTCGGGAGTTGAAATTTGAAAGTTGGCCTACTTCCGTTTTTCAAAATATCCCTGGGATATTTGTGACAGATATGTCAATTTCAATGGTAGATTTGAATAAATTGCGTCTATTCAATTTGAAATTAAAGTTTCGGAATTATTTTTGTTGTCAAAACTAAAAAAAATACATATTAATGGTGGCCGAAAAAACCAAAACAAACAACCCAAAGTTGTTCGTTTTTAAACGTGAAAATTTAGTTTCATTTTGAATTGTTTTATTTTGTATTCATCTTGCAGAAAATAAGTGTTTGACTTTGTGGGAAAAATATTTCCAAAAATATTTTCCTGAAATATGGTTTAAATTAATTTGTTCTAAATATTGAAAGTGAATATAACTTATAGTAAACAAAAAAAAAGAATAAAAATTTAAATTATGGTGAAAAATCTCAAGTTTGCACGACCAACTTCTACTTTTCTCGGGAGTTGAGAAAATCGAAACTCTAGAGTTGAAAATCGGAAGTTGAAACTGTCATCTTTGAGTGAAGAAAACCAAAAACACAAGTTGAAAATAAAAATCCTCAAGTTGTGTTCAACAATTGAATATGAAGAAAATTTGAAAAGAAATTCTTCTGTTTAAGTGGAGTGACCGAATATATAATTCAAAGTTAAAAGTTCAAGTGAGTATCTTAATGCTGTGATTTTTATATTAGTCGGTAAACATCGATACAAAATTGCGTCTTAGAAGGGTACGATAGTCATCTAACTGATGAGCCCAACTATCGTACCTGGGCGAAACGCAATTATGGAGTTGAGCTCACTTGAACTTTTAAATTTGAGTTGTGTTCAACTTTTAGTGAAGAAAACGGCTCTAAAATGTCTGAAAGTTAGTTGTATAACCTGAATTCAAAAGATGAGAATGAATAGCGGTATTTTATCTGATCCGGATCAGATCATGATAAATAAAACAAACAGGATCATAGCGACAGAAGTGTTATATACCCGTCCCTTTTTGCCGTTTACGTTTGTTTATTTTTCATGCATCTGTTGCCTCTTTTCTTTGCGCTACTGAGATGATTCACAATAGCAATTTTTGGATCATTGAAATAGATCTACATAGATAAAAAGCAGGACCCCATTTTGTTTTTTCAATTGCGTGCTAAAAATTGACCCAGATCAGATCATGTGGGTAGTAAAATGCGGCTAATGATGAGGCAGAGGACGAAAGTCAAGAAACAGAGAGAAACAAGAAAAAACAAGAACACTGTGGATATTGTGCAAAATGCTGCTTCAATGTCTTGCGACGATACTATTTTGAATCAAGTTTTTTTTAATTGGAAAGTTTTTGAGAAATTTAATTTTAAAGTAAATATTTTTGAAAGAGTTGATTGTTGATTGTTATTTCAGAACTTTTTATAGCATCACTTTTCATTCTTATATTCTTTTTCTTAGTTTTTGAGAAAATAAAAAAAGATAACAGAAGGTACTTTTTTCCATTTCTTGTTTGTATTGTTAAGTTTATAATAGGCAAAGGAGTACGATATATTATTTAATCGTGTCTTGGGAAAAGGAAACTTTCGTTATTTTTAACTTCTCAAAAACTAAGAAAAAATAATACTACTTTTGTTGGTTCATGATTCACGAGATATTTGATAAAACGTGATTTCTAAAATAGCAGCTGATGCTCGCCAACTTGAATTAACATTCGGGGGACACCCCTGAACATTTTCGAACAAAAATAAATCAAGTAGTTGCTTGCATTATGAACCTACTGTTTTTGCTCTGGTTCTTGGACTAGCATAGGGCCAGTTTATTCACAGTGGGTTAAATCTGCAACTAGGTTATCACTGATTCTGTTTAATCCATAGTTATGAATCTGTGATCATCATTGAGCGTTTGTTCACTCAATTTTCAGTTTGATCATGGTTTTTCCAATAATCATCTCGCCATTTTCAGTATATCTGTCAAATCAATTGTTAGACGTAATCTGTCACTCACCATAAACAAACATCAACTTTGTTGTGAGCTTTATGCTACATTTCCACCTAACGCTTATCTGAGATTTAATACGATTTACCTCAAATCTTCTTTAAATTTCAAAGATTTACCATACAAATATATTTCGTAAATCTTGAAGATTAGAAATTAATCTTGTTAAATCTTCCTAGGACAAATACTTTTACAAATCAAACTAACCTATTCTCGCGTGGTGCTGAAGGATTCATTCATGGCTGAATTCAGTTCTTCACACAGGAAACATTCTATCTCACTTCTTCTTCATAAGAAAAATTGGAACACCATTTGCATTTTTATTTCTGCTGTCAAAGTAAATTTTTCTTAAATCTTTTTGTGTGGTGGAAACACCAAATAGATTTATTAAATCTGAACTGGGATAGCCGTTTGGTGGAAACATAGCATTAGAAAGAAAAATTTGTTGTGAAAAAGAACACGGACAATAAGTCCCCTTTCATACGAAGAAACAAGTTGCTGGAGATTTTGTTGACGTTTTCTTTTAATCTCCTTAAAAATCTCTTGTACCTTTCACACGAGGAAACAAATCTCCAGGCAATTTTTGAAATTTCCTTTGAAAGTCTATTGGTTGAACACACCTAAACCTAGATGTGAAAGGAAATGTCAAAAAATCTCCTCAAATCCTCGACCGGGGAGATTCTGTTCGCCCCTCTTTCCTCCTGCCCTTCTCACCCAGGAACTAAAAGTTGCTGGCAATTCAGTTTCCTCGTGTGAAAGGGCACTAAGAAGTGTAGGTAGTGCTGGTATTTTGTGATACCTAGTGATGGAACTTTTTCCAGGTTGTGGTTTTTCTATAAATTTTATCCAAGGCCTTTGCAAAAAAGAGCTTCGTCTTCGTCAATAATGAGCAAAAGAAATTTCAGGAAATCTTTGATTAAATTATACTTACCAAACAGAATCAGCGAATAAGTGATTTCTCAAATAAAGTGCTCAAATTATGGATTTTCTGTTGAAAATTTTTCTTAACAAACGCATTCAATGATAATAAACTAGAATGATGATTGATTAAAGTTGACAGGGTGTGAACATAAATGTAGTTGCCCTAAGATTGGGATTGTTCAATAATTGAAAATTAGCAAATGGATTACTAAAATATTTGAAGAAATAGTTCTAAAAGTACCTTATTTTATTTAAATTTTTGAAACTGCTGAGATGGTGATCAAAAGCACAGAAGTTTCTTTTCATTAAATATCAAAAAATTCAAAGGTTTCTAGGAATGCTTTTTGTTTGACATCTCCCTTAATTCCCACAACTTGTTTGACCAGCATAATTTTGTTTTGACTAAGCTGAAGTCACACCCAAGGTCGTAAAACTAATGTTATATTACTGAGACCTACAAGAACATCTTTGCAATTTTGTATGCTTTTTTGAATAAAAACTCAAATTAATTGATCTGTAAGGTGACGCAGCCATAAACTAAAAAAGGCTGTTTCCTTATACCTTATAAATATATCAATCAATATGTTAATTTAAAAAAAAATAATAAATGTAAAAAAGTGACTTTCGAGAAATGTCTGCAATATCAACTTTTTTAACCATTTTGAGAGTGGGTATGGTTCGTTTCGTCTTTTTCATTTCATTTTTTGTTGTTTCGTCTAGGTCGTTTCGCATTTTGTTGTTTCGAATTTCACTTATTCACTTTTCATTCGCGCGAATTTTAACGCCTTTAGGTTCTTTACATGCACAAAAATCAAAAAGCCAAACAACGATGGCGAAGTAATTGAAAGTCGAACTGAACTAAATTTTCAATTTTCACAACCTGCCATACGCCTTGCTTTCACTAAAATTAGTTGGAAATTATTACAAACATACAGTGACGGTGCGTCAATAAGACGTTTTAGACAGTGTCTACCCTACCGTAAAGAGAGAAAAAAAAAGAAACCTACTTGTTACAATCAAAAAAACTGTGTTTACTTAGTCGGCATTTACATTACCCGATTTTTCCAGTACGATTTTTCCCAAAATCGTGTGAAATGTTTACATGAAACGATATGAAACGATTTTTCCAGTCAGATTTCTATTCCTGTCCTCTTCATACTTTATTGCTGTCTCTTTCATTTTGCATTCAGAGGAAGATGGCATATTAGGACCAGCGTTGCCTATTGCATTTTTTTTTCGTAAACCACATCAAATACTTTTTGGTTTTACGAAAAAAAATTTAATTCAACAAAATTAAACCCACAAATAATTTCATCACCATTGTTGTTGTTTTTTTCTCCTGAAACCCAACCTTTAAGTGCCTTGCATATGAGCTGTGTAGCAAACTATGTATGTATTTTCAATCACTTATATGTATTATTAATTTCTTCTTCGAAAATACAAATACAAATTTGGAAATGCATATCTACTGCGAAAAAAAAATAAATCTAGTTACTGCATTTTCTTTTTGGATCAGCTTCGGAAAATTCTCCGATTAGTGGCAACGCTGAACACACAAGACTCTGGGAAAAGTATAAAAGAGAACGCAAACATACTGGAAAAATTGTGTGAGTTTGCCAGGAACGGACGATTTGGTCCTTACCCCTCACTTTCTACTCCCTTCACCTATGAACAAAAGATCGTGTGAGGAAAAATCGGGTGGTGTAAATGCCGACTTAGCTAGCTATGTCGGCATTTACATTACCCGATTTTTCCAGTACGATTTTTCCCAAAATCGTGTGAAATGTTTACATGAAACGATATGAAACGATTTTTCCAGTCCGATTTCTATTCCTGTCCTCTTCATACTTTATTACTGTCTCTTTCATTTTGCATTCAGAGGTAGATGGCATATTAGGACCAGCGTTGCCTATTGCATTTCTTTTTTTTCGTAAAACACATCTACTAGCAATCAAATACTTTTTGGTTTCACAAAAAAAAAAATTTAATTCAACAAAATTAAACCCACAAATAATTTCATCATCATTGTTGTTGTTTTTTCTCCTGAAACCCAACCTTTAAGTGCCTTGCATATGAGCTGTGTAGCAAACTAAGTGTTGTCGTCTAGATTTAGGAAAAAAGATCAAATTGAAACAAGGCGAAAATAAAATGCAACCACTTGTTTTTAAATGAAAATGTTTAATGTGTAATTTTAAGTCATATGACTTGGTGTATATGCGATCGTACATACATTTCATTGATTTTATGACATTTCGAGAATATGACATTTAGTTAAAATAGCTCAGTTGTGGACTGTATTTATTAATTTAAAGGTAAGTTTAAATGGCTATGATTGTACTTCATTGTTTCTTTGTAGTTTGTTTATTTTGTTGCTTGTACTTTCGTACACTATGTATGTGTTTTCAATCACTTATATATGTATCATTAATTTCTTCTTCGAAAATACAAATACAAATTTGGAAATGCATATCTACTGTGAAAAAAAATCTAGTTACTGCATTTTTTTTTTTGGATCTGCTTCGGAAAATTCTCCGATTAGTGGCAACGCTGAACACACAAGACTCTGGGAAAAGTATAAAAGAGAACGCAAACATACTGGAAAAATCGTGTGAGTTTGCCAGGAACGGACGATTTGGTCCTTACCCCTCACTTTCTACTCCCTTCATCTATGAACAAAAGATCGTTTGAGGAAAAATCGGGTGGTGTAAATGGGCACTTACATTCATTGCATTAAGTCCCTAACACTAACATCCATAGCCTATCTCAAATTTTCAACACCTATAATTTAACGAACAAAAATCATGCATTCATCCCTTACTATTCACACACTCACATTTTCCACACCTACTTTTATTTCTTTAGATAATTTGACCTCTACCAACAACCACAATCCACAAAGCAAAAAATCTCAATGCTCTCACACAATACAAACACTAGCTTCGCTATGGCTCTGCCTTCTGCATCTGCTCAGGGCTGTCGAAGTACTGCAATTGAAGTATTTGTACTGCTTTTTGAGACTCCGTACTGCCGTACTGCTAATTCGACCAAAGTACTGCTTTTTAAAAAATTTGTTCACAGAACATTTGCAAATCATAATCCTATCCAAAAAGCTTTAAAATAAATAAATTAAAAAAGTTGTAGATTTATTGAACAAAATCTCGCGTGATATTTTTTTACGAGTGCATAGTTTGTCGTTTAGGCATTGCTTGTATATTACAAGTACAAAATTCGAAATTGTGGAACTCTTCAGATTTTCTTTTATGATCCGAAAAAAGGAGGTTTATGGACATTTTGAAGTCATTTGAAATGAAATATTCCACACACGTCAAAATGTAGTTTTTAACCCTGTCAAGCAATGTTAAATTATTATATTAATGGATCTCTAGCCCAGGAAATTTAGACTTATGTATTTCCACAAAACTCCTTCAAAGCTGAATTTTTGTTTGGACTTCCTGAGCAATTTCCAAAACCACCCTAAACTTTGGCTGAAGAAAGAATTTTTGGAGAAGTAAAAAAGTGTAAAATTCAGTTTTTTGCTAAATTCACGAAAGCTATCAACTTTTTGGAATGAAATATTAAAGTAAAATTATTCAATTCTATACAAACAAAAATTACCTTGTTTTTTTCATACAACCAATAGATTAAAAGTTAATCATGCAGGATTTTTATGGAGTAGCAAATTAAGTCAAAAATTTATTAAAATAGCATTAATCGATCAGCAATATTTTTTGTACTATATGCGTTTCGCTACGTTTTCTCATTATAAACCAAGCTATTGTGGTGTCCCGGCTAAGTAAGGCCACCATCTGCAAAAAAGGAGTGGTTTCAATTTACTTAATAACCTTATGGAATTTCATTTTACGACAAAATGACGAAAATTTACTTTTAGGCAGTAAAATTATCTAAACCTATAGGTACCTATGTACTAATGAAGTTGCAGGGGGTCAAATTTGGTATATTAAGGAGGGGAAAAGAATAAAAATAATTACAATAAATATTGTATGTAGCTCATAAAATTCTACCCAAAAATATTACCTTTTTTCTTAAAAGCAACAGATTTTGAGAAAAACATGCACAAACATAATAAGAGTTTTTATGTAACGAAAATAATTTGATACCACCATTGCAGTGCGTTAGAGTTAAATAGGTATTGGGCGCGTGTGTGATAATTTTTAATGAACAATATATACATTTAAACAAAATTAAATGCATTAACAATTATGTTTGTAAATATATATATTACTGCCGTACTGCTGTGTACTGCTATTTTTTTCCTCGAAGTACTGCTTTCTGAAAAAGTGAAACGACAGCCCTGCATCTGCTACGTGCTTCGGGAAAACCCGACAGAAAACGAAGACAGAGTCTTTCGTTCAACCTAAATTAAATGAAAATAAAATCAGCGGATTATGTTGCTCAGGTAGAATTTCTATGTGGAGCAAGTAGACAGATTCGAATCTGTCTTATTGCTTGTTTTGCTTTGAATTTTGAAGTAAATTCGAAACTTTTTCGTTGACCGTTAAGTGAAGAGAACAACTTCTTAATTTTTTATTTTTGGAGTAGATTAAAGAGGAGTGGGCAGTTGTAGGTCAACCCTAAAAAATGCAATAGGTAGGAAGGCTGGACTCTTTCGCAGAAGTACACTACTGACGAAAACAAAATTAAGGTAATAATAATCCTCCCTTGTGCGTTTTGAAGAGCTGTATCTTTGGGATCATATTGAGTCGAAACAAAAAGCATTTTGAAGCTGTGTGCTTCTTCTTGTTTTGAAATTGTTTTTCAAATACATATCGACAACGATACTTCCAGTGGACCTGACGGAATTCCTGCATTTATTTTGAAAAACTGTTCCAACACTCTGGCGGGACCGTTAGCATTTTTATTTCAGAATTCCTTAGAAAAATCAGTTTTCCCTAACATCTGGAAAAATTCATTCATTATTCCTATACATAAGAAAGGTAATCGTGGTGATATTTCAAATTATCGGCCAATAGCCAAGCTTTCATGTTTACCGAAGCTATTTGAAGCTATTGTATTCCAGAGTTTTTATTTCAACTGCAAACATTTTCTTGCGAACGAGCAACATGGGTTTATGAAAAAAAAATCCACTGTGACTAATCTTCTTGAATTCACATCTTTTACAAATAAAACTATTGAGAATGGCCATCAAGTTGACTGTATCTATACAGACTTCAGTAAGGCCTTCGACAAGCTTTCTCATAGTCTTATTTTATTTAAACTTTCATATATGGGTTTCCCTTCAGCTTTTATCCAATGGATCGAGTCATATCTGAAGGGAAGGACATACCAAGTTCTTTTCAGAGGAATAATTTCTGATCCTATAATCGCAGAATCTGGTGTCCCGCAAGGTAGTCACCTTGGTCCATTACTCTTTATTATATCTATCAATGATGTTGTTTCGATAATAAAATCCTGTAAGGTTCTTATCTACGCTGATGATATTAAGTTATTTAAAATCATCAGAAATGAAGCAGATTCAATTTCTCTTCAAAATGACCTTAATAATTTTTCTGATTGGTGTTCACATAATAATCTTTTTTTGAATGTGTCAAAATGCCAATCAATTTCTTTTTTTAGAAAAAAAAATCCAATATTTTGTAATTACAGCATAAATCAATCTGTACTTAGTAGAGTAAACACAACATGTGACCTAGCCGTATACTTCTCACAAAATCTTGACTTTTCACTCCACATTGAGAAAATTGTTAATAAAGCCAATGCAATGCTTGGTTTTATTAAGCGTTGGAGTAAGGAATTTTCGTGTAGTCTCGTAACATCTTCGTTGTACAACACTTTTGTTCGTCCCCACTTAGAATATGCGAGCACTGTTTGGTCACCTCACTACTCTGTGCATATTGATCGCATCGAATCCGTCCAGCGAAAATATGTACGTTTCGCACTGAGTCATTTGAACTGGAATGATCCAAATCATCTACCTCCATATTACAATCGCCTACTTCTTTTGAATATGACTACTCTGGAAAAACGTCGAATAGTAACTGATGTTATATTTTTACACCAACTCCTGACTGGTTCTATTGATTCATCGGTTCTTTTAGACCAAATTTATTTAATAGTTAGAAGCCACAGGTCTCGTAACACTGACATTTTTCATGTTGACTTCCATCGTACCAATTATGGTATCAATGAGCCACTGACTCGTATGAAGCATGGGGCGAATAAAAACCATAATGTTTTTGACTTGAGTTACTCTAAGCTAACACTTAAGCGCAAGTTGTATGAGCGTTCTTAAATTTTTTGTGTTACCACTCATCTAATTTATATTGTGTAATTATTGACTTATTGTTTTCTTTGTAACTGTGTATATTATATGTTGTCTTTAGTAGTGTGTTAGGCTTTATTTTTATTTTGTTTAGGTACTAACAACTAACACCACGCTAAATGATGACTGTGACATGTTAATATTTCCAAGTATCTAAAGGTGAAAAAACCCGAAGAGAACAGAAATAATGTTACAAATGCTTGCATTAAGCAGTACTGATAGCGTGTTATTTTATGGTACCATTATTGCCTCATTGCGACTGAGAGAAATGGTACGAGAATCAAATGTTCTACCTATTATTTTCTATGTTTTATGAGTTTCTTGATTTTTTTTTATAAATCAATTTAGGTCTGCCAGTTTTGTTTGTTTGAGATTGGTGTACCTATATAACTTTTAGTCAAGCAAATGCATACTTTTGTCTTTGATCACCATTATCTCAACAAAAAATAATAAGGATGAGGATGACATATTCAAGGACAGTTTTTAAGACTTGAAAAGGTTTTCAAAATAATGATTTTAAAACTTTATGTGGGCTATGTACATATCTTGGCCCTTCAACGTTTGTTTCAAAAAAATACAAGCATTTGATAAATATACTTATCTGTGTACAATTTTTTGTAATTTGTATTCTTGTATTAAATAGGTATTTAATTTTTGCTAATTATTAATAGAGTTCCTTATTGGTAGCCATGTTTTTAAGACACGTTCGTGAAGTCTTGTGTGAAGTTTAACGTTTGATTTCAAAGAGAAATACGCTGTTTTTTGGACTTTGTTAACAGTTTTAATTTTTGACTGGATAAGATGGAAAATAATGAATTTAATTTATAACTGTCTACCCAGTTCGTTCGAGTGCCGCACGTCACTGCAAACATAATAATTTTAAACGGTCATGCCTTTTTTTTGTCACGCATTTAGGTACCTAGTGATAAAAATCTTTGAACTGCCTGTAGGTGCTAATGTATTTTAAGGCTTATTTTTACTTAAAAATATTACTTAAAAATAACTTTTAAAAAATTATGTAAATGTTTTAAAAAATTAATTTCTGATAAATAATTGAAACCAAGCAACTAATTCAAATTAAGCGTATGCTATGTTTCCGCATTAATTTGTATAATTGCATGCTTATATGAAGTGCCTTTTTCATCCCTTTACCAGAATATACGTCTTTCTTGTCCAGAAAAGTCCTGATTCTGGAAACTTTACCAAATACTCTCTTTTATATCTGGAAATTGTTAGCCTTTCCAATTCCACACTCTACGTGTTTCTTTCATTACTATTTGAATTTATTCTTTTATTGTCAACCAAACAAGGTGACTCAGAATCAATCATAAACTAAGTTACTGATAACAAAATAATCGAATTGCATAACAAAAGAAACATATAGAGACAAAATGCGAAACAATCTTTGACGAAATAACCTTAGCTTAAATAATCCAAATGCGAAGCAAATAAAAAACAAAGCAACAAAATCGAAGTAATCGTGAGACGAAAGGATCCCAAAATTAAGTAATAAAAAAACAAACAAAACTTTTGCGATGAACGGAAATTATTTCGACCAAAACGAAAAAACAGTTGAGCAAAATGAAAACGATGAAACAATAGGCACCCTTTGAGAGTTATTGTATTCTGTGGCCCTTTTTCTAAAATTCCCGGTAGGCCCTTTGACCCCCAGTCCGCCCCTGATTAAGGCGGAGTTATATTATATATTCTCCGAGATCTGATTGTTTAGGAAAAAAAAAATTGGATTCTCTCATAGAAACTTGGTATCTTGTTTGTTTTAACTTTTGAATTTGAATTTATTGAGTCCTTATTCTCCTAACAATTTTTTAATAACTTATATCTATGATAAATAAATACACATTCAGTTTTTATAATAATTTAAGAGAATAGTTTGTAGCATTTAAATTTAAATACAAATTGAGATAATGCCACATTAAGAAAAATTTATTCTATTGTGGGGTGAATACAGGAATTAACGTTGGATAAAAAGAAAAGTATTACAATTATTGATATGAATTAAACAAATAACATAATTTTCATCAATTGAATAAAAAAAGAAAGAAAGAATATTTACAAAAAAAAAAAAACATTCATAAGAGATCATGGTAGTAAATTAAAAATTAAATCAAAAATTAAATCAAACAATGTAGCTTAGCAGAGATTCGATGTCATGAGTATTAAACTGGAGAAGCCATGATTTTAAGGAACTTAAAAAAAGTGGCAAGTTTCTAATGCTCCGTAGTTCGATTGGGAGTCTGTTGTATAATTTGCGAGAAACGATCGTGTATGAGTTTCTAAAAAGTGTAGTCCGAAAGGGTAAAGTTTGAACGGTGGTAGCATTTCTTCTCAAGTTATATAGGTCTGTTATAGGGCTTTCCAAATAACCACCTCTCATAAAAAATATTTTTAAGACTTTAAAATAAAACAAGTGTCTTACTGGTAGAATTTTCGTCTGTCTAAATAATTCTAAAGAGTGAGCTAAGCGAGAAGCGTTGCATATCTTTCTTAAAACACATTTTTGAAGGATCGTCAGTTGATGAATTTTATTTAGATAAGCGCCTCCCCAACAACAAATTCCATATTGTAATTTGGATTGAAATATTCCGTAATAGGTGTTTTTTAATGTTGAATTTGAACAGAACTTTCTTAGGCGATAAAAACCTCTTATCGTAGAAAGGAAGTACTGCTTAAGATTCAAAATGTGCTCAGTCCACTTGAAGTGTTGATCAATTGTGACGCCTAGATATTTGAAATCTTTTACAATTTCAACATTAAAACACATACTATTGCAAGCTTCTATGTCATTAAAACTAAATAATGGAGAAGATCTTAAGCAGTCACTATTAAACAGGCTAAAACGGGTGCAATACGGAGCATGAAACATTACTTTTATATCAGTTTGTGAGTTTAAATCAGGGCCGAATAGCATCAGTTTGGTCTTGTTACTAACAATTAATTTATGGTCAGCGAACCATAACCTTAATAAATTAACGTCATGATTGATATCAGCAACTAAATTCAATGGATTTACTGCATTATATCCAATCGCAATATCATCAGCAAAGGCATTCACTGTCCCCAAAAAAGGTAGGTCAAAAAGAGAATTTATATATATCAAAAAAAGGATGGGCCCAAGGACTGATCCTTGTGGGACACCTATATTAATATACATAGAATCACTTAATGTGTTACACACTTTGACTCTTTGATTTCGATTACTAAGGTAAGATTCAAACCATTTGTAAATGAATCCACGAAAACCAGCATCATATAATTTATTCAAAAGGATTTTATGATTAACCATATCAAATGCTTTCGTGATGTCAACAAAAAGAGCAGCACATTTCATTTTTTTATCTACACCTTGCTGGATTAAACAACAAAAGTTTAACAGAGCATCTTCTGTTGACAAACCTGACCTAAATCCAAACTGAAGGGGACTTAAGAAATTTAAATTTATTAGATAACGCAGAATTCTCGTTTTCATAATTTTTTCAAAAACTTTTGAGATTGATGGCAATAACGAAATAGGTCTATAGTTTTTGATGTCATTTTTGTTACCTTTTTTAAAAATGGGAATTACAAAAGCTGATTTGAGCTCATCAGGGAAGATTCCTGACAAGACACTTTTATTGAAAATGTGTGACATTACATCTACTATATTTAACGCAGTTTTTTTCAACACAACATTCGAGATACCATCAACTCCAACAGAGTTTGAGTTTTTAAGTGAATTTATAGTTTTTAAAACTTCAAAACCAGATATCATTTCAAAACAGAAACTGTTTCCATTGTGAAACTCATTTGAAGGGCTATAGCTATTGCAGCATGAGCAAGAAAATGATATTTCACAAGGAAGAGAGCTTTGGCCTACATTGGTAAAGTAACTGTTGAATAAATTAGCAATTTCTCTGGAATCAGAAATACTTGAGCTACCATTCTCTACTGACATTGAACTGGACTGAATTTTTTGTTTTCTATTTATAATACCGTTTATGACTTTCCATTCTTCTCTAAGGTTACCTTTTGCGTTTATAATTTTGCAATTGTAAAAATTGTCACGACAAAAACGGATTTCTTTTTTAACTTTCTTACAAATTTTTTTAAACCGGAATTTAAGATTAGCGTTAAGTGGATGAGCTCGACACTTTTTATGTAATTTATGTTTAAAGTTTATAATTTTAATGAGAGAATTATTCATCCAAGGTTTTAATCTTAGTTTGGACCTTTTTTTTACGACATAAAATGTAGAATTCCTGATTAGATATTTAAAACCTTTTAAGAATAATTCATAAGCTTTTGATGGATCATGTTCCGAATAAACTTCCTCCCAGTCTGCAAGTAGTAAATCATGATTTAATTTGTTAAAATCAATTTTAGTTAGAACCAATTCAGGATTCAATTTATTTTGCTCAACATTTTTCAACATCTTAAACACAATACCTGTCATGCAATGATCAGAAATTTGAAGGTCAAGCACTATTCCAGCATATTCATTTTGATTAATCTTTGAAAAGCGGCCAAAAACATGGTCCAGACAGGTACCTGCAATTGGTCTTGTAGATTCATTTACAAAAGAGATTAAACCGTGTTCAGAAATCAAAACATTGTAGGCATCCAGGGCAGGACAAAAGGTAAGAAGGTCTAAGTTCATATCACCCAAAATTATTAGATTAGGAGCTCTCTCATTATTCAGAAAAACAGAAAATTCATCAATAAACACTTGAGCCGATTTATAGTGAAATCTATATATGCAAATAAAACTAAACATTTCATCACATAGACGAACAGTAATTTTCATAATATCCGCACTTGTCAGACTATAAGTTTTAAACTCACACTCATACGAATCGCGCACAAAAACTCCGACCCCACCAGCAGCATACGAATCATTAGCACTAGCCAAAAACTTATATTCAGGTAAACTAAAATCTTCAATTTCATATGAATATATCCAAATTTCCGAAACAAATATAAAGTCGGGCTTATTTTCAAAGGTTTCAATGTTACAAGCTAATAAATCGAAATTACTCCGCAAACTACGAATGTTTTGATGTACAGCGTAAATAGATTTGAGATTAACAGAATCAGATTTGAAAATAATATCAGAGTTGCTATGAATGGTTGATATGGTGAAATCATTGTTATTAAGATCAAAGTTATTAATTGAATTTAGCATAAGTAACTAGCTTGTAAATTATTTAAGTCTTCGAAAGATCTTATAACTACAACCTCACCATTATCGGCCTTTCTTAGCAGTATTCTAGAATTTTTGAACCATTGATATTTAAATTTATGTTCTATTTTAAATTTCCTTACTGATACATATAAAGCTCTGTTATATTTGGTAAAAGAATCATTTATATAAATACAATTTTTCTTACTACCGCCGAATAATGTTGCATTCAGCTTCTGTTTCTCTGTTTTCTTCTTCTGCATAAGATTCTCCTTAACTGCACGCGAAGAGAGTTGGACGCAAACAATATTTTCTTCCACATTTGAATTCGTCTTCTTGACTGGCTTTACATAAATCTTACGAATTTCATCGGTAGATATACTGACATTCAATGCATCATTGAAAATTGTTTGTATACATGCAGCTGCATTGTTTTTGTTTACCGCTGGTATACCCACAACTTCAACTGAATCTTCCAAAAGTTTTTGCTCTCTCCAGTTTAATTTGCTTTCTAGTCCCATTACTCTGCGCTTTAATTCCACATTCTCTTCTCTCAAAGCCACAAGTGAAGATAGAAACTCGGTGTTGATTTTTTTTAGGCTAATTATTTCTGTGTATAATAGCTGGAGAGTAATTATTGAGTCGTTGTGTTGTGATTGTAACTGGGGTGATGGCAAAGGCGATGGCGACGGGTTCGGTGAAGGTTTGGGTGGCTGTAGAGGTGTACTCTCATATACAATGCGTGGTGATGATGGAGAAGTGTGCTTGTTGTGCTTTGACGACGACTGCGAAGGTGATGATGCAGGTCGTTTTTTGTTAGATGATTTTTGTTGTAGTTTTCTTTCTTTTTGGTGCAAGTTTGGTGTCTTGTGTAGCGGTTTTTTCTCAACTTTAGACTGGGATTGTTGTTGTTGGTTCGTGGTGTTGTTAGTACGAAGAGCATCGATGTCTTGCTTATGATGCACACTGCTGGTTTCTGATGTCATCGTGGGCATAGGTAAAATGCATTCTTGTTGTTGTAGCGAATGACTTCGAGGTATATTGCAATTTTCGCATCGATATTTTAAATCAACATCATATTGTGTGATATTAACACATGCACAGTGAAAAGAAGATGAACAATCCGCACAAGTAATAATGGATTTGGTATTTCCATCCAATTTGCCCAAACAACTTAAACAATTCATTATAGGTTGTTATAAGAATTCACTTTCTAAGCAAACGTTAATTAAGACAAAGCGCGCACCCCACGACACCATGAAAAAAATACGTCCGCTCTTGACAAAGTCAGAACTCCGTTCTGATTGAATTCTGTTTGAGTTTTCCAGTTAGCGAGGTCAAAGACATATTAAGTGAATATTCCTCGATTTAAGTTAATTCATTTTCCGATCACGTATCGTGCATAAAGTAACCTTCCTCTCATTTCCCAGTAAATGATGACTAAGAAAAGAGGATTATGGTCAATAAGACATTATAGAAAGAAGTATGTAATTATTTTTTTTATAAAACAAGTAAAAAAAATATTTGTGCCTTGGACAAACGTTCTGTACAAGAAGTACAAAATTTAAAATTTGAATTTGGTCACGAAGTCAATAGATTCTAGAGTTTTTTTTTTTAGATTTTAGAAACAATAAATTCTTTGTATCGAAACATTTTATGATGCGAAATGGTTTCGTTTATTATGCCTATGTCTCCTTTTTTCGGTGTGTTATAATATACTCTTTAATGCCCATTATCTCGTCGATCCAATTCTCACATTTTAATGAATTAGAGTTTTCAACTTTTCGAAGTACCAGTGTAGTTTAATGGCGTTTAGGTTTTCTTGTAAAATCGTCTATGGGATCCTGTCACTGGTCACACGTCAAAGCTCCAAATTTGTATGACAATTTTTAAACCTGTAACACAAAAAATTCTTTATTTGACTTCTGTAGAAAATTGGTTCAACATTCACCAAAAAAATCAGTGACCACGGATTACTTAGCACAATTATTCTATCTGCAGTCGAACTATATTTTTGTTTAATGCTTTACTTTGATGAACAATAAAAGCCAAATTTCAGTCGTGGGAACCAGAGTATAGTGACTTACAACTCTCAACAATTCCTTTGTTCTTGTTGTTAGTGGGCAGGAATGAAATGGAGCTGACTGACTGCCGAGACCGAACGGCCAAGATGCAAAAGACTTCTTCAAGACAAGAAATATTAGAAGATTTATCAACTTCTCGCCCGATGTAGTACCCCTGAATTATTAGGAAAATTATAATTTTTAAAATGCGGCTTTACTGGTAAACGGCCATAAGTAATACCAATAAGACTAAAAAAATCTTATTATTTTTTTGTTGTTTAAGAACTGGGTATAGTATAAGAACCAATGACATAAACAGTCAAGTCATTTACGTAAAGTTGTAAGTCATATCAATAATAACCTTTGAGGTCTTGAACCATTAGCCGTTTTTCTGCCTGCCTAGACACGTCGAATAGGTGTAAAATTTGACGTAATTTTTTTACATCGATTTATTTCAATGCCTATTGGTCGTAGGGTAAAAGTGTGACAGCAATTGCTCAAAATTGCAAGCTAAATATTTCTTGTATAAGTACACACTTTTACCTCCCTTATTTTATTAATGAGTCTGAAATAGATAGTTAACGAAACTTTACCCCTGTGTAATACTTTCCTAATACATCTGAAAATGCGCGATAGACTTTTTTCCTAATGAGTAAGGAAGGTTTTGTGAATGATATTCAACATAAACCCTGACCTTCTAAAATTTTTAAGAGTTTATCACACCTGTTTCTTCACGACCGCCACGGATACTTTATGAAATAGAAGAAGTCAGTAAAACTTAATAAAAAACTCAATACAGTTTTATCTGGAAACTGATAATGTATTTACTCTTCATCTTTTTTAATGTACCAAAGTATTTAAAATTGGTGCTTAATTCTATCATAAATAATATTACATAATTATTTTTAAGTTGTGTTGATACATACTCGTATTATGTTACCTAACTTTGGCTTATCATATTGAATGATGATATCTTTGTGGTGTGACCTTGGGGTAAAATTTCCTTTTTTAAATCAAGTAAATTGACCCTGTGCCCGTACAGAATTGTATTGCTTCGTCGTTGTTGAATGAATTATTTTTTTCCATCAGTAGCGACGTCACATCCAAGTATCGTGGCTCGAGCTGTATCTCGCTTCTGATAGTTCGCACCAATGGGTTTGTCCAGAGGAGCAGTGGCGTAGATAGGGTGGGGGATCAGGGGGATATATCCCCCCCATTGGGATCGATAATTGTTCAACATAACCAGTCATGAACCAAATAAGTTAAAGAAACGCACTCTGAAATTTCTTTTTACGTGTCTCACCAATTGATAATAGGTAAACGTGCAAGAAAAAGCTTCCATCCAGCCTTCCATCACATAGCACAAAAGCCCAGAATATTTTCGTGTTTTCAATCATTTTCTCGATTTCTATGTAATGAACCCTTGAGAAAAATTTAAAAACCATGAAAACACAAGAAGCGTTTTCGGTTCTTTTCAAGGATTCTTCGTCTGAAATAGACAAAGCAGCAAAAAAATTTAATGAAACTGTTGAGTTTTACCAAACATATTTGGCTGCCGGACCAGCGCTCGATAGCTGCCCCGAAGAAAGCTTTCCTAATATATATATTTTATTAAAGATATTAGCTACACTGCCGGTTTCAACGTCAGCTCCCGAAAGAACTTTCTCCAGTTTAAAGAGAATAAAAACAATACAAAGAAGCATGACCAACGAAGTGAGATTATTAAAAATATGTCTATTTTAATAACAGTGTGATAAGCTTTGGATGTTTACTTATTTGCAGGATCATTTGAATGGTTTTGCTGCTCTAGCTATTCATCGCGAAATACCTACATATAACAGCAGACGAGGTTATAAGTGTTTTTTTTTATATTCAAATTAATGCGTATAGTATATTATCTTTAAAAAATATAATTTTTGTATGGCATACATAATGAATTCAATGAAGTCTTGTTATTTGCTTTTTTTTTAATTATTAAAACTTTAAAAACAAAATGCACGACTGGATCGCACGTTTATATATAAAATTCTTTAAAATCTTGAATTTTCAAAAAAAAAATTTGAATCTTTTTTTAAAAATCCAAAATTTATTTTTCAAAAATTTTGGTATGCAGTATTATTTATATTCTAACAAAGCTTTTGTGCAAAAAATTTCATTGAAATCGTTATTTTTTGAGCTAAAAAAAAATATTCAATTTCCCCTCTGGAGAGTTACAAAAAAACCTTAAGTTAAACATTTGAAGAAAATCGCTTCAGTGGTTTAGGCTGCAGGTTGAGGTACGGACAGACAGACAGACAGAATTGTGCCACCCACTTTTTTCGTGTTCTCTATCATCGTAATGTCATGTTTGATTGTTATCTCGAAATTTTTTTTTTGCACGAATCCAAAACTTGCCCTATAGTATAACCTATATCGCAAGTAAAAATGAGCGAACTAGATCTATCCCCCCCCCCCATAGCGAAAAGCTATCTACGCCACTGCAGAGGAGTGATTTGTTTTGGCACACATTTGAACAAAATTAGGGAATTTTCGTTTCTTCATTTAGAGCCGATTTAGGTCCATCCACGATGACCTTTTTTTAACGACCACCCTAATATACATAGATATATCATTAAGTTGTTAGAAATAATAATCACACAGTAAGACCTCAGATAATAGTGTTATTATTTAATATTTGATATTTTTTTTATAAATTTATGATGTCACATTAAGATTAAAATCTTATCTTGTTATTAGTGAGAAGTTTGAAGTAAGCCTCAACTTTATTATATATTTGTATAGGTTTCATAAAATATAAATTTTGTGATGCGACGCACAGTGGTGCACTTTGTATCAGGAGAATGAAAAAAAAAAAAACATTTAACCGATTTTGATCAATATTCAAGCATGATTTCGAATAAGGTGAAAAGTAAAATATCTCAGTTCTCCTACTCCTATGAAACGTTAATATTCCGGATAAACCATTTAGTTGTTTTTTATTCATTCCGGAATATTTGGAATGCATTCTTTTTATTCCATTTGAAAGGTGGAATAAAAGAATAAGGTGCCTGCAGTTTACGCTTCTATTCTTATTTATGGCAGGCTCGGTTTCGTGTTTTTTTATTTAAAAACATCAAACTAAAGTTCAAAAACATGCTACACACCAACGGCTGTGCATTAAAAATGGCTGGTCACGAAAAATGCTGGAAAAATAGCACTGGATTGAGTTGAGACTGGCTACAACCTATGCCTTGACGGGGTGGGAATCCTTGCAATTGAGAAACATACGCCCAAACTCTACACGTTAGAAACACTACAAATAATTAACAACTAAAAACAATATGAAACGTAAACAAGGCATAAAAAACATATCTGCGGCTTACTGCTCCTTATAGCCTTTTCGATTGACGATCCGGAACACTGATTATTTACGTGTTAACGCTTCTGGGTTCGGTTCTGAAGTCAAATCAAGACGCATTTTCTCTTCTTTTCAGAACAAGAATTGTCATTCTGTCGCCAATCGAAAAAAAGTCCATCAGTTGATCAACAAATAACTATCCAAACCGTCAAAACTTTGTGAAAAGGAAATGCAATAATCTTTCATTTAATCATCATTACGACCAATGAAGCCGATGAGAATTATCTTTAATCATTCTCAGATATAAATTGAACTTGGCCAAGAATTTCATAAAAAACAGAAATATAATTATATTAACCATCAGCATTGAAACTTGTTGTTGTTTTTTGTCGATCATGATTGAATTTTATGAGCTTCTATTTTAGAATAATGAGGCAATCAAAGCTGTTTTCATTCTTTATTTTGCCCTCGGTACTTTCCAAGTGAGATTCGTTATATCAATCCAACATAAACTTGAAATAATAAATTTGTTTTTAATTTATGAGTTCAAAAGAAAAGTTCGACAGAAAAAAATAACTTAGAGGTAACATGTTCCAAGAGTTTGAGAAAATAATAGAAAAAGTTAAAAAGACAATTAAAGTTCGTAAAATCATAATTAATTACCAACTAACCCCTACTGTCAATTAAATTGTTGTCTAGATAAAGTTCAACAAATTGAGCCATATTCATAAACATTATTATTTAAGTTGCTGCTAAGCAAATGTGGAGTTTATCTTATTGAAACTTCCACAAGAAAACTCCAGTCCTGAATAGTACCAGCTCAAACATGAATATGTCCCAAATAGCTCAGGTCACCATTTCCTTCTTAAAATGTTTATATTACCTTGTGATTTCAATTCTGAAGACACGTTTTCGTTTTGTTGCTTTTATGTAATGTTCTTGGCTTATCTACATATGTGTCCATTTATTTTTGTTAATTAGCATAAAGGAGTGCCTTATTGCCATGTGCCATGTTATGGCGCACTTTTTGGTCCCCAACTATTTGGTCATGGGACGCGTGTAGAATCGCATAAGAATTTCGGACAAAAAGGTATCCAGCGTGCCAATAGTAATGGTACGCCAGCGTTTCCCAGAGATCATTTGGAATCAAAATTAAAGGTTTGTCAATTATTAATATATTTACATTAGTCTATGAATCTATCTAAACCGCCTTTTTCTTTTAGCTGTATAATCAATTTTATGACAATAAAAGCCTAGAGGTGCGTAGCCGTGAGGTTAACAATAGACTAATACTTGAAGGTGCTTTACGAGTATACTGGGGTGTGCAAGGTGTTATTCATTTGAAAGAAGATGACGACCAACGAACTGTTGCAATACGTAAACGAAACTCTGGACGTTATTCAACTAGTAGCACGGTGGAACAAGATAATTCTGATAAAGAAAACGATGGCACCGAATCAGTTGATCCCGCAACAACGACAACGACGACTGGTGGCTTAGTAGATGATCTATCGACCGATGTTTCTTTATCAGAAAGTATGACTTTTGATTCGTGCAGCTTAAATGAGTATCCCCTATCTGAGGAAGCAACAACACCAACTACACCGACAGCGACGCAATCAACGTTAACAACCAATACGGGAAGTTCAGCATCTACACTTCCATCTAAGCTCGACAGTATAAATAATTTGGAATGGGATGAAATTGATGATTTATTGCAGGTAAAAAGAAGGAACACAGAATTCAAGGGGAAAAATCATTTGCTTAAATTTATTAATTATTTCAGGTGGAACGACGATTCAATGACAAGGAAAAGATCTATGAAACAATGCCAGTTAAGTTGCCATCATCACTATCATCTACCGAAAGTTCTCCGACCAAGAGTGCATCGGATCCAAGTAGCAGTAGTACCACAGAAACATCTTCAGATAATTTTATAACTGCATCCGCTTCTTTGGGAACAACAACAGAAACAACAACGACCAATCCAACCACTGACATCGATGACGACACTTTAAAACCAATGGATTTTGAAGATTTCAATCGCAGCATTCATCAGGAATACGTTAATGGCTCAAATGATTTCCCAGAAATTAACGAGGATACATTGAAGAAAAACCAACCAATCGATCCGTCACGAATAAATGATTCGTTGAAACTTTACGGTGAGAATGCAATGAGCAAGAGTTTCAATTGCGAGCAAGCTTTGCGCTCTATTGATCCATCGATGATCAATGACACTCTTTGCAGAAGGGCCGTAAGCGGAATTGAACATTCATCGGCGAGACATTACGCTCTGCAGAAATCTGGTTCGGCAAACTTGAATCACAATCATAATGGTCGATCGGCCTTCGAGAAAGGCATCAATCGTTCAAAGTCTGGGCCGACATGTTTTGAGTTTACCGATAGCGAAGATGAATCGTCGACTTTAAAGCCGCGTAAGCCGTCGACGATAAAGCGCAATGAGCAGCGATATGTTAATATTCGCATGGATTGCTATCCCAATCAAAGTGACAACGACACAAGCAAGGGTGGTGATACAAATAGTTCTGATGTTGCAGGAGAACTTACAGCCACAGAGACATACATAAATGGCCAGCAGTTTCATGTAACTGAAGATGGGGTGGTATTGAGAAGACCGCCAAGGACTGGATCGACTGCAATTAAGAGGAGGTCGGGCAATAAGAGGTGAGTTGTTCATAAAGTCGAAAATAAATACAATATGGTGTTAAGCTATAAGGTAGACCGATTTTTAGACCGATTTTGCGTTTTTAAATCTGGCAGATCGCGTAACACGATTCGATTGAATGATCGTCGTATTAACTGTAGCTGTATCTATTCAAATCTATAGGAAAATATAGAGAGAGTATTAGTCGAAACGACGATCGTTCATTCGCATCGTGTTACGCGATCTGGGCCCTGCTTGCTTGGCTGTTCGAAGAAAATCTTTGTTATTCAAGAATTAATTTTGTTTCCTTATGCTACTCATATCTTAAGGTTAAGGAACATTCAAAGTATTAATTCAAATAGTTCATTTAGTCAGAATAATATTTCGTGTCTTTGTGACGATAGTCATGTCTGTAGTCAGACATAGCGTGCTGAAAGCTGAAAGTGATGGTGATTGCCATAGTGCTTTTAAGGTTTACTTTAGTTGCATTGTTATTTATTAAATTATCAGTTTAAATTGAAAATACTCCGCTTGAAAGCTGGTTACCAGTGACTCATTTTCGACTTTATCATATGAACAAACAAACTTGTGATAACCATTCATCTCGGGGTGAAATCATAATGCAGATACGCTCCTTGTCGAAACGTTATGCTGACTTATACAATCTACAGCACCAATCGTTTGCTGGTCTGAACCATGAGATCTCGATGATTGTTTCAAGCTTGGCACGATTGTTCATTCCGATTTCACTATCCCACTATCGTCCGTAGATTCTTTATGTTAGTTTAATTCCCTTTAGCTTACACAATACTTGTAACAATTGCTGAGATTTTCAGTATAATTTAACATCAGTTACGACACAGACCCCTACTAACTAAAATCGGCAGATCTGCTTGTTACTCATAAAACAATTTTTTTCATTTTTCCAGATCTCGCACAAAGCTCAAGCGACGTTGTTCCATAAATGGACATTTTTACAATCGAGAAACATCATTTTTCACACCACCCTATGGATCTCAAATGAGTGTTTGGGTGACATCATTGGTAACAACTCAAGAAGTTATAAATCTCATTTTAGAGAAATATAAAGTGGATAGCCCAGCAGAGAATTTTTCACTTTTTATTTTGCGAGATAATGGCGAGCAGAAACGATTGAAGGATCTAGATTATCCTTTAGTTGTTCGTATAATGCTTGGTCCACATGAAGATGTTGCTCGAATGTTTCTCATGGATGCCCAAAGGACTCAAGAAATAAGGTAAATAATAAATAATTTTAAAAGTCTTCAATTTCTTATGAGTAAAACTAATTATTTCAGCAATGAGGTTGCTCAATTTATCAACCTCTCCGTTCCAGAGTGCTGTGCAATTTTAAATCGCTACAACGATGAGTTAGAGCGTGAAGTCGCCAAAGTTAGAGAAAAGTAAGTGAAAACTATCGATTGAACTTGAATTCTATTGTAATTGTCTTTTGATTTATTTAAGATATGCTGAATTGCGTCGTCGCATTGTCAGTCGTATGGAATCTCTAAAAGTTCGTTTATAATCTCGTCATCTTTAATTTAGGATTTTCGAAATTTATAATAAATTTGTTTCGAACTTCAATGGAAATCAGAGTATTTACAGACAACCTAACATTTATATTCAATCATATTCCTAAATAATTGTTTTCATATATATTTATATCAATTGCATATTTTATAATTTAATTTTTTTACTAAGGGATTCCAGTTTCTTTGATCACCACAATCGCTTTAACAACAAAAAGTTTTATTTAAACTTTTTTGTTCTTTTAAATATAGTTTTGTTTCCTTCTAAATTAGTAAAGATTTAAATTAGTAAAGTTTTTAGACTGAATCAGAGCAAGAACATAAAGTATTATGAAAATAAAAAAAATATAATAATGTCTTATGAAACGACTTTGAAAAAATTGCACTTTGGCACATATCAATAGTGTGCATGTAAAAATTGATAAATCCCCGTTTGGTGTTTAGTATATTTTAGAAGACCCCAAACGGTATTATGTTCACAAATTTATACTCATATTTTTCAAAATGTTTTGAATCTCAAAATATTTTCTTTGAGGTTATTTTTTTTTGTTTACTGTAAGAAAAAAATAAATAGAATTTTTCAATAAAATTTCAAAAATTAAGCCATTTAATTTTTGTTTTGTTTTTTGTTTTTTTTTTTGGTTTTTGTTGAATAACAAAAGGAATATCGGTATAGAGCTTAGTTCTAATAAAATTTTTGGTTTTAGTTGAATAACAAATGGAATATCGGTTAAGAGCTTAATTCTGATGAACGTGTATAAATATGTTATTAATACAACTTATTTTTAAATACATGCCAAACGTATACATTTTGTAAATTGTATTTAAGGGGAATTAAATAAATTGTTCCCGTTCTAATCCAGGCAGTGCTTAATGAAGATAATTTTTTTTTAATTTACAACAAAATCTAAAGTGAATGCCTCACTCACAATCGAAAGAAGCCACTATTCGTAGAAACAACCACTCTTTGTTGGAGAAAATTGAATAATAGATTTAGATAAAAACAATTCACATCATAAGACCGGGACGGTAATCTCCAAAACCATCAAGCCATTTTTGGTTATGAGTTCCGACTAATAAATTATTGACCTCCTTTCCATCCGTTAACTCAAATGAGTTTTTTTGCGCGTTCCTTCGCTAATGTGGTCACGGCCAAATAACAGTAATAGGTAATACAGCTTAATGTGGATGCTCGGGATTGTGCAATGAAAACATTTTTCTTCGAAATTTTTCTGAATGCTTTTCAATGAAAAATTTTGTCTACATTTTCTTTTTAGCCAGCGCACAGAGATTATGGAATACTATGCGTTTCACTCTTTATACGTAATTTTTTGATAATTTAGGCTCAGGAAAGACTGCGAAGCATTCTAATGATCACATAAATATTAAAGGTTTTTGAATAAATCAACAAATTTCAGTATGTTAACAACACAGGCTGTAGTTATGGCTATTTCACTGGGACCAACGTGAATCATCTGACGAGTTTGATTCCTACTAACTTGGTTACAGCACATTAAGTTGCTGTTGCTTCAGTTAAAACCTTCGATAATAATATATGATGGTGCGACAGCATTGCAGTCTTAACTGCATCTATATGTTATAAAAAATCCTCCTCGAATTTAAATTCTATTTGAAAACAAGGAAAATAATAAAAATCGATACAAGTAAATTAGTAAGTACAAATAATATTGTACTAAAACAAAATAAAAGATTATAAACATTATAAAAAAGAAAATATATCAAACAAAAATGAAGCAATATACATATTATGAAAGTGGCATTTAAATTATTATAATATCAGATTTTTAAATGCTAGGTATAAATCAAAATTATTATCATGCCAAAAACTCTTCATTGCAAGATCAAAACAATATATTGTATACCTTAAAGAAAAGTAAAAGTTACAATTTGAATCAAATATAACATGTGTTATGACAAATAAAAAGTTTAATTGTTTTAATTTGTTGTTGCAGCTCTAAAGTGAAGACCTGGAACCATTTGTTTTTATTTCGTTTAACGTATATCTATCTTTTCACTAAATTCCATAAGAGTTTAAACATACCAATAGCCGATTTCTTGAACAAATTGTAAAGTTATTTAAAAATTCGATCCATTAGGTGTTTCTTTATTCTAAGTCCTTCTTAAAATATCCTTAGTCTAAGAAGGGACGCGATGGTAAATTTTGGGAACTGATGTTATAACCCAAAATCAACGGAGCTTCAATTTGAATATTACCGAAAGGCTTTTAGCAGAAAGGTAAAGCTTTCCAAACCATGTATCGGTAATAGCATTATAGCATGAATCAAGTATCTTAAGGTTGCGCTACAATCCAATGGTATGTTGGAAAATTCTCCCAGTCAGTTCGATGTATACCTAGATCTCTCCATAGTCTCTCACGCAACGATCGCCTTGCATTTTTGGATACTTTTTCCCTGAAATAAATAATACAAACTTAAGTCTAGTTTAAACTTCAAAGCGAAGTGAAATCAAATTTGAAATGAAACATCAATAATTAATGAACCAAAAGGTTTTCAAAAAAATAGTTTTCGTCATAATGTTTGGTTACACAAAGCCCATTTAGTTGCATTTGTTTCGAGACAAAATAATTGCATTTAGTTTTCGACAGATTTTCACGCCTAGGAAAAAAAGTATTTTTTTCTATGAAAAATACACTTCGCATTAGCTTGAAAGATAAAAGGATCCTAAATTTGGTTAGATATTTTTTTTTTCAATATGCCTCAAAAACCATCAGTTGAAAACGAAAAATAGACATTCGAAAATACGTAGGTACATTCTGTATTGTTGGATTTTGTGTGTGTGGAATTTAAAATTTCAAAATTTTGTATCTCTCTTTTAATTTGTTTAAAATAAATAACAAAATAAAATAATAATAAATAAGAGGGGCTAGCCTATGTACAATTTTACACCTACACAACTCACATAACAAACATACTTTACATGTTTATTATAACATAATGAAATGACATTACAGTCACTTAAAATATTCATTCTTTCAAATCAACCCTTTTTTTTCAAATTAAATATTGCACGAAACCGAATAGCTTCCCTTAATGCCATCTTATTCTTAGCATTGTTGTTTCCTCTATTCACAATTTCAGTGTGTAGAATTTGGTTGCCGAGGTATATATGTATAATGTCACCTATTATATTATCAAAACAAAATTCCATTCCAGAGAGCACAAAATGTTGGTTTCGAGTTTTGGAAGAACTGCACTTAAGTTGCAATTGGCACGTAAAAGTAGGTTCTTCAGAAAATATATAAAAGGAAGAAATTCAGAAACTTGCGTGAGAAAAACTAATTTCATAAGGCGACAGTCAACCAAGCACCCTTGTTTCAAGTTAGTGTGTTAAATAAAAAAAAAAGAACAAAGAAAATAGGTACGTAGACATGATGCTTACCTAAAGAAATTTAATAAGGGCTCTTATGTATGTGTATAGCGGTAATTATGAAGTTGAGTTCAAAAACTTTCTCCAGTTGTGTGAAAAAATATTTTTTTTAGATTTAGCTCGGGTATTGTATGGATGGATTATGGACCTTCAGCTTTGAAAATAATATTCAATAAAATAACATAGGTAGAAACCCTTTTTCCTGAGGAAATGCTTCATCCAAAATTTTATATTGACTATTATGTTATGTTCCTCATCTTAATTCTAGTGGTCTGGTCAGCATATGTAGCTAATGGATTTTTTGAAAATAATATCACATCGTTCAAAAACGTATTAGCGACCTGACTATTTCCTGGAGGTACAAGGCCACTCAATTGTAAATACATATACATTGGTATATGGATACTGGTCTTGGCTTTATGTATCCTGACTTGCTAAACTTGTAAGTGCGAATGTTGATCAAGGAAAGAATTGCAAGATTGCAACATTAAATCCATGGCCCTACAGATTGGAGGTTAGTGCGTAGAAGAAGAATACAAACACAAACAATAAGAGAATTTATCACCCCGATTACAAAATCCGGCGAATGAGCTGCGGAGGGAATCAGACTCAATTTTGACATTTTTACAATGAGCCAAACGTCAAAATTGAGTCTAACTTCCTCCGCAGCCCATTCGTCGAATTCTGTAATGGGCGTGATTATTATTGTTTTTGTGGACTGTATTGAAATTAAATTCATATTTAGTGCCTTGTAATAAAACCCATTGTTTTAAGAGAGGCGCGTGAAGCCTCGGATAACGACCCCTCTCAAACGGCAACCATACTCGGAACGAAAATGGACTATGACTTACGAGTATGCACCTGGAATGTAATAGCCGTTCCACACTATCCCATTGAGTATTAATACATGTCAAAAAAGTGTGAAGAAATCATGTATAATAGTGTGGAAGCAAAATATGAAATTTCATCACACACAACTTGACATCGCATCCTACACGATTTGACATGTGTTTATACCTGAAAATATTTAAGATCGGTTCTAAAACCATCACACATTCTATCCCACTTGGGCGTTTGAGGTTATGGTGAAACTGATTTGTTTTGATGCAAGTGTGGAAGCAAAATATGAAAATCATTTTCATCACACAAATTTGGCAGTCGTATGAAATTCTTTCCCACTTTATTCTGACATGTGTTAATACTTTGTGGGATAGTGTAGAGGCACTTTAAGGAAACTATGTAACAGGTGCTACTCAAAACCTTGAATCTGTCCTCTCGCGGTACAAGACAGACATTCCCGCGATAAAGGAAATACGATGGATATGATCAGGAAAACGAAAAGAAGAGATTGCGACATTTATTACAGCTGTCATCAAAGATTGCAAATGCTAGTTTTAAGCCCATTAGCGATCCGCATCAAAATTGAGGAGTCTAACAAGGAGCAGTTTTAGACGGAGCCCGTCCGGAGTACAATGTCAAAGTCGTGCTCGAAGATTTCATTGCTAAGGAAAGGAAAACATCTTTGGCGGATTAGGTGGAAAGCACACCCTCCACGAAACGACATTAGATAACTGCTTTCGACTAATCGACTTTGCTGCAGCTCGTAATACGGTGATAGTAGCACTAGGTTCCCCAGGCAAAGGATACACACAGCAACCTGGCGATCTCTAGATGATCGAACCGCTAACCAAATCGACCACATGCTAACTAGTGCAAGGCACGCATCGAACATCTTGGACTTGCGAACTTTCCGAGGTGCAAACGTCGACTCTGACCACTTTCTTGCTGTGACAAAGCTCAGAACCCGACTATCCAACGAAAAGAAAATGAAGCTCCAAAAGGAAGAAATTCAACATTGCATGCCTAAGCACATCTGAGAAAGCCAGAACCTACAGTGAACAATTGACCAGGAAAATCTCTGCATGCCGTACCCCCAGCCACAAGCGTCAACAACCAGTGAAATCAGTATAGCGACATCATTAAGGAGACACGGGAGACCACCGTAGGCTATCAACGCGCGGTATTGAAGCAGGAGACAGAAAATGCACGAATACAAATGCTGCAACGGAAAACAAGAGCAGCAAGAGAGGATAACCGTGAAAAGAGAAGGAAAGGGAAAAAAAACCTCCGCAGAAAGAAAAGAGGGTCCGCAGCTTCTCAGCTCAAGTTTCTTGAAGAGTCAAGCACTGCCACCAACACCCGCTGGTTCTACAAAACAGCCAAGCAACTGGCATCTGGTATGAGCTGTACCAAGATGTGGATGTAGTCCAAAGAGCAAAAACACGTCGACTACACTGGATCAGCCACATCGAGCGAATGCACAACAACGCTCCAGCCAAGAAAATCTTCAAATCCCAGCCCTAGGTTCAAGACGACCAGGAAGCCCAAACCTCTCCGCTACAGGGACCAGGCTGTCACAGACGCAAGAAGGCTTGGTATAGACGACTGTAGGAAGCGTGTGCAGAGACCCTTCATGGATCGGGAGCCGGATAAGTAAGTAAGTAGTATTGTTAGGAGTTAAAAATATTGAATGAAACGTGTGTTTATAGAGTGCATAATTCTTCCCTTTCTGCGTATGGCCCTGGAAAACTCCATAAGTAGAGTGTTCTATTTTTTCGTATAGATTTTAATATCCCTCCATAGGTACCAGTTTGTGCGAAAAATTTCTTGAGCAGGTTTCTCAGGAAGGGGAAATAAACTCTTGAGCCAATTTTTGAAGTGTAGAACAGGAATTGGATGACAATTGAAAATTTTAGTCAATGCTTGGAACAGACATAGTTTAACAGCTATCCCAATTTACAACTTATTGTCAATCCCAGATATTATTATTATCTGGCTACACTACTCGTATATAAATATGTGATTTGCTTTTTATTCCTCGAGAAACCTACAACACTTCTTTTAAGTACCATCCTGTTTTACTAATTGCAATGTTTTAATAAAGAACGTCCCGAAATTCACGCAAGAATTAAGTGTAATTTTTAGAAGTAACACATCAAAAATATTTACTCCGAAAAAGGACTTGAATTCACCTTTTGGGTGTAAGCATTCAAATTTAAGCCCAAGCCCTTACTAATTTATTACCTACAAATATTTAATACTCCAGTGAAAACGAAAACAAGCATTCGACCTACATTCTTCGACCTACAAACACCATAAGTTAAATGAAGGTAAACAATCATTGTATCCTTAATTATTATAACGACACAGCCCTAAAACCAAAGCCCTTACCCTCAAAGAAGTCATATCGATGCTAACACACACTCGATCACTTAAAATAGAAAAATATTTTTAATACGGCAGTATTCGTTTCGCCTTTGAAAAATATACGACCCACTCATTAAGTTCGATTTTGGATATCCTTCTTCTTGGCGCCTTATACCTCGCGTCGCACGTTATGTTAAGGTTGGCATGCGGCATGGCATGCTAAAGTATAAATGCCTCCTCCTATCCCATTAACCCATTGATTTCTTACTACAAGACGGCTTATTGACACCATATTGACAGAAAGTAAAAGTTTCCGGCTTTCACTCATCTGTCCATCAAAGCAGCGCCAGCGGTGGTGTAGAAAAAGAGTTGAATTTTTTGCTGCTGGTATATCGCGTATAGGGAGGGTTACCTACAAACATACATAGCAATCACAAATCACAACCCAAAACCCTCCCATCTAGATTTGGCTGTAATTTTGTAATAAGTTGCAAGAGAGAATGCCTCTCCCCTTATAGAGAGCCACCACATCAGGGAATTCCAATTCAATTAGAATTTCTGTGTTTGAGGAGGTATCCAGGGCAACAAGCGTCAGCCTCAAAGTTTGTTATTTTTTCCCCGCTATTCAATGCTACAGCCAGTCTTCCCGTCTTCTTCCACTAGGTGTCTGCATTTTGCAATCAGAGCCCTTAAAACGAGTCTTGAATCAGTCGTAATCTTATAACGGAACACGTTAACTAGGGAAGCGGTTATTTTAATTGTCCGTCGTCATATCGTCGTCGCGTCTTGATATCTGAACCGTGTTATCCCCGAGTCTACAAGTTGTGGCCACAGGATTTCCACATTGACTAGAATAGCAGTCCTTAGAGCTTAGTTTGGCATCTAGCGTTGCACCACAAACCGCAAGCAAGCTAGCAGACACGTGCAAATTACGACAGCGACGTATGACATAGGAGCAGACGTTGCGCGTGGTATATGTGTTACGGTTACGCGCCGCGGTTCCGCATTTCGAGTTTTGAATGCATGTAGCACACATGGTCACGTGATGAAGTGTTTCATGAATTACAACAACAATTTTTCACCTGGAATCTGGTGTCGTGTTGTTATAAGTTGTTGTTGTTGTTATTGTATTGTGGGTGTTTTCTTTTCTTGTTACATACGAATATTGTACGAATGAGTTAGCGGTTTTGTGATGTGACGTTGGCGGGACCACAGACATTTTGATGGATGATTTAAGCGGGATTCCCGCACCGCCACTTGGTCGGGTTGGTAAGTTTCCTTGGGCGGGTTTTCCTATTACACATACCATTTGGGTATCTCAGCGAAAGTGAAACAATAATGGTGTTAAAGAAAGAGTTGCAGAGTGCGAGATTTATATTTTATGGTTAACTTGTGAGAACAAAGTAGGTATATGTGGGTTTGATGGGCATGTGGGTGAGGTTGTACTATAGGTGCGACCTTCATTTCAACACACGAACAAAAGAATTAGCAATTCAGGAATTTAAATATGGGTAGTAATTAGGTCTTTTCTAAAGGAAATTTACGAGGAATCAGCAGGCAATTTTGCAAATTATTTTCAAGTCCAAGACTTTTTATTACATATATTTTTTTTGTTAATGTGTGAGTCATTAGAAAAATATATTTAAAATACAAGGTTAGTTTTTATCATTCACTCGAGTTGGATTTATAAGAATAAATTAAAAGGCTTTTACAAGTTGAAAAAATATGAACCCGTGAGGTTGAAGATATACTAATATAAAATGGAAAAATCGAGCACATTGGCCTTGGAACGAGCTTTATTTAGATTAAGAGGTACATTTATTTCAGGGTAACCGTTGCTTTTCCTGAGAACGGTAGTTTCTTATTCTTCTCCAGACAAATCCCTCTGCTATCCATGATAAATTGGTCTCTAAACCAGATATTAAGTCTTCTTTGCTGCCCTTAACCTCAGGGCTGAGTTTCGGAGACTCTATATGACGGGCTGCAACAATCCTTGTCCATTCCTTCGATGATGTGATCTAGCCAATGCAGTCGACATGTTTTGATTTTGTGGGCTTAATCCACATCTTAGTACCAGCTTATAATGGAGTTTGTGGTTGGAGTTTGTGGTTTTATCTTTCCTTATCATCTACCTTCCTCGCCCGGACCATTTCCTTTCAAAAGAGCTCAGTACCATGACAATCTTTCCGGCTTATCGTCCAACACTCGACGCTGCTGTTTAGCAAAAATATTTATATTTTCTAGAGCGTGGGTTTATATCATTTTCGAATGGATTTTCTGACTGTTTCACTCCTTTTCAATTGCAATCAAATATGAAAGATTCGTATTCTCAAATTTACATACACTTCCAAATGGTGCCACTTAACAAAATGGATTCTTCAAGCAATTATATCACTTCCGACGAAAAAATTTATAAATGCACGCGGGTGTTTGATGTCGAGAGTAAAAAAAGACTCCGAAAATAATACTCGGAGCAGCCAATCAAAGGCTTTTGGGGAAAAAAGAGTGAAAATGAAGTGCAAAAGATTAAGCCTCTTCAAAAATTCAATAGCTTTTGGTAATATTGTTTACCAATGGTAGACCTTGTCCTTAATTGTAAGTACGGAGACATTATCTTTGACACTAACGGTATCATTATTTTTAGATATGAAAAACAAACATTCGCTCACCTGAATCACCTTAAATCGTGCGTTAAGCTGTAGGTCAATGTAGTGACAACGATACATACAGGAATAGATCACATAATGACAAGGAAACATAATGGGGGTCTTTTGTTCTCTATCATCATAAGATCAAATTCGATTTTAATCTGGATTTCGATATTTTATGAATCAAAGAGTTACAGTACTGTTCGAATTGATGTGAACAAAGATAAATTTATCAGAAATATGGATAATGTGATATAATAATGTTTTAAAGTTTATAAATAAGTTTATTTTGTTAATATTTAGTAAAAATATGTATCTTCTTTGCTTTGATAATGGTTTTTATGGTTTTCGGCATGGAATTCATCAGAATTTTGCAATTTCATCTCAATGCCTCATATCAAAATTATACCCTAATTAGACCTTCCCCCATTCTTGTTTCTGTTGTACTGCCCGTTTTCACAACCTAACTTTGTAAATTGGCTATAAATTTTCAATAGAACTGAGTCCTGGTCAATTTTGTGGCCAATCCAAGGTGTTAATAATCTCCTCCTTGAAATATTTCATCCTTTTACTGGTTGAGCTTAATCCTGTTAGAAAAAGTGATTTTTAGTAATCTGAATTTTGGCCAGCTATCCCGCTTAGAGATGTCCACTTCGATCTCGGCTTCATTCTATTTGAGGGAATGATGTACAGTCATAAGTTAAAACCAATGTTGGACTCCCACTAAGAGTAAGAGCTGCAGAAATAATAGGCTACTGGAGATGCCACTTTTCAATGGGATTAAGCTCAATTTCAAGTTTCCCGAACAATGATGAAACATTTCAAGGAAAAGATTATTAACATTTTGGATTAATCGTGAAATTAACCGGGACTCAATTCTTGTCACAACGAATAACCAATCTGCAAAGCAAGGTTTAGAAAAATAGACTCTAAAGCAGAATCAACAATGGGGAAAGGGATAATTCGGGGGTAATTTTGATATGAGGCATTGAGAGGAAATGGCAAAATTCTGATGAACTCCATGCCGAAAACCATTAAAACCATTCTCAAAGCAAAGAAAAGACATATTTTTACTTAATATTAACAAAACAAACTTATTTTTAAACTTAACAAAATTATTATTTCAAATTAACGATATTTATAAGAAATTTCTCTGTGTTCACATTAATTCGAACAGTACTGTACTTTATCTATAGATAGAAGAAATAAGAAAAATATATAAAAGGACACGTATACGCCACAGTGAACACGTGTGGTTTAATTTTTGCAAACGCCGTTTTTGCTTGCGTTGATAAATTTGTGTATGTATTGGTTGCATAGTAACTTCTTAGCTTAAGCTTCTATATTGATTGCATTTTAAAAATGTAGGATTATTGACAACACTAAAGCTCACAGCTAAAGTGAACATTCGACGATAGCACTATTTTTTGGCCTTCTGAATTCGAAAATCACATTAAAAGAAATGAGTAGCTGAGAACCAAAACTCTTCATATCCAAAATTTTCAATTTTTGCAAATTGAAAAAAACTTAATAGGGCTATATAGTCCAGTAACTATATACATTAGACCTTGCCATTTTAACCATTACGCTTTAATTTCCAAATAAAACATTGCTCAACGATTTCAACCTTACTAAATTTTCTTCAATTTGAGTCCAAAACTGGTTCTGTAGACATAACAGTTTCTAAGGGACGGCTTTTCAAAATATAGCAATACAAAATTTAAAACAACAAGTAGTATATAAAACAGTATAATAACGAAAACATGGTCTTTGACATATGCTGCATCAAAGTAATAGAGCGTGTAGATTGGGCCAAAAGAAGAAAACAATAGTACCGGATGGGGGGCACCCATCCGGTTAGGTGGGAGGGGCAATTTCAAGAAAAGTTGACTTCAAATAGAAAAATAACTATTAAAAATCAATGGTAATATCTGGACGAAAAGCCATTTGCTCATCTTAAAGCCAGAAATCCATTCTTTAATTTTATTTTTAAATAATGTTTTTTTAGCTGATAGTTTTTGAAAAAAATAGTTTCAAACTAAAAATTTTGAGAAAAAGACGATTTTTTTTTTGTTAATCTATTTTGTTTTTTATTTTATGGTATTAAGTACTATTTTTGTTTTTGATTTTCAATGTCCTTATTAATTTTTAGTTAAAAACTGAAAACCAAATGCTAAAATTACTTCTAGTTTTTGAGAAAACTGAAATTAACATGATCAACTTCACTGTTTTCAGTCTAGTATCCTTTTACTTCGGGATGGGAGGGCTCTGCCTCAGATCCGGTAGTTCTGATTTTTAGATGAGTTGTTTACGCCGAACGCAACTTTGTGAGATATGCATAAGCCCGATAAATTTTCGCGGTTTTTTCAGTTATTGGCTATTTTAACCTTTAAGGCCTGGTTTGCGATTGTAACTTTGCTCTACCATTTCAACATAATGGAATGGGCTTCAATTTGAGCAATTCAAATTAAGAAATTTTTCATCAACTTTTGAATTTAGAATGCTGCAAATCGAATTGATGGGGGGCTTATTCACCCCTTGTGTGAAATCGTTTGCCCCTTTTCAATGATTTTTGTATACTGTGTAGCGTGTTATGTTGGCTTTATTTTAAGATCTTAATCATGGCCATCGGATGAGTAGAATCGGAGTTATGATTTTTTAAAGTCAACCATATAAAACTCGAACTAAAACATTCGCTTCAGATAACTCACTGGTGGGTACTGGTCGGCAATCAAATACATTTTTTCTCTCATTTTTCTACCCAGGTGTTTGCTCTGCTTCTGCACAATAATGTACAGTGGGGTCATTGATGAGATCCTCGAGCGCTTCGATATCGGATCGGGGAGTGCGAATTTACTTCAGGTGCGATGTCTGGCACATTTTCGCAAGAGACCCCACTACAGTGACTGCAGACTAAGGAACCAGTGATGAAAATTGACTTTTGTCGATTGTACTGAAAACTGAAAAAAAATTGTACTGAAAAAGACCAAATAGTACTGAACTTTTTAAATTATAAAACAACGCAAACAATTAAAATAAATATTTTATTAAAACAAAAATACATAAATTAAATATACCTATACATTTCATTGGTATAATTTTATTATAAAATAAGTCTAATGGACGGATAGCAACTTTGGCACAAGTCTTTTCTTTGTATTTACAATCATATGTTTTTCTTACTCAAAAATTTCTTCATTGGTAAGTGGTTTACTCGGTATATGTCTATTCAATAGACTTTTTTGAATAATGTAGCTGTGACAGCATTAATTTTTAATAAGGTTTTTAGTTTCTATTAGTGCATAATACGTGTCCACCTGCATTCGGTTTATTAGTTTTGTTTTAATAATATTTTGAAATGAAAAAATTCTTTCGAAGTTTGCGGAAGAATGAGGAATAGAAAAAGCACCCTGGACAATTCGGTTTTTATTTGAAAACATGAACTCGTTGCATTCATTTTTCACAAGGCCAATTTCAGCCCAGATCTCAGAAATAGAAGCATTTCTATTTTTTTTAAGTATTGGCAGTCAGCTAGAGCTCGATATTCTTTATTTATGAGTTCAATGTTTTTTAGTTCGCCAGGAATAAATCTATTGAATTTACTTGGCCATCTAAAATTGAAGTTTGTGAAAAATGTTGCAACGATTTCAAAAAAATGTCTTCAAAATCAAATCTTTTTTTCACATCTTCGAGGAAAGCTATATAGAACATCCACGCATGACTTTTAAAGCTATAAATTTCACTTTCAGTTAAATTTTTAGAAGTGTATAAAATTTCACTTTTGGTCCCGCAAAAAATTTCCTCGACGGGAAGGTGGTTTTCTAGTAAGTTTATTGACAATATGGGTCTTTCATTAAAAGCTTCTTTACGTGAAGATGTGGTGAAGTCTAACTGAACATATTTGTTTGATTTTACTGAAAATTGAAAAGTGGTACTTGCGTGCTCGGGGAAGTTCAATAGTACCGAATTCAGTACAATAGTAAGCCTTTTTGCAACTGTGTAAGGAACACTTAAGCTCTGTCTTCCTGCAGCTGCATGCCAGTGGCGATTACTCTCAGTTGGCTAAAATTTCAAAATGTATTTGATTGCCGACCATTACCCACCACACCAGTGAGTTATCTGAAGCGAATTTTTTAGTTCCAGTTTTATATGGTTGACTTTAAAAAATCATAACTCCGTTTCTACTCATCCGATCTTCATGATTAAGATCTTAAAATAAAGCCAACATGACACGCTACACAGTATGGAAAATACATTGAAAAGGGGCAAACGATTTCACACAAGGGGTGAACAAAGCCCCCCATCAATTCGATTTGCAGCATTCTAAATTCAAAAGTTGATGAAAAATAACTTAACTTGAATTGATCTTTAGCTCAAATTGAAGCCCATTTAATTATGTTGAAATGGTAGAGCAAAGTTATAATCGCAAACCAGGCCTTAAAGGTTAAAATAGCCAATAACTGAAAAATTCGCAGTTTTTTGGATTTTTACCAATGTTGCGTTCGGTGCTCGAGGTCGAAAAATCGGATTTATTGCTAGGCCAACATCATAAGCAACTCAGCAAAAAATCAGAACTACCGGACCTGACGCAAGGTCTCAGTCCTATGAAACTACAAGGTTACTGGACTAATATGATAGTTGGTAAAAAAGGTTTTATTTTATATAACTAAAGATTTTTAAATCTAAATGTTATGATTATTTAAAAATTAAATTTGGATATGAAGAGTTTTGCTGCAAATTATTGGATAAGGCCAGTTTCCACAACATCCTCCCCTCTCCCGATTGCACCCTCTAATATAATAGCACTACACTATGTATTTTCCAATCTTCAATGACCCATTTTATTGTAAAAACCCATTAACGTTTTAGTTTTTATTTGACATAATCAACAACCTATGATGGATAACAAGAATTTTGAAAGCAAACCTACTGCAAACAATGGATAGGAAGCAATGCTAATTGCACTGTGGATATGGAGAGATTTGGAAAATATTAAGATGTTTGAGATGAATATTAAAGGGGATTGGAGGGGTAAGGCTGTCAAATTTTCCTTAGAAACTATAATCTGCATTAAAGTTTTGGTTCTCATCATTCAAATGGGTAGGTATGTTCTCGAGATAAAAATTTTTGAATTTCGTGTTCTATATTTCCAAAGGGAGTTTTCTTATATATCTGCTTTCCTAACTGCTGCTTAATATTCTATGAATTAATTGAACCGGGATATGTTTGTCTATATCTACAGCCTATACGGCTGAATTGATTTTTTAAGACTTGGATATCGTGTTTTGTGGACCTTTCCCCGACTCGATTTTTTCATTTTATTAGAACCAAAAATGACGGTGCCTACATATATTTAATGATTGTTTTGACCAAATTGAATTTTCTTAATAATTGTTGATGGATACGATCTTAATTCATCCTTCGGCTTTTTGGTCATAATAGTAGTGACATTGAAACAAAATTACATTGATTTTTTCCAATGTTTCGACAGGGGTTGCTGTCATTTTCAGGGGATCTGTATTAAACATTGTTAAACAACGAAAGTAAGAACATGGATGCATGAATAAAATAATCAAAAAAATAAGTGTAAAGCTGAGTCACATTTTTATTAGTAAACTTAATAAAAACAATACAAAATTTTTGTTTAATTTAAATTGAAGCACTTCTGATTCCAAGGTTAAGTCGAATTATTTGTCATCTTGAGGAAACGAGAGAGCAGTATACACCGCTGACATATTTTGGATGTCCTGTTTCTATTCATAGGCTTTTGATTATTCAAAATATGTAGGGTTTCCAAGGTGTAGCGTTTTGAAATATGTCTTTCCGTTTGTAGAATTTGTACACCGTCAAAATCGGGTTTGTGGTCTTTTTCAATACTGTGTGTAGCCAGTGATGTTTTTACAGAGCTTTTGTAGTTTAAATCAGATTTGTGATTGACCATTCTCTGTTTTTAAACAAATCGTAAAGACTACCTTTTGGTCACAAATAGTTTTTCAAAAAATGGTTGAATGGTACCTTCCACTGTTTTTTTTAACTTTTGGATTTCCTTCAAAAAAGTACAGAACTGATTTTTATTTTTAATTTTTTTTTTTTATTCAAAATCTTCCAAAAAGTTTAAATATTACCTATAGTGTACCAAAATTTTCAAAAATTAATTTTTGGATATTTTAAAATGTTTCAATTTTTTTCTTTTGAAAATTCAATGTTTAAAAATGGCATAGTCGGTTTTTTGGTTTTAGGCAAGTCGATGCGTTATCATGCAACCTGTTTAGCATCGTACTTGAAGCAATTGTACGCAACTCGCAAGTCAACAACAGAGGTACAATTTATAAAAAGTCAGTTCAACTACTTGCTTATGCAGATGATATTGACACCATTGGGAGAACGAAGCCAGCTTTTACCGGCGCGTTTGCAAGTATTGAATCGAAAGCGGCGAAAATGGGTTTGGCTGTAAATGAGGACAAGACTAAGTATATGCTATCATCGAGAAAGGAATCTCAACATCGTCGACTCGGGCAAAACGTTACGATGAATAGGTACAACTTCGAAGTCGTCAAGGACTTTTTCTACCTGTGCTCCACTATTACATCGCAAAATGACATCAGTGCAGAGATCAAATGAGGAATTACTCTTGCCAACCGCTGTTTCTTCGGGCTAAGAAGGCATTTGAGTAGTAAAGTCCTCTCTCAAAGAACCAAGGAGACCTTATATAAGACCCTCATCATCCTGGTTCTGCTATATGGGGCAGAAGCATGTACCTTGTCAAAAACGGATGAGAATCTGCTTGAGTGCTTTGAAAGGAAAATTCGTCGGGTGATCTCCGGTTCAGTATGTATCGATGGAGTATGGAGGAGAAGATTTAACAACGATCTTTATGGGCTTTTTAGCGACGTCAACCTAGTCAAAAAGCTGAAAATACAGGGGCTGAGATGGCTGGGACACGTGGAGCGTATGGACACCGACGCACCAGCCCAACGAGTCTTCGAATCTACCCCTGATGGTCTAGGCAGCAGAGGAAGACCCCACCTAAGGTGGCGCACACAAGTGGAGAACGACCTCAACCAACTTGGAGTGCGTAACTGGAGGCAGCTAGCTAGGGACCGAGCTGGCTTGAGAGGCTTGTTGGTTGAGGCCTTAGTCCACCCTGGACTGTAAGCGCCATCTTAAGTAAAGTAAGTAAGTAAAGAGGGATCTACCCCAAATGTATCACTTAGAACACGGAAGATAAAAAATGTTAAAATTAACAGACAAAACTGGAATAAAAAAGACAAAAGTAAAACTAAGGTGTTATATTTTCAAAATCCTCCAGCTAAACTTAAGTGAATTTTTTCCAAGAAAAATCACTAATTTTCCTTCGGAAAAATAATTGGAGATTTATTTACAATAATTGGAGATACCTACTTTTTTCCTAGGAATTTTTTCCATTTTTTCGAAAATTGTTTACGATTGGAGAGTATCACACAGGGGAAAAAATTCGGGGGAAAATTTATTTGCGATAAGGCTGAATAGTAGCCACTGGGAAAATATTTTTTTTTTATATTTTTTCTGGAAAGGTCGTAAGGCCTGCTATAACCAATTGCAAGGTTATCCAATATTTAGGTATGGGATACCCAGTATACAATAAAAGATAAAAATTGTTGAACCGGTTTTCTTAAAAAATAGTTTTTTATATATAAATTGCTTATAACATTAAAAAAAATTAGTATGCCAATTTTTAGTTTTTTTTTTAATATAAGTTTAAAGACCCATATTTAAAATAAATTGAATTGAAAAAAAAATGTTAATCCTTTTTAAAAAAATTAATTAAAAAAAAATTTGATATGCAAAAAAAACATTTTTAACGTGCTTTAAAATAAACATTTTGATTGAAATCGGTAGAGCCGTTAATGAGAAAATCAAAAACCAATAGAACCCTTATATTGCATGGTTTTTTGAAGAACACCATCCCTATCATAAAACCCTGATTTTTTTTAAATCAAACGTTAGAGCCGTTTTGAGATAATGGTTGAATGGCAAGAACCAAAGAAAAAATTTGTGTTCCCCACCTATGGAATCACCATAAAACCTTAATTTGAAGAAAATCTTTTCAGGGGTTTGGGCTGCAGGTCGAAATAAAAAACAAATAATAGTACGGGGTAATTAGACTTCATTGTATGGAGCTCTGGGAAATAATTCAAACATGCAATTTGACTTCGATATTCGAAAGGGCACCTAGAGTCATTTGGCCGCCATTTTGTTTTTAACGGTTTTTTTTTGGTATCAGACGTAACTCACGCATTTTTGAAGCTACGAAAAAAAATTGTGAGACAAACTTGTAGAAAATTTAACTGTCTACAAAATATGTTAATTAACTTTTTTCGATAAGTGCTTTTTTAAAAAGTTATACTGCGTTTTCTTAAAAAAAGGAGGGGTTGATTTTGGTATATTCATCATATCTCATTTTTTTGTTCTAAAAATAAAAAGTCTAAGTAAAAGTTATAGTCCCTTCAGTTATCTATATTTTTGCCTTAACAGTTTTGTTATGCGGCTTACGGTTCTCGCCCTGTATTGCGTAGTAGAAGTAGAGAACTGTATAGAATTATATATTGTTAACTACTTGACTTCTGCTGGTAAATAGAAACCTCGAGGTTCGAAAGTAAATTTGTACTCGAGCCAAAAACATCATTCTTCACAACTGGCCCTAGAGTTATTTACCCACCATTTTGTTTTTAACGTTTTTATATCTTCGCACGTAACTCACTTTTTGTTTATGCCAGACAAAAAAGTTGTAGAACAAACTTGTAGAACATTTAATTTCCTACAAAATGTTACTTGTAACTTTTTTCGATAAGTACTATTTAAATTGTTTTGCATTTTGTTAAAAAAAGGTTTTTTTTCAATTTATCATAAAAAAAATAAATGTCGAAATAAAAGTTGTAAGTTCTATATTTTTTGCCACAATATTTTTCTTATGTGGTATACTTCCGTATATGTGGTGTACTTCCGTCTACCGGACCGTTTAAAAAATTCAAAATTCTAAGTAAAAAACGGTTTTTTTAAATAGTTCGGCAGGGCGAATTACTCAAATGATCTCAGATTCCGTGATATGGGATCCGCGGAGCTTATCTAGGGAGGGGTGAAAACCAATTTCGGCTAACACGATTATCCTTGAAGTTGCATTCATATTTTTTTTTTCGATGCACTACAACTTTTTAGTCTAGCATAAACAAAAAGTGAGTTACGTGCGAAAATATAAAAACGTTAAAAACAAAACGGTGGCTTAATGACTCTAGGGGCACTTGTGAAGAATGATGTTTTCGGCTCGAGTACAAATTTACTTTCAAACCTAGAGGTTTCTATATACCAGCAGAAGTCAAGTAGTTAAAAATATATGATGCTATAAAGTTCTCTACTTCTAATATGCGCTACAGGCCGAGAACCGTAAGCCGCATAACAAAACTGTTATGGGAAAAAATATAAAAAATTGAAGGGACTATAACTTTTACTTGGACATTTTTTTTTAATTTTTAGAACAAAAAAATGAGATATGATGAATATACCAAAATCAACCCCTCCTTTTTTTAAGAAAACGCAGTATAACTTTTTAAAAAAGTACTTATCGAAAAAAGTTAATTAACATATTTTGTAGACAATTAAATTTTCTACAAGTTTGTCTGCCAATTTTTTTCGTAGCTTCAAATATGCCTGAGTTACGTCTGATAACAAAAAAAAACCGTTAAAAACAAAATGGTGGCCAAATGACTCTAGGTGCAATTGTGAAAAATGTGGTTTTCGGCTCGTGTACTAATACCCTTTCGAATATCGAAGTCAAACTGCATGTTTGAATTATGTATTTCCCAGCAAAAGTCTAACTACCCCGTACTATAAACAGACAAACAGATAAATTACTGTGCCACCTACTTTTTTTGGTATTCTCTATCATCCAAATGAAATGTTTGAATATTATCTCAATTTTTTTTTCTGCACGAATCCAAATTTGTTGTGATCTCTAAGAGCCGTGGATGGTGGTTAAGGGTTAAATTAAATTTGTATAATAAATTAGTTTTGAAAAATTTATTCCCGAACCCAAAATTTTGAAATATTTTTTTTTTCAAAGTATACACATGTAGGTACATACATATGCATTTAACTTTTTTCAAAAAATAACATTGTGTACTAGTTTTGAAATATCCATTGCTCTAATCAATTTTAAATTAAGTGCTAAAACACAGATGTTCAAAAGTCTTCTAATTTTCTTAAAAACTAAAAATAACAAAAACCACTCCTTTGGAACTCTATGAAATTTTTAGGGCCTTCAGATTAGCCTAACTTAAAATCCTATGATAGAATTTTTTTTGTTAAAGTAAAGCACTTCCCGTTCCCGTACAAAGCCAGGGTGGGTCGCTAGCTGACGTCGTAAAAGCTGACGTTATTAAGACAAAAAATATCTGATCACACAAGTGGCCTCATTTATCATTGCCACCCCGAGCCTCTAACAAGCTTTGCCCGCCACTGCCTTGACCACAAGAATTGACTTAATAACTTTTCATTTTAGACTAAATCAAGCTGCCATCAGTTAGCATTCTCTCTATCAAGAAGACTTAATATACAAAAAGTCATACCAACCTAATGTCTTTATTCTATGCGTACTAGGTAATCATTCGTTTAAGAAATCTTCTTCCTCAGTAATCGACTGAAGTTCTACTATAACTACTCGTACATACACACATGTTCTTGTTCATATTATAATTTTTATAATAAATACAATTATGTAAGAATACCGCAATTAACATACTTTTTATGTCATCATTCTAATTGAAATCCATAAATTCCAATCTTATTTCACAAAAAGGGTTTACATTTAAATTTTCACACAAAGAGCACAAGAATGATGATGGAACAGAATAATCAAATCCCAAAATAATGAGTTCATCTCCATTCCCAACAAATAGGATATAACTTCGGCTTCGAGTATAACAAAAGATCATACTCCTAGATCTCCATCACGTTCTTGTGTTTCTCATCTCTGTAATTACTTGGTCATCATCATCATTGGCTTAGTGTTTGTGTGGTACCTATCTAAAGAAGAACTTAAGATTCTGCAGTTTTTTCTTTGCATATTAACTAGTATATATAGCTACATGAATAACCGTTATCCAATGATCCCGTATATACTTCTCTGATGGTCACTTCGCACGACTGCAAATAATTATTCAGTTTCTTGTCCCTCCGATCATCTAATGTGTAGCAATTTGGCACAGTGTAAGCCCAGTTGCCATAGCCATCAACATGATCCGTCATTCGGCTTAAAAAAAAGTTTCCCGTCGTCGGTCGTATCGTTGTTTATAAAAACGAAGAAGACCATCGTATAGCACATTTCCATTTTAATCTAACCAAATCGGGAGGTTTGCTCCAAGTCAGGAATTTCTCTCTCATTTTAGGCTAGATCCGTGAACTTTGCTGTCAATTAGATCACATTTCGCTTCGGACGTTAGGTTGGTACTACAGCAGTACAACAGTAGCTATATGGTTCGTTTCTTATTGTGGGCTCGATGCTTCTCTTCCTCCCTTAAAAGGTTCATTACAGAACGTGATGCAGTAGGTAGGTACAAAAAGAAGAAACAAAAAAAGTAGGTAGTAGATACTCGTACAACCAAAATAAAAAAAAGGCAGTCCACAGAGATGAGATTTGCAATTTGCATATCACGTTTAGGCATTTAAGCCTGATTCCGTGGTCCATAAACTCTCGTCGATGATTGAAACAATCTAGAACGGTTTATGTACCTAGGTAGGTTTTGTTTTGAAAAGGGGGTTTTATTTAAAAGTATTGTTTTTTTGTTCTCCTTAAAATTTTAAGGAAAGTGACATACGATTTTTTGCAGGATCAACGATGATAATGTATATTGGCCAAACTTACATAATTATAGGATGCGCTATGTTTTATGTTGGTGTGTGAAGTTTCGTTGTTGAAACTGCATTGGTTGATTTTTAGTGAGGAATGGCTCCACCTGCTTGTTGAAACCAATAACCGTTCATATCTTTTTCACAAATTTGTGGGCAGACCAATGGCCCAATAAAAGTTTTTGGGCAAGTATCAGCCCAAACAGTAAATTTTTGGTCATGCAATGGTGTTTCATGGATTTCGTGTGGTTGCTCCTATTCCCAAATGTGGCAATTTTGATTTTTTAAGGCTTCCAAAGAGTCTGAAATGGGACTCATTGGTCGTTAAAATTTACAAAAAACAGGTTCAATGTTAACCATTCGAGCATCTATTTCGGTGCCTTGTCTTGGCGTGAATCGATTCATGGTTAATATTGTACCGAATCGACATTTAAAAAACATGTCTACTTCAATGAATCGGTTGTTAGAGTTATTCAATAGGCATGTTCAAGAAATGACGGGAGTTTATGGACCACACGGAATCAGGCTCTTTCTGTGATTGCACACTAGGGTAGATATGAACGAATAGATAATACCAACCTTGAACCCGGGAGCGTTTCGGAGGTATTAAGTGCCAACATTGCATAAAATTGATGCAAAATAACGTTATTTTCTCATAGCTGATTTTATGATATATGTTTTAAGGAAAGTTATGATAAACTTATTTTGACATTTGCCAGACACCTACAGTGGGTCCCAATGTCAGCCAGGCACCTTTAAAGGTGCCAAAAAATCGTGAAACTTAAGTTAACAAATCTCCTTACGTTTTTGAATACTTGTTCTCTTGCATTAGAAAATGGAAATGAAGTTGATGGCATATACATTGATTTTTCTAAAGCATTTGACCAGCTTAGTGACAACATTGTTATATTCAAACTCAAAGCTTTTGGTTTTCCGATTTTTTTTATAGCATGGATAAAATCATACCTTGAGAATAGATCTTACCAAGTTAAATTTAGAAGCTTCCTTTCAAACTCATTCAATGCTCACTCGGGTGTACCCCAGGGAAGCCATTTGGGCCCTTTACTTTTCATTCTCGCTGTAAATGATGTTATTTCGTGTATACACTTTAGTGATATTCTTATTTATGCTGATGATATGAAGATTTTTAAAACAATACAATCTAATCATGACCATATTCTCCTTTTTATAATGAGCGTGCACTAAAGGGGTTCTGACTACCTTTAAGATGATGAACACAGTGCGAGCGATTAGGAAAATAGGAAAGGGTTAGAAAGGAGATACCGATGCACATTGGTTTTGAAGTTTTGAATATCAAAATGGGAGGGGAAAATAGAGCTTGGTAAAGCATTCCACATTCGTGATGTGCGGCTAAAGAAAGAATCTCTATACTTGACAGTACGTCCGAAGTTGGGCTCAAGGGTAAACTGATGAGCATTCCTAAAATCACGAGTATTGCAGTTGAATTTTTTAAGGGGAGGAATGCAACTGGCTATTTCACTAGAACACTGTTTATAAAAATAGCGATAAAATAATATGAGACAAGAAACACTGCGGCGGTGTTTCAAAGATGTAATTGATAGCTTAACAGTTCTGTCACCTATCATTTTTAAGGCTCTATTTTGTATTCTATCTAACAGATTCAAGTGAGTTGTAGGGGCACCTGCCCAGATGTGAGATATATACTCAAGCTTTGGTCGGATGAAGGCTTTATAAATTACAGCCAGTTCAGAAGGGGAGACAAATTACATACCTCGTTGAAGAAAGCCTAAACACTTTACAGCGTCTTTGGCAACTTTGAATATGTGGTCATTCCATAAAAGGTGATCTGCGATGCACATACCCAGAACTGAAAGTTGTTCATTTTCTTCGATGCAAGTTCCGCTCATTGATAGCGGTATTGGGGGTGGGTTTTGCTTTAGTGACAGCAGACAGCATTGGGTTTTTGAAGCATTAAATTCTACATGATTTGTATTTCCCCACTGGATAATGCTGTCTAGATCAGAATTTAATGAGCTTATCATACGCTGCCGTTCAAGTTCCACATCCGAAGAATTGGGAAGTGAATCTTGAAACGAATATGAAAAGCTGAGGGTGCTGTCATCTGCAAAACAATTTAGTGGATTAGAAGTTTCAGATAAAAGATCATTAATGAAAATGAGGAAGAGAGTCGGAGACAAAACGGAGCCCTGGGGCACACCAGCACTTATTTTATGAATATCAGACTTGAAACCGTCCAATACAACTTGTATTGAACGGCCAAAGAGGTCATTTCTAATTCAACGAAGAAAAGATTGATCGAAACCAATTGCACGCATTTTCGATTAGAGAGCTTGGTGCCAAACTCTATCAAATGCTTTTGAAATATTAAGTGCAACAATCTTACTTTCTCCAAAACGGTGTAAAGATTTGTTCCACTGTTTGTACGACCCCATCTTGAGTACGCCTCCCAAGTTTGGGCACCCTTCTACGAAATTCATAAAAGCCGTATTGAAGCAATACAACATATATTCATTCGTTTTGCCTTAAAAGGTCTTCCCTGGGCTGATCCGTATAACCTGCCACCATATGAACACATAATTCAGCTTCTGCAACTTCAAACTTTTTATCAAAGGTGTGTTAATAATGATTTGGACCATATGAACACAGAATTCAGCTTCTGTAACTTCAAACTTTATATCAAAGGCGTGTTAATAATGATTTGGTATTTTTTCATCAACTTATCAATGGTAAAATTGATGCACCTGACTTGTTAGCCCATGTATGCGTTAATTTCTACGGAGGATCGCACCACTTGCGAAGATTTGAACTTTTTCACGATCTTTTTCACAGAACAAACTATGGTACACACGAACCTCTCAATTGTATGTGCAAGCTTTTCAACTTGAATGCCTCACCTGTTGATTTTAGCATGAGTAAAATGGGATTAAAAACATTGTTTAGAACCAGTGCTCCACTCTCGGTTTAATGTTTTAACTTTGATTATTTAATTTTATATGTTTATATTTTTTCAAATTTTGTATATTGTCTTAGTTTTGTTAATTATCTGTATTTTTGTATATGTGCTTGTGTTAGTTTACTTAATTTTACTAACCACTAACACATGCACTCATGATGAGACTCTGATTGTAGAATGCAGCTTGCTCTAAGCTCACTACAACAAAGAATCTGAAGTGTAAAAAAAAAAAGAAGTTATACCTAGTATCAAAACATGGTTTTCTAATATGTTCGTCGGGAAGCTATTACAATATATTTCCCAGGCTGCCAGCGACCTTCAGTTGGACCAAATGTCAGCCTGTAGAGTTTTCAAAAAAAAAAAAAATTGATTTACGTTTTAGTATCAAAGCTAACGTTTTGTACTTCGGGAAACTATTTATTTATTTAATCATCTATCGAGTACATAGCTCTCTTAGACTAAACAATATGGGAAAAAATTTATATTTACAATAAATATAGCAATATATATTTATAAAAACAACTTACAAATTACGTATAATTTAAACAAAAAACATAGGTACTACAATAAACTCAAAACAGTAGTTTTAAAAACTTCCCTGCTTACATATTAATCAATATCTTGACAAATAGAATTGAATTCAGAAGAGGATCTTGAAATTGGATCAGATCTACCGTAGTTTGTATATGAACACGGAACAAAAAAGAGTGTTTGCCTTATCATCAATGTCCTTGAAGGAGCATATAAAAGAAATGAGAGAGAAGCTTAGGGCTATCAATACGATTACAGAGAGTTTCTCTAGCCAGCATTATTAGATAATACTTCCGCCTAGCTTCAAGAGACTTCAAATCAATCAGTAGACATCTATCACTATAAGATGGCAATAAATTCTCAACCCAATAAATAGCAAACCTTGATAATTTTTTCTTTAACGATTCTAAACGATCTATACCAACTCTATACAATGGACACCATATACAAAATGCGTACTCTAGGACTGTCCTTATTAAAGATATATACAGTGACTTAATCGTGTACGGGTCTGAAAATTGTTTTGAGTTCCGCATTAAGAACCCAAGTAATTTATTTGCTTTCGAGGTTATGTGGTCCAAGTGCGATTCAAAGCATAGTTTTTAATCAAAAATAACCCCTAGATCCTTTTGGCTGCGCACTGATTCCAACGGTAGGTCAGAAATTTTGTAAACATGATTTATAGCAACAAGCGATCTTGTCAATGTAATGCTTTTTTATTTATCAATATTTAAAAACAAACGATTCTCATTACACCAGGCTGAAAGTCGATCCAAGTCATTATGAAGTCGATGACAATCCATCTCACATTTTATAGAGCTAAATAGCTTAAGGTCATCTGCAAAGAGCAAACAGTTAGAATATCGAGTTCTAGATGGAAGATCATTGATGAAAAAAAAAAAATGAAAAGGAGAGATCCTAGATGACTGCCCTGAGGAACACCTGAATAGTTTATAATTTCCTTAGATACCACTGTTCCAGTCTTAACATTTTGCTTGCGGTTAGTCAAGTAATTTTCATCAACCTGATCACCACGTTCAATTCATTTGATGCTATAATTTGCGAACAAAGCTAGATTTGTTACGGTCGATCTGCCACTTACGAAACCATGCTGATTCATTGATATGCTGGACCTTACCTCATCATAAATGCAGTTTTTGACAATAGCTTCAAAAACTTTTGGTATTAATTTAAGTTTTGAAATGGGTCTGTAATTAATAACCTCTTGTTTTGAGCCTGATTTGAATATTGAACTAATCATTGATAGTTTCCATTCTTCTAAAAAGTCGCCCGTAGAAAGTAATAATTTGAAAAGTTTAGTGAGTGGAACCGCTAGGCTATAAGAACATTTTCTCAGAAAGGCTGAGCAAAGGTTATCAGGGGATTGCTTAAAATTTGATTTCAAGGATGAAATTTGAAGCAAAACTTGGTCCACTGACAAGCTTAGGTTACCTAAATTAGTGATGGTTTCACCATATGAGAGGCTATCGGAAGAGAATCACTAACATAATTTGACTGAAAATACGAAGCAAACATATCACAAATAATTTTTTCGTCACTAGATGACTGATTAAGGAAATTCATGCTAGCTGGGACGCCATATGACTTGCGTTTTGAATTGAGAAACTTCCAAAAAGCCTGCGAGTCGCTCTTCATGTTGCTCTCAATAGAGCGTATGTAGTTACCATAGACAGACTTTTTCAGATTTTCATATTTTTCCCTACAACGTATATAGCGAGCACGTTAGCTTTTCTATATCTTTTATGCAACTTGGAGAATTTATTTTTAAGATTACATAATCTGTTATTTAACGAATTAGGTTTATTCCTATGCTTCTTCTCCTTAAAAGGAACAAACCAATTATATGCTTCTTCGATAATGGCAATAAAAGAATCGTAACACTCCTTTAAGTTACTAGAGCAAAGAATATCATCCCAATCAAATGAGTTCAAAAAATGGTCCATGCCAGAATAATTGGACTGAGCTCAAATCATGTCTATTAAAATTTAATTTTTTAAAATTCAAAATCTTCTGAAATATTTAAATTAGCTTCTAATTCAGTATTAATAAACACTAAATCTAGAGTACGGCCTAAAGAATTTCCAACATAGTTTAGCTGATTAAGATTAAATGCTAACTTACTATCGATAACACTGGACTCAAGTTCATTTGAAATATTAAAAGGAAGTAAGCATTTTTCACTTTCAGAATAAATCCATCATATATGAGGGAGATTAAAGTCACCCAAAATAATAATATGTGAATTAGGCCTTAACAAATTGAAAACATTACGAATGTTATTAATATGTGATTGATAAATACTTACAGCCCTATTATTGACACGATTCAAAACTAGTTTTAACGTAAAACTAGTTCTATATAGTCTGGGAGCCCACCAGAAGATTACCTATCTCATCGCGGCCACGCAAAAATTGGATGTCAACCGATAGCTTTAGTCCAAACATTTACAAAACTGCTGTTCGGACAAGCTTTATCTGGTCGCAATGGCTAGTAAATGCACTTTTCAGGTTGCATTTTCCGCTAAATGTACCTTTAATATAAGCAACTTCTATGAATGGGATATCAACTGAAAGCTATGACTGTCCTCTACACGATACCATTGGTCAGACTGACTTTTTTTGGCTGTTACGACGAGTCCGACTATTTAAAAAAAATAGTTTTTTTTTTAACACTGCGTCTTACATCAGGGAAAACTGAGTAAAACCATTTCAAATGATTAGGAAAGTGGCCTTAACCACTTTTTTTTTCTTTTTCGTCCAAGGATGCACAAAATCTCTAATTTTATAAAAGTGATCGGACTCGTGGCAACAGCCAAAAAACTCTGTCCGACCATTGCTATCATGTAGAGGACAGTCCTAGCTTTCACTTGATATCCCATTTATATAAGTTGCTTATATTATAGGTACATTTAGCGGAAAATGCAACCTGAAAAGTGCATTTTCTAACCATTGCGACCAGATAAAGCTTGTCCGACCAGCAGTTTTGTAAATGTTTGGACTAAAGCTATCGGTTGGCATCCAATTTTTGCGTGACCGCGATGAGATAGGTAATCTTCTGGTGGACTCCCAGACTATATAGAAGTATGTAGATTTACGTTAAAACTAGTTTTGAATCGTGTCAATAATAGGGCTGTTAAGCATTTATTTTCTACTTAAAAAGCTTATGTTCTACTATTTCCTCTGCGTAAACTGTCACATATCCCTTAAGTTCTACTTAAATATTTAAGTTTCGTATCAGCAAATGGGCCTGAGTTTTCTTCCGGTGAGACTTGGAATGTACTGAAAGTTTCGTACGTACACACCAGCAGGCCAACACCTCGGATCAAATGCAGCATGTAAGAGCTCAGACGGAACACCAATTTTAAAATTAACATGTTCAATAGTTCCCAATTATCGTTGATCGTGTCACACACGTTATCATCATTGTTTACCAAGAACTGACTAGAGATCTCATTCAGTCCTGACAGTGGTAGCACAGGTAGTTCCATATCTTCATGAGGGCGAGGAGAGGAAACAGCCAAATTTTGCTGGTTCTCTTTCTTCCCCATATTTGTATCTCCTACATCAGCAGAAGACTCAGATGACGACGGCGCTATCACTTGTTGAGGGAACGATGGGGTAGGAGACAAATTGCGATTAACGAGTGGCGCAGAAACATTTTCAGCTTTTTACTTTTTATCGTAGATTGTTTTTTACTAGAACTAGGGCTTTGAGTAGAGTTAGACAAATCCACTGAATGTTCATTGACCTTTTCTTTAATTTTTTGCAATCTTTGCATTGGGCACAATAAGCGATGGTTGATTTTCGCACAACATAGCATTCACGCAAGCAATTATAAAGCTCATTAATTTTGTTAAAACAATTAATAATAGGAATGTCAAGGTATGAATTACATTTCCAGAAAACATTTGCACTATTTTTCAGCAAAGATAAGTCCGTTTCCGAAATGTTAACACATTGATAATGAAACTTATGAAAGCAAATAGCGCAAATAATCAGATTTTGACCGATTCCGCCTTTACAATTAGGACACTCAGACATAATAGAAAATTCTAAACACGACTGTACTCTACAACAAATAGTCCGAGACTTTACATTTCACAATATTGCTCAAGCCACCTGGCACCTACAGTTGGGCTTTACATTCACCAGACACCTAAAAGTTGTCAAAATAATCGTTTGTTTTACGTTACAATATCAATAAGTAAAGTTTTATATCATATAATATCGTCGGTTCAAAGGTGAAACTCACTAAGTGCAGAAAAAATGTTTAAGAAAATGTGAAAGAAATTAATTTTTTAATCCAAAAAGTCCCATTTTGCACGGCTATTATAGGGAGGTATGCCCGGGAACTTTATTTAAAAAATTTCGGAACGTGACTTTTCAGCTTTTATAAGTATGTTTCAATACAATTTCCTTCAAAAGTGTAATATGTTAGTTGGTGAGTTTACCTTTGAACCGACGCCGACGATATGTTCCTTGGGCAACTATATCAAAATATTTCCGCAGAACCTCACACCTACAGTGGTCCCTTATGACCCTGACAATGAATGAAATTCTGTACCGTCAAAAAGTCAAAGTTTTTGGGGATTTATTTCGTCTTCGAACTTGGGGACTTATTTCAAAATGCAAAAACTCTCCAATTCGGGGAGTTATTTCATTTTTAATTTGGGGAGCTATTTCATTGGGGAGTTATTTTATGGAGCCATTCTGTTCACGAGACTGAGATTGCTGCGGTCTTTAAGATCTCATTTTTATGAACATAGCTAGTATTTTTTGGCAGCGTGCTTTAATTATTTGTTAGTGAAAGACATTAATTTAACAGGTGATTAAAATCAATTTGAATGTGATTGTGAAAATTTGGTGTTATCAATGGTGAATACAAAAACTGGGACTGTTAAACGAGGACCACCAAAATAAACTATCCTCCATCGATTTCAGAAGATAGTTTCCTGACAACATAACAGTTAAAAGAGGCAGAGCGTCAACTCGGGACTGGACAATGGAAATTAAACAAAATTGCTGATACAACAGGTACCGTAATTCGATAATATTTGGGTATCAAAAAACAAATTCTATAAAAATAGATATAAAACTAAAATTCTTTGCACTACAATATGTTAAAAAAAAAAGCAGAACAAGGTATACTTCAATACCAACACAAAATAAGACACCCTTTATTCGCCCTCTGTTAGTGCTCCTGAAGTATAATTCGCTGCTATGCTCACGGGATGCCAAAGGAGATCGTGCCGGGCGGTGGTGCAGCGCGCATTTTGAATCATGTAGTATCTTTATGGATTTTTTGCCCATTTTGAGAAGAAAAAAAAAAAAAAAACAAAAAACTAAGGCTAGTATGGCTTTGTTCGTGCCCTAACCAAGGCTAAAAATGAGCAACTAAGATAGACCTTAGGCTCTTTGGCTAGTTTAGAGTATTAACTTTATGTGAGCATTAGCATGGCGGGTTTTGGTTGGCATATTATCTGTTTAAGTACCTGAATCTAAATGAAGAAATAAAAAGTTATGATAGTCATTATTGTTGGTTGCATGAAAGTTTGTGTCCCGCTAAAAATTAAATACATAATTTGAGCAGAAAGCAGAAACAAACGAAATTGTTGTCGTTGTTGCAAAATATACTTGCATGAATTTTTTGTTCTGAATATATGTGTAATCTCTTACTTGTACTTATTCTATGAAGGTCAACTTAAGAACGAGAGCTGAAAATTTAGATACGACATTATACGAGATATCTGTCATGGGGTAGTGACAGAGGTATGAATAAGTTTCTGGTATAACTAATTATCCATCGAGGTGTGTGGTCAAAGAGACATAACTAGAAAGAGCTGTAATTGAAAACATATAGACACTGGTTTAGTTTTATTACAAGTACAAGTTTTGTCAGCTTTTTCGACAAGTATGTAATAAAATTTTCATTTACGAAGAAAGACATTCAAGAAAAAAACCTATAAAATGTGGGAGGTGAAAGTAGGTATTAAACAAATTAACTTTTTGGCGGAAATGTGTTTTGAGTGAAATGTGTTAAGACCATGAAGAAAATCTTTAATGTGAATACCTATAATGTCCTCATATAATTTATGAAAAAGTCTAATTGACACTCAGAAAGTGTAACTCTAGAAAAATATTTTTTGTGAGGAAACAGCTAGTAGGTACAGTAAAAATGTTTTAGTGCAAATAAACTACAAAAGTTAAAAGCAACCGCAAATTTTTTGTATCCAGTTCCACTCATCAAAAAAGCCTAACGTAACAAAAATGTATGTCAATAATGAACAAACCTATGTACTAGATTTTCACTGAATTAAGCAGTGCAACGACATTTAAATTAAAAAAACATTTGTATAGGTTAGGTTAGGTTGAAGTGGCTGCCAGTCGTGGAGACTGACACACTTAGACCATGAGTTGGTCCACTGTGATACCACATGAATCTAGGAAACCCTTTTCCTTACTCGGTGAACCATTTGGAGCTTCTTATGAAGCGTAATAGACTGCCAATGTCTAAGTTTCTCAGATCACTAGGATCATTGAAGTAGAACTCACCAAGGTGAAGTCTTCGTCTATGAGATAGAGCAGGGCACGTGCATAGAAGGTGAGGGATCGATTCTATCTCTTCCTCATCCATACAGCTTCTGCAAAAATCGTTAGCGAATACGCCAAGACGCGTTGCGTGCTTGCCTATGAGGCAGTGTCCGGTTATAACACCAATCATGGAGCTGATGTGCAATCTGCTTAGAGATATCAAACGCTTAGATCGTTTTAAATCCATTACTGGCCAGATTTGTTTTGTTGCCAAACAAGAGGTGATATCATTCCACCTAAGATTTGTTCTCTCTAAGGCATCTTGCTTCAGCAAAAGTTTACATGTAGCGATGGGTATACCTATTTCTGCCTTACTAGGTAGAAGAGGTAAAGTTGTACCATTTTTAGCGAGTTCATCGGCCTTACAATTACCTGGGATGTCCCTATGCCCCGGCACCCAACACAGGTGAATATTAAACTGTTGTGCCATCTCCAGCAGAGACGAACGGCAATTTAGGGCTGTTATAGAGTTAGTAGAGACCGATTCCAGGGATTTAATAGCTGCTTGACTATCCGAGAAGATGCGGATATCTGTAGTTGATATCACGTTTTCCTTCAGCCAAGATAAGGCTTCTTTAATCGCCATAAGTTCCGCCTGGAACACGCTACAATGATTAGGAAGACGGAATGAGAGACTTAATTTTAGTCTTTCTGAGTACACACCGCCACCCACCCCTTCATCAGTTTTCGATCCGTCCGTGTAGATATGAACCGATTCATCTTCCAAGAAAGCCATATCCTCCCAGAGGGTTCTAGAAGGAATGGTGACTTGAAAGTTTAAACCGAATTGTGGTTTTGGGATGGTGTAGTCAATGCGACTAGGTACACTGAAAAAATTATTGTACGTAAAATCTATAAACGGCGTTTATAAACCGATTATTCGTTGAATCAATGTACGATTCATGTATTCAATGTACAAATAATAAAAAATAAAAGCGGGAATTAATAAACGTTGGTTATTCTCGTTTATTAAAATCCAAATTCACGTTTTTATTAACGATTCATTGATTCTATTAATTTATACATTGTCCCAATGAACTTTGTTAATAGAAAATTGATAACCGTTTATAAAAATCAATAAACGTTCATTATTTTTTATGAACAGCCGTTCATATTTTTTTTTTTTTCATTTTTAATTAACGATTCACTGATTCTATTAATGTTCATTAAAAACGATGAAAACCATTTATAAAAATTAATAAACGTTAATAAATTTTTTATGAACATCGTTAATAAAAATCTAGTTTTATTTTTTTATTAATCTGTTCATTGTTTTAATGTCGTGTTCATTAAAAAACAATGAAAACCATTTATAAAAATCAATAAACGTTAATAAATTTTTTATAAACATCGTTAATAAAAATCTGCTTTTATTATTAATTAATCTGTTCATTGTTTTAATGACTTGTTCATTAAAAAACAATGAAAACCATTTATAAAAATCAATAAACGTTAATAAATTTTTTATAAACATCGTTAATAAAAATCTACTTTTATTTTTAATTAATCTGTTCATTGTTTTAATGACGTGTTCATTAAAAAACAATGAAAACCATTAATAAAAATCAATAAACGTTAATAAATTTTTTATAAACATCGTTAATAAAAATCTGCTTTTATTATTAATTAATCTGTTCATTGTTTTAATGACTTGTTCATTAAAAAACAATGAAAACCATTTATAAAAATCAATAAACGTTAATAAATTTTTTATAAACATCGTTAATAAAAATCTACTTTTATTTTTAATTAATCTGTTCATTATTTTAATGACGTGTTCATTAAAAAACAATGAAAACCATTAATAAAAATCAATAAACGTTAATAAATTTTTTATAAACATCGTTAATAAAAATCTGCTTTTATTTTTAATTAATCTGTTCATTGTTTTAATGACGTGTTCATTAAAAAACAATGAAAACCATTAATAAAAATCAATAAACGTTAATAAATTTTTTATAAACATCGTTAATAAAAATCTACTTTTATTTTTAATTAATCTGTTCATTGTTTTAATGACGTGTTCATTAAAAAACAATGAAAACCATTTATAAAAATCAATAAACGTTAATAAATTTTTTATAAACATCGTTAATAAAAATCTGCTTTTATTTTTAATTAATCTGTTCATTGTTTTAATGACGTGTTCATTAAAAAACAATGAAAACCATTAATAAAAATCAATAAACGGTAATAAATTTTTTTATAAACATCGTTAATAAAAATCTGCTTTTATTTTTAATTAATCTGTTCATTGTTTTAATGACGTGTTCATTAAAAAACAGTGAAAACCATTAATAAAAATCAATAAACGTTAATAAATTTTTTATAAACATCGTTAATAAAAATCTGCTTTTATTTTTAATTAATCTGTTCATTGTTTTAATGACGTGTTCATTAAAAAACAATGAAAACCATTAATAAAAATCAATAAACGTTAATAAATTTTGTATGAACATCCTTAATAAAAATCTACTTTTATTTTTAATTAATCCGTACATTGTTTTAATGACGTGTTCATTAAAAAACAATGAAAACCATTTATAAAAATCAATAAACGTTAATAAATTTTTTATAAACATCGATAATAAAAATCTGCTTTTATTTTTAATTAATCTGTACATTGTTTTAATGACGTGTTCATTAAAAAACAATGAAAACCATTTATAAAAATCAATAAACGTTAATAAATTTTTTATAAACATCGTTAATAAAAATCTACTTTTATTTTTAATTAATCTGTTCATTGTTTTAATGACGTGTTCATTAAAAAACAATGAAAACCATTAATAAAAATCAATAAACGTTAATAAATTTTTTATAAACATCGTTAATAAAAATCTGCTTTTATTTTTAATTAATCTGTTCATTGTTTTAATGACGTGTTCATTAAAAAACAATGAAAACCATTAATAAAAATCAATAAACGTTAATAAATTTTTTATAAACATCGTTAATAAAAATCTACTTTTATTTTTAATTAATCTGTTCATTGTTTTAATGACGTGTTCATTAAAAAACAATTAAAACCATTTATAAAAATCAATAAACGTTAATAAATTTTTTATAAACATCGTTAATAAAAATCTGCTTTTATTTTTAATTAATCTGTTCATTTTTTTAATGACGTGTTCATTAAAAAACAATGAAAACCATTTATAAAAATCAATAAACGTTAATAAATTTTTTATAAACATCGTTAATAAAAATCTGCTTTTATTTTTAATTAATCTGTGCATCGTTTTAATGACGTGTTCATTAAAAAACAATGAAAACCATTAATAAAAATCAATAAACGTTAATAAATTTTTTATAAACATCGTTAATAAAAATCTGCTTTTATTTTTAATTAATCTGTTCATTGTTTTAATGACGTGTTCATTAAAAAACAATGAAAACCATTAATAAAAATCAATAAACGGTAATAAATTTTTTTATAAACATCGTTAATAAAAATCTGCTTTTATTTTTAATTAATCTGTTCATTGTTTTAATGACGTGTTCATTAAAAAACAGTGAAAACCATTAATAAAAATCAATAAACGTTAATAAATTTTTTATAAACATCGTTAATAAAAATCTGCTTTTATTTTTAATTAATCTGTTCATTGTTTTAATGACGTGTTCATTAAAAAACAATGAAAACCATTAATAAAAATCAATAAACGTTAATAAATTTTGTATGAACATCCTTAATAAAAATCTACTTTTATTTTTAATTAATCCGTACATTGTTTTAATGACGTGTTCATTAAAAAACAATGAAAACCATTTATAAAAATCAATAAACGTTAATAAATTTTTTATAAACATCGATAATAAAAATCTGCTTTTATTTTTAATTAATCTGTACATTGTTTTAATGACGTGTTCATTAAAAAACAATGAAAACCATTTATAAAAATCAATAAACGTTAATAAATTTTTTATAAACATCGTTAATAAAAATCTACTTTTATTTTTAATTAATCTGTTCATTGTTTTAATGACGTGTTCATTAAAAAACAATGAAAACCATTAATAAAAATCAATAAACGTTAATAAATTGCTTATAAACATCGTTAATAAAAATCTGCTTTTACTTTTAATTAATCTGTTCATTGTTTTAATGACGTGTTCATTAAAAAACAATGAAAACCATTAATAAAAATCAATAAACGTTAATAAATTTTTTATAAACATCGTTAATAAAAATCTACTTTTATTTTTAATTAATCTGTTCATTGTTTTAATGACGTGTTCATTAAAAAACAATGAAAACCATTTATAAAAATCAATAAACGTTAATAAATTTTTTATAAACATCGTTAATAAAAATCTGCTTTTATTTTTAATTAATCTGTTCATTTTTTTAATGACGTGTTCATTAAAAAACAATGAAAACCATTTATAAAAATCAATAAACGTTAATAAATTTTTTATAAACATCGTTAATAAAAATCTGCTTTTATTTTTAATTAATCTGTGCATCGTTTTAATGACGTGTTCATTAAAAAACAATGAAAACCATTAATAAAAATCAATAAACGTTAATAAATTTTTTATAAACATCGTTAATAAAAATCTGCTTTTATTTTTAATTAATCTGTTCATTGTTTTAATGACGTGTTCATTAAAAAACAATGAAAACCATTTATAAAAATCAATAAACGTTAATAAATTTTTTATAAACATCGTTAATAAAAATCTGCTTTTATTTTTAATTAATCTGTGCATTGTTTTAATGACGTGTTCATTAAAAAACAATGAAAACCATTTATAAAAATCAATAAACGTTAATAAATTTTTTATAAACATCGTTAATAAAAATCTGCTTTTATTTTTAATTAATCTGTTCATTGTTTTAATGACGTGTTCATTAAAAAACAATGAAAACCATTTATAAAAATCAATAAACGTTAATAAATTTTTTATGAACATCCTTAATAAAAATCTGAAATTCGCATTTCAGACATGATTAGTTATTTGTTTCTATAGCACTCCAATAACCCCTCTGACGGGAAGTTAATAAAAAATAAGCATTACCGAATCCTTAAATATTTCCTGGTATAAATAATATCAACGGGATAGTTGCGATATGTTTTAATCTCTGGGTTACACCACTTTTGCACTCACGGCCTCGTTTATTAGTTTGTGGTACTTTGTTTCTATATTGCTTGTATAAGTGAATATGGTGACGCTTAAGGCGATAATAGGCCATTTGGCATCAGAACATATTTCTTATGATTGTTGGTTAATGTTTTATGCTCGTATTTATTAATTAATCTAATATATTATTATCTCTTTTATACTCTCATAATTAAATCCATAAAGGTACAATAGGAGTGAAAAAGTCGCCTTTTATACTCTATGCAATATGCTTTAATGCGTAGGATGAATGAAAACGAAAAGCATTTCTATGAGCAAACATGTCGAATAGTTTACACTTTCCGACCACATATTATCAATTATTTACTTTTCAACTGAATTCAAGTGGCAAACATGCCAAATACATAAAGAGTTAAGCTATGTGCAGATAATTAAGTGGATTGTCGGTGTGCTATCGACACTTTATATATAAATGTCAAATGTTTGTCGGTAAGATTTTAATACAAAATGGAATTGATTTAACAATATATTACATTCATATTGAAAAAAGTACACACCAAACAATTTCAATTTTAGGTTCCAACATTTAATTTTTCCTAAATTACACCTTTAAGCTTCCGTAATGGATACAATATTGTGAATTTCTCGCATTTGTCTCTTTTTTCTACTCTTTATGTAAGTAGTTCTTCTTATTTTTCAAATCAGATTTTGATCAGGCAAATGAAATACTTACTTATTGATATTATTCCTTTTCTCATACCTATTGTGGGGTGTATCCCTGTTGGTAATTAAATGGCATTTCCTCGAAAATAATTTCAATTTAGTTATTTCCTTACATCACACAGGTAAATGATGTAAAAACCTTGTTCAATTTAGTACTTTAATTTTTTTTTAAAGTGTGATCACTGCAACGCGCAAGTTGTAACTAAAAAATGGCGCAAAGTTAACCCTTCGTTAAATTTTTATTAACCATACATTAAAATAATAAACTGTTTATTAAAAATTATGAATGGTTCATTAAATTAATGAATGGTTTATTAAATTTATGAACAGCATTAATAGAAATGGTCTTTCGTCAAGCTTTATCGTTAATTAATAAGTTAACATATATATTTTAATTAATGGCTATTCATTATCCCAATTAACGTTGATTGATTTTAATAAATGTAATTAATTGTCCTAACGTACAGGTTCATTGAAACAATGAACAGATATTAAATAAAAATATAATTCTCCGTTATCACTACTTGCGTTTTTTTGCATGTCCATATGGAGTTTGGCGAAAGACCGAAATCGGGACATTTCAACATTTATATACCTTTTGCCTTGGACTGCCATGAACAATATCAAATGTAACGAGTATACCTTAATTAAGTTTGGAAAAAAAGCAGAGAGGTCGTAAAACGTGTAAATTTCGTAAAAAAAGTTGAAATAATACATTCACATTAGGGTCGGTCGTTCAAATATATGCTATCGTCTACATTTTGCAGTCGAATAAAAAAAAAACAACGTGATAAATATTTGAAACAAATAATCGATGAAAAAAATGTTCTATTAGGCTGGTGCTTAAACATTTTTCTGCACTTTTCAACAGAAATTCCATCATAAGATACCTTAATAAAATAAAATTTGTTTGAAAAAAGCAAACAAAAAAATTGTGAGCCACCCTAATTGAATTTTTTTTTTCATCGATTATTTGCTTCAAATATTTACCACGTTGCTTTTTTTTTAATTCCACTGGAAAATGTAGAAGACATAATATTTATGAACCACCCTGTAGTGAAAGTACTCATTTTAGCATTTTTTATGAAATGTAAACGTTTTACAAACTTTCTGTGTAGTAAAAACTCAATTTTGTGTTCGAATTTATGAACCACCCTATTGTGAAAGTACTCATTTTAGCATTTTTAATGGAATATACACGTTTTACAAACCTTCTGTGTAGTTAAAACTCAATTTTTTTCGAATTTATGAACCACCCTATTGTGAAAGTACTCATTTTAGCATTTTTTTTATGAAATATACACGTTTTACAAACTTTCTGTGTAATTAAAACTCATTTTTTTCGAATTTATGAACCACCCTACTGTGAAAGTATTCATTTTAGCATTTTTTTTATGAAATATACACGTTTTACAAACTTTCTGTGTAATTAAAACTCAATTTTTTTTCGAATTTATGAACCACCCTATTGTGAAAGTACTCATTTTAGCATTTTTTTATGAAATATACACGTTTTACAAACTTTCTGTGTAATTAAAACTCATTTTTTTTCGAATTTATGAACCACCCTACTGTGAAAGTACTCATTTTAGCATTTTTTTATGAAATATACACGTTTTACAAACTTTCTGTGTAATTAAAACTCAATTTTTTTTTCGAATTTATGAACCACCCTATTGTGAAAGTACTCATTTTAGCATTTTTTTATGAAATATACACGTTTTACAAACTTTCTGTGTAGTTAAAAATCAACTTTTTTTCGAATTTATGAATCACCCTATTGTGAAAGTACTCATTTTAGCATTTTTTTATGAAATATACACGTTTTACAAACTTTCTGTGTAATTAAAACTCATTTTTTTTCGAATTTATGAACCACCCTACTGTGAAAGTACTCATTTTAGCATTTTTTTATGAAATATACACGTTTTACAAACTTTCTGTGTAGTTAAAAGTCAACTTTTTTTCGAATTTATGAATCACCCTATTGTGAAAGTACTCATTTTAGCATTTTTTTATGAAATATACACGTTTTACAAACTTTCTGTGTAATTAAAACTCATTTTTTTTTCGAATTTATGAACCACCCTACTGTGAAAGTACTCATTTTAGCATTTTTTTATGAAATATACACGTTTTACAAACTTTCTGTGTAGTTAAAGTCAACTTTTTTTCGAATTTATGAATCACCCTATTGTGAAAGTACTCATTTTAGCATTTTTTTATGAAATATACACGTTTTACAAACTTTCTGTGTAATTAAAACTCATTTTTTTTTCGAATTTATGAACCACCCTACTGTGAAAGTACTCATTTTAGCATTTTTTTATGAAATATACACGTTTTACAAACTTTCTGTGTAATTAAAACTCAATTTTTTCGAATTTATGAACCACCCTATTATGAAAGTACCTACTCATTTTAGTATTTTTAATGAAATATACACTTTTTACAAACTTTATGTAATTTTTTTCTACACTATTAAGGGTATTCACTTTCTGGTGCAACAAGCCTAGTAAAATTGTAAAATTTTATTTTTTTACAATCGATCGTGAACGCACTTCTTTTATCTATAGTTACACTATAGCAAGCTCACAAAATTTCACAAACAAATATCAGCTTACAAAAAAACTGACATTTGGCAAGTTATCAAATACACAAGCGCTAACTTTACTATGGTGTATTTTTTTTTTACAATAGGGTTGGAGTATAGCAAAAGTGTAAGAATTTGACATTCAGTTTATTTTATTGTTGTAGTGCAAGAAAGTGTTACACTTTTACACTTTTGCAATGATACAAGACCAGTTACATCGGATCGTGAATACCCCTATTGTTAGATAGCGATTGTCAGATCGTCAGCGATAGTGATTGTCAGATTTCTAACAATTAGCTAATTGTCAGACAAATTTTCTGACAATTATTTAATTGTAAGTATGTTTTTCACTGCAGATCTAACAATATTTTAAGATCTACAAATCGTGAACACTTAGCTTAAACAATTTTGCCGAAACTTGATTAGCGCCACCTATAACAGTGGGAGCACTTTAGTTGCTTGATTGAACGAAAGAATTTCTTTCGTTGAATGATGTAGCCGGCAAAAGGACGCCAAGCATTAAGCCATTCAAAGTTAAAGTGTGAAAGTGTGAAGAAGTGGAAGATACCTGACCCGAACCTACAACTGCAGAAATAATGTAAGTAGAAATAAAAAGCAAGTTTTAAATTCGATTTGAAATTATTAAAAAAAGAGTATTTAATTGATAATAATTTTGTTTTTACTGCAGCCTACGTTATAAATTAATGTATAAAGGCATACGTGTTCGTTTGCCTCAACGCCGCCGCCACCACCGCCACAGCCGCCATCACGTGCCGTTGCTTTGTCTCCAGAACTTTATGTGAGTACCCCTAATGCATTTATTAACGTTTTAAACATTTTAAAATTATTAATAATAAGAGTATTCTTGCAAGACGTAAAAGTAGTAAATTTTCGGCACAAATTTTGATAGATTCACGCAGTTTACAAATGTTACAACGTTGTCGCCTTTGCATGAATACCCTTATCTAATAGTATTAAACGTTTAGAGAATCTTTCATTTTGTTAAAAAAAAAACATATTATACCTACATGCAGTGCCACCACCTTATTGGTGCCACCACTATCGTCGCCACAAAAATTAAAGAATGTCTGCCATCACCTTCTTATATGGTGGCATTAAGAAGATTTCTTCGTTTGCCTCAATACATCGCCGCCACAGCCGCCATTACGTAATTGCTAGTTCCCAGAACTAAAGCCATTTTTTGCGTTTTCAATCGTGCCGCCGGCCCACGCCGACATCACGATAGACGTTGGCTGCTCCAAAATATTATGTCAGTACTTCCAAAATTTATTTAGTTGAAAATCTTTCATTTTGTTTTGTTTCTAAAACAAAACATTTTCTACGTCATATATGTACTCATAGTAGAAAATCTCTCATTTTGCTTTGTTTCTAAAATAAAACTTTTTATACATTATGTAGGGCTCTTTCAACACGTTGCTGCTGCTCCACTGTCATCGCCACCGTCACCAAATAATTAAAAGGCGCTGCCACTTTCTGTTCCTGAGTTGGCTATACCTTCTTGCTGCCATCAATCATGTTCCTGCCACCATCACTTGGCTGTTTCCAAAACAAGGTATGTACTTTCTTTTAACAAGAATCACTGTCTTGAATCATTTTCATTGACATTTTGAAAACTTTTTTCATTAACCCTCTACCGCACCCAAAGTCAAGTAAAAATTACATTTGAACACATTAACTTTTTGAGACTTATTCATAATTTATCTTGAAACAATCCAAAATAAATATTTTAAGTTTTTTAAATTTCATTTTGTCCTTCGACTACCGGTAGAGGGTTACCAAAAATTGAATATGATCTAGATTTTTGTTTTTTTTTTTTTTAATTATTGAGAGTTTCATACACCGAAGAATGAAACTAAGATCACCCTCTGGAATCATATTCATACAAATTTTGCTTTTTGTCATTAATTGCGATTAAATGAAACTGGGATCACATACTAGAATCATTTTCATTAACATTTTGAAACTTTTTGCTTCTTTTACATTAACCCTCTACCGCAACTGAAGTCAAGTAAGAATTTCATTTGAAAAAATTAACTTTTAAAGACTTTTTTTTTTCATAATCTATCTTAAAACAAACCAAAATATCTATTTTAAGATTTTTTTAAATTTCTTTTTCTCATTTGACTACATCATTTCCGGTAGAGGGTTACAAAAATTTGAACAGGATCTAGATTTTTGTTGTTTTTTACTATTGAGAGTCTCATATACCAAAGAATGAAACTAAAGTCACTATCTCGAATCATATTGATAAACATTTTAATTTTTTGACATTAATTGCGAATAAATGAAACTGGGATCACATACTAGAATCAATTTCATTAACATTTTGAAACTTTTTGCTTCTTTTACATTAACCCTCTACCGCAACTGAAGTCAAGTAAGAATTTAATTTGAAAAAATTAACTTTTAAAAACTTTTTTTTTAATAATCTATCTTAAAACAAACCAAAATATCTATTTTAAGATTTTTTTAAATTTTCTTTTTCTCATTTGACTACATCATTGCCGGTAGAGGGTTACAAAAATTTGAACAGGATCTAGATTTTTGTTGTTTTTTATTATTGAGAGTCTCATATACCAAAGAATGAAACTAGAGTCACTATCTCGAATCATATTGATAAACATTTTGATTTTTTGACATTAATTGCGAATAAATGAAACTGGGATCACATACTAGAATCATTTTCATTAACATTTTGAAACTTTTTTGCTTCTTTTACATTAACCCGCTACCGCAACTGAAGTCAAGTAAGAATTTAATTTGAAAAAATTAACTTTTAAAGACTTTTTTTTTAATAATCTATCTTAAAACAAACCAAAATATCTATTTTAAGATTTTTTTAAATTTTCTTTTTCTCATTTGACTAGGTACATCATTGCCGGTAGAGGGTTACAAAAATTTGAACAGGATCTAGATTTTTGTTGTTTTTTATTATTGAGAGTCTCATATACCAAAGAATGAAACTAAAGTCACTATCTCGAATCATATTGATAAACATTTTAATTTTTTGACATTAATTGCGAATAAATGAAACTGGGATCACATACTAGAATCAATTTCATTAACATTTTGAAACTTTTTGCTTCTTTTACATTAACCCTCTACCGCAACTGAAGTCAAGTAAGAATTTAATTTGAAAAAATTAACTTTTAAAGACTTTTTTTTTAATAATCTATCTTAAAACAAACCAAAATATCTATTTTAAGATTTTTTTAAATTTTCTTTTTCTCATTTGACTACATCATTGCCGGTAGAGGGTTACAAAAATTTGAACAGGATCTAGATTTTTGTTGTTTTTTATTATTGAGAATTTCATATACCAAAGAATGAAACTAGAGTCACTATCTCGAATCATATTGATAAACATTTTGATTTTTTGACATTAATTGCGAATAAATGAAACTGGGATCACATACTAGAATCATTTTCATTAACATTTTGAAACTTTTTGCTTCTTTTACATTAACCCGCTACCGCAACCGAAGTCAAGTAAGAATTTAATTTGAAAAAATTAACTTTTAAAGACTTTTTTTTTCATAATCTATCTTAAAACAAACCAAAATATCTATTTTAAGATTTTTTTAAATTTTCTTTTTCTCATTTGACTACATCATTACCGGTAGAGGGTTACAAAAATTTGAACAGGATCTAGATTTTTGTTGTTTTTTATTATTGAGAATTTCATATACCAAAGAATGAAACTAGAGTCACTATCTCGAATCATATTGATAAACATTTTGATTTTTTGACATTAATTGCGAATAAATGAAACTGGGATCACATACTAGAATCATTTTCATTAACATTTTGAAACTTTTTGCTTCTTTTACATTAACCCGCTACCGCAACCGAAGTCAAGTAAGAATTTAATTTGAAAAAATTAACTTTTAAAGACTTTTTTTTTAATAATCTATCTTAAAACAAACCAAAATATCTATTTTAAGATTTTTTTTAAATTTCTTTTTCTCATTTGACTACATCATTTCCGGTAGAGGGTTACAAAAATTTGAACAGGATCTAGATTTTTGTTGTTTTTTATTATTGAGAGTCTCATATACCAAAGAATGAAACTAGAGTCACTATCTCGAATCATATTGATAAACATTTTGATTTTTTGACATTAATTGCGAATAAATGAAACTGGGATCACATACTAGAATCATTTTCATTAACATTTTGAAACTTTTTGCTTGTTTTACATTAACCCGCTACCGCAACCGAAGTCAAGTAAGAATTTAATTTGAAAAAATTAACTTTTAAAGACTTTTTTTTCATAATCATTCTTAAAACAAACCAAAATAACTATTTTAAGACTTTTTTAAATTTCTTTTTCTCATTTGACTACATCATTTCCGGTAGAGGGTTACAAAAATTTGAACAGGATCTAGATTTTTGTTGTTTTTTTATTATTGAGAGTCTCATATACCAAAGAATGGAACTAGAGTCACTATCTCGAATCATATTGATAAACATTTTGATTTTTTGACATTAATTGCGAATAAATGAAACTGGGATCACATACTAGAATCATTTTCATTAACATTTTGAAACTTTTTGCTTCTTTTACATTAACCCGCTACCGCAACCGAAGTCAAGTAAGAATTTAATTTGAAAAAATTAACTTTTAAAGACCTTTTTTTTAATAATCTATCTGAAAACAAACCAAAATATCTATTTTAAGATTTTTTTAAATTTCTTTTTCCCATTTGACTACATCATTTCCGGTAGAGGGTTACAAAAATTTGAACAGGATCTAGATTTTTGTTGTTTTTTATTATTGAGAATTTCATACACTAGTTGAAAATCTTTCATTTTGTTTTGTTCCTAAAACAAAACATTTTATATATTATATATGTATAGTAGAAAATCTTTTATTTTGCTTTGTTTCTAAAATAAAAATTTTTATGCATTATGTAGTGCTCTTCCAACACATTACTGCTGCTCCACTGTCGTCGCCACCGTCGCCAAATAATTAAAAGGCGCTGCCACTTTCTGTTCCTGAGTTGGCTATACCTTCTTGCTGCCATCAATCACGTTCCTGCCACCATCACTTGGCTGTTTCCAAAACAAGGTATGTACTTTCTTTTAACTAGAATCACTGTCTTGAATCATTTTCATTGACATTTTGAAAACTTTTTTCATTAACCCTCTACCGCACCCAAAGTCAAGTAAAAATTACATTTGAACACATTAACTTTTTGAGACTTATTCATAATTTATCTTGAAACAATCCAAAATAACTATTTTAAGTTTTTAAATTTCTTTTTGTCCTTCGACTACCGGTAGAGGGTTACCAAAAATTGAATAGGATCTAGATTTTTTTTTTTTTTTTTTAATTAATGAGAGTTTCATAGACCGAAGAATGAAACTAAGATCACCCTCTGGAATCATATTCATACAAATTTTGCTTTTTTATCATTAATTGCGAATAAATGATACCAGGGTTACTGTCTAGAATCATTTTCATTAACATTTTGAAAACTTTTTGCTTTTTTTACATTAACTCTCTACCGCAACCGAGGTCAAAAAAAAATTTGATTTGAACATATTAACTTCTTTAGACTTTTTTTTCATAATCTTTCTTAAAACAATCAAAAGTAACTATTTTAAGATTTTTTTAAATTTCTTTTTCTCTTTTGACTACAACATTTCCGGTAGAGGGTTACCAACATTTGAATAGGATCTTGATTTGTGTTATTTTTTTAATTATTGAGGGTCTCATATACCGAAGAATGAAACTAGGATCACTGTCTAGAATCATTTTCATTAACATTTTGAAAACTTTTTGCTTTTTTTACATTAACCCTCTACCGCAACCGAGGTCAAGTAAAAATTACATTTCAACATATTAACTTCTTAAGACTTTTTTTTTCATAATATCTCAAAACAATCAAAAGTAACTATTTTAAGATTTTTTTAAATTTCTTTTTCTCTTTTGACTACAACATTTCCGGTAGAGGGTTACCAACATTTGAATAGGATCTTGATTTTTGTTATTTTTTTTAACTATTGAGGGTGTCATATACCGGAGAATGAAACTAGGATCACTGTCTAGAATCATTTTCATTAACATTTTGAAAACTTTTTGCTTTTTTTACATCAACCCTCTACCGCAACCGAGGTCAAGTAAAAATTACGTTTCAACATATTAACTTCTTAAGACTTTTTTTTTCATAATATCTCAAAACAATCAAAAGTAACTATTTTAAGATTTGTTTAAATTTCTTTTTCTCTTTTGACTACAACATTTCCGGTAGAGGGTTACCAACATTTGAATAGGATCTTGATTTGTGTTATTTTTTTAATTATTGAGGGTCTCATATACCGAAGAATGAAACTAGGATCACTGTCTAGAATCATTTTCATTAACATTTTGAAAACTTTTTGCTTTTTTTACATTAACCCTCTACCGCAACCGAGGTCAAGTAAAAATTACATTTCAACATATTAACTTCTTAAGACTTTTTTTTTTCATAATATCTCAAAACAATCAAAAGTAACTATTTTAAGATTTTTTTAAATTTCTTTTTCTCTTTTGACTACAACATTTCCGGTAGAGGGTTACCAACATTTGAATAGGATCTTGATTTGTGTTATTTTTTTAATTATTGAGGGTCTCATATACCGAAGAATGAAACTAGGATCACTGTCTAGAATCATTTTCATTAACATTTTGAAAACTTTTTGCTTTTTTTACATTAACCCTCTACCGCAACCGAGGTCAAGTAAAAATTACATTTCAACATATTAACTTCTTAAGACTTTTTTTTTTCATAATATCTCAAAACAATCAAAAGTAACTATTTTAAGATTTTTTTAAATTTCTTTTTCTCTTTTGACTACAACATTTCCGGTAGAGGGTTACCAACATTTGAATAGGATCTTGATTTGTGTTATTTTTTTAATTATTGAGGGTCTCATATACCGAAGAATGAAACTAGGATCACTGTCTAGAATCATTTTCATTAACATTTTGAAAACTTTTTGCTTTTTTTACATTAACCCTCTACCGCAACCGAGGTCAAGTAAAAATTGCATTTCAACATATTAACTTCTTAAGACTTTTTTTTTTCATAATATCTCAAAACAATCAAAAGTAACTATTTTAAGATTTTTTTAAATTTCTTTTTCTCTTTTGACTACAACATTTCCGGTAGAGGGTTACCAACATTTGAATAGGATCTTGATTTGTGTTATTTTTTTAATTATTGAGGGTCTCATATACCGAAGAATGAAACTAGGATCACTGTCTAGAATCATTTTCATTAACATTTTGAAAACTTTTTGCTTTTTTTACATTAACCCTCTACCGCAACCGAGGTCAAGTAAAAATTACATTTCAACATATTAACTTCTTAAGACTTTTTTTTTCATAATATCTCAAAACAATCAAAAGTAACTATTTTAAGATTTTTTTAAATTTCTTTTTCTCTTTTGACTACAACATTTCCGGTAGAGGGTTACCAACATTTGAATAGGATCTTGATTTGTGTTATTTTTTTAATTATTGAGGGTCTCATATACCGAAGAATGAAACTAGGATCACTGTCTAGAATCATTTTTATTAACATTCTGAAAACTTTTTGCTGTTTTTACATTAACCCTCTACCGCAACCGAGGTCAAGTAAAAATTTCATTTGAACATATTAACTTCTTCAGTCTTTTTTTTCATAATCTTTCTTAAAACAATCAAAAGTAACTATTTAAGATTTTTTTAAATTTCTTTTTCTCTTTTGACAACAACATTTCCGGTAGAGGGTTACCAACATTTGAATAGGATCTTGATTTTTGTTATTTTTTTAATTATTGAGGGTGTCATATACCGAAGAATGAAACTAGGATCACTGTCTAGAATCATTTTCATTAACATTCTGAAAACTTTTTGCTTTTTTTACATTAACCCTCTACCGCAACCGAGGTCAAGTAAAAATTTCATTTGAACATATTAACTTCTTTAGACTTTTTTTTCATAATCTTTCTTAAAACAATCAAAAGTAACTATTTTAAGATTTTTTTAAATTTCTTTTTCTCTTTTGACTACAACATTTCCGGTAGAGGGTTACCAACATTTGAATAGGATCTTGATTTGTGTTATTTTTTTAATTATTGAGGGTCTCATATACCGAAGAATGAAACTAGGATCACTGTCTAGAATCATTTTTATTAACATTCTGAAAACTTTTTGCTGTTTTTACATTAACCCTCTACCGCAACCGAGGTCAAGTAAAAATTTCATTTGAACATATTAACTTCTTCAGTCTTTTTTTTCATAATCTTTCTTAAAACAATCAAAAGTAACTATTTAAGATTTTTTTAAATTTCTTTTTCTCTTTTGACAACAACATTTCCGGTAGAGGGTTACCAACATTTGAATAGGATCTTGATTTTTGTTATTTTTTTAATTATTGAGGGTCTCATATACCGAAGAATGAAACTAGGATCACTGTCTAGAATCATTTTCATTAACATTCTGAAAACTTTTTGCTTTTTTTACATTAACCCTCTACCGCAACCGAGGTCAAGTAAAAATTTCATTTGAACATATTATTTTCTTTAGACTTTTTTTTCATAATCTTTCTTAAAACAATCAAAAGTAACTATTTTAAGATTTTTTTAAATTTCTTTTTCTCTTTTGACTACAACATTTCCGGTAGAGGGTTACCAACATTTGAATAGGATCTTGATTTTTGTTATTTTTTTAATTATTGAGGGTCTCATATACCGAAGAATGAAACTAGGATCACTGTCTAGAATCATTTTTATTAACATTCTGAAAACTTTTTGCTTTTTTTACATTAACCCTCTACCGCAACCGAGGTCAAGTAAAAATTTCATTTGAACATATTAACTTCTTCAGTCTTTTTTTTCATAATCTTTCTTAAAACAATCAAAAGTAACTATTTAAGATTTTTTTAAATTTCTTTTTCTCTTTTGACAACAACATTTCCGGTAGAGGGTTACCAACATTTGAATAGGATCTTGATTTTTGTTATTTTTTTAATTATTGAGGGTCTCATATACCGAAGAATGAAACTAGGATCACTGTCTAGAATCATTTTCATTAACATTCTGAAAACTTTTTGCTTTTTTTACATTAACCCTCTACCGCAACCGAGGTCAAGTAAAAATTTCATTTGAACATATTATTTTCTTTAGACTTTTTTTTCATAATCTTTCTTAAAACTATCAAAAGTAACTATTTTAAGATTTTTTTAAATTTCTTTTTCTCTTTTGACTACAACATTTCCGGTAGAGGGTTACCAACATTTGAATAGGATCTTGATTTTTGTTATTTTTTTAATTATTGAGGGTCTCATATACCGAAGAATGAAACTAGGATCACTGTCTAGAATCATTTTTATTAACATTCTGAAAACTTTTTGCTTTTTTGACATTAACCCTCTACCGCAACCGAGGTCAAGTAAAAATTTCATTTGAACATATTAACTTATTTAGTCTTTTTTTTCATAATCTTTCTTAAAACAATCAAAAGTAACTATTTAAGATTTTTTTAAATTTCTTTTTCTCTTTTGACAACAACATTTCCGGTAGAGGGTTACCAACATTTGAATAGGATCTTGATTTGTGTTATTTTTTTAATTATTGAGGGTCTCATATACCGAAGAATGAAACTAGGATCACTGTCTAGAATCATTTTCATTAACATTTTGAAAACTTTTTGCTTTTTTTACATTAACCCTCTACCGCAACCGAGGTCAAGTAAAAATTACATTTCAACATATTAACTTCTTAAGACTTTTTTTTTCATAATACTAGGATCACTGTCTAGAATCATTTTTATTAACATTCTGAAAACTTTTTGCTTTTTTTACATTAACCCTCTACCGCAACCGAGGTCAAGTAAAAATTACATTTCAACATATTAACTTCTTAAGACTTTTTTTTTCATAATATCTCAAAACAATCAAAAGTAATTTTTTTAAGATTTTTTTAAATTTCTTTTTCTCTTTTGACTACAACATTTCCGGTAGAGGGTTACCAACATTTGAATAGGATCTTGATTTTTGTTATTTTTTTAATTATTGAGGGTCTCATATACCGAAGAATGAAACTAGGATCACTGTCTTGAATCATTTTCATTAACATTTTGAAAACTTTTTGCTTTTTTTACATTAACCCTCTACCGCAACCGAGGTCAAGTAAAAATTACATTTCAACATATTAACTTCTTAAGACTTTTTTTTTCATAATATCTCAAAACAATCAAAAGTAACTATTTTAAGATTTTTTTAAATTTCTTTTTCTCTTTTGACTACAACATTTCCGGTAGAGGGTTACCAACATTTGAATAGGATCTTGATTTTTGTTATTTTTTTAATTATTGAGGGTCTCATATACCGAAGAATGAAACTATGATCACTGTCTAGAATCATATCGATAAACATTTTGATTTTTTATTATATATGTATTTAATATAAAGTTGTTTTTAAAATTTCACATTTAAAGCTTACTAATTCGGTAATTTTTTGTTGTGCTTGGCTTTTTTTCAGATTGTAAAGATGCGGCATTGCTTTGGGCTCTTCATGGGTATTTTGTACCTTTCCAAAAAGCATTCAAAAGGGACAAAGAGGGTCGGAAACATGTTACCAGGTATACGATCAAGGACTCGCAGAACGCTTTTATTTGGATAGCGAGTACAATTCAGTCCATTGAGGACCACATCGATTTCCTCAACAAAATGGGTGAGAATGTCCAACCATTCATCATTGTTCACGGTGACTCAATCCTTAAATTTACTAATATTTTCCTGTATTTTGATGGAGTTAAATTTAAATTTAACAGTTTTATCCGAGCAGTGGATATCTGCTTTAAAATTTTTTATTTGTTTAATCTCGAGTATCCAACTGCATGTTCCTCATTTTGGGGTTTCATTGAAACGCAATTTTTTCAAAGTAATAGAAAGAAAGTTTGTACACGGACTCATGTTTTGCTGAATGAGATCCTATAATTTCACTTTTTGTAATATATTTCACTCAACTTTAACACTGTAACTATGTATATTTTTCCTGCCATTCACTTGGCTTATCTGAACAAATAAAGAGTAAAATAAATGTAAACATCTGTTTCATTTAACCCTTTAAGATTTCAGAAAAGAGAAGATAAGAGATGAAAGAACGGAGCTATTGTTATCGGGTTTGTATGAAATGAAAAAGAAGATTCACACTAATTTTTCCTTCTTTTGTATTTTGACAGAGTTCGAGCAACATGACCTAATAAATTTAGATGGCTAAATTTCCTTGTCTTCTTGTTTTTGTTAAATGATTTTTTAATTTCTTGATAGGAAATTAAAAATTCGTTGACAAAGGAATAAGACTGTAAGAAATTTAGCTTTTTTAATTTATTGAAAACAGCATTTATTAATTTAATGAACGCGTTTATTAATTTTAATAAACGTATTCATAAAATTAATAAGTGCTGGTCATTTTTTCTACTAACCCGGTTATTATTTTTAATAAACGAGTTCATTGAATCAATGAACGCGTTTATTAAAAAATAATAAACGCATTCATTGATTCAATGAACGTGTTTATTAAAAAATAATGAACGCGTTCATTGAATCAATGAATGCGTTTATTATTTTTTAATAAACGCATTCATTGGTTCAATGAACACGTTTATTAAAAATTAATAAACGGTTTATTAAAAATTAATGAACGGTTTATTAAAAATTAATGAACGGTTTATTAAAAATTAATAAACGGTTTATTAAAAATTAATGAACGGTTTATTAAAAATTAATAAACGGTTTATTAAAAATTAATAAACGGTTTATTAAAAATTAATAAACGGTTTATTAAAAATTAATGAACGGTTTATTAAAAATTAATAAACGGTTTATTAAAAATTAATAAACGGTTTATTAAAAATTAATAAACGGTTTATTAAAAATTAATAAACGGTTTATTAAAAATTAATAAACCGTTTATTAAAAATTAATAAACGGTTTATTAAAAATTAATAAACGGTTTATTAAAAATTAATAAACGGTTTATTAAAAATTAATTAACAGTTCATTAAAAATTAATAAATGGTTTATTAAAAATTAATTAACAGTTCATTAAAAATTAATAAACGGTTTATTAAAAATTAATAAACGGTTTATTAAAAATTAATAAACGGTTTATTAAAAATTAATTAACAGTTCATTAAAAATTAATAAACGGTTTATTAAAAATTAATAAACGGTTTATTAAAAATTAATAAATGGTTCATTAAAAATTAATAAACGGTTTATTAAAAATTAATAAACGGTTTATTAAAAATTAATAAACGGTTTATTAAAAATTAATTAACAGTTCATTAAAAATTAATAAACGGTTTATTAAAAATTAATAAACGGTTTATTAAAAATTAATAAACGGTTTATTAAAAATTAATTAACAGTTCATTAAAAATTAATAAACGGTTTATTAAAAATTAATAAACGGTTTATTAAAAATTAATAAACGGTTTATTAAAAATTAATAAACGTTTATTATTTTTTAATAAACTGTTCATAAATATCATTCGGAAATAACTCCGATTTTGTTGGTTTTTAATAAATGCGTTCATTGATTCAATGAACGCGTTCATTATTTTTTAATTAACAGGTTCGTTGTTTTAGTGAACACATTCGTTGTTTTAATGAATCGTTCATAAAAATCCTTCGGAGATAATTCGGAAAGATTTTTACGAACAAATTAATGTACGTTCATTGAATCAATGAACGTTGTTTGATTTTAATAAACGGCCATTCATTATCGTTATTATCGTGTTCATTGGACAAATAATAATGTATGGTACATTGTCCCAATGAATAGATTGTTTGATTCCACGTACCTTTTTGGTTCAGTGTAGTGACCTGAATGAATTCAGAATGATGGAATGGCCAATATTATTGTTGTACCATTGTGAGGAAGCTTGTAGGCGTATGGCTGTATTTGCAGCCACCTGTTTGCTTAATATATCGAGGGGAGTCAGATATAGCAGAACGTCTAGAGCGGCAGAGGGTGTCGTGCGAAGCGCACCACTTATGCATAAACAAGCCGAGCGTTGTACTTTGTTTAGTCTGTCGCAGTTTACCGCTTTATCTAGAGCAGTCCACCATACTGCAACACCATATGTGAGAATCGGTCTAATCACCGATGTGTATAGCCAATGAGTAATACGAGGTTGAAGGCCCCATTTGTTCCCAACGGCTTTTTTGCATGAGAAGAGTGCTACTGTGGCCTTCTTGACTCTTTCTTGTATATTAGGTTTCCAACTTAACTTTTTGTCTAAAATAAGACCCAAATATTTTGCCTGATCAGTGAATGTTAATGGAACACCTTTAATAGAGGGAGGATCTACATGAGGGATTTTATATTTCCTTGAGAATAGAACAAGTTCTGTTTTATGAGGGTTGACGCCCAGACCACACCGGTCTGCCCAATTGGTTAGCCTATTTAAAGCATTTTGTAAGAGCTCTTTTAAAGTGGTAGGATGCTTTCCTGATACGGCAATAGCAACATCGTCCGCATAGGCAATCACTCTGTAACCCTCCTCTTCCAGGCATATTAGCAGCTCATTTACCACCAAGTTCCATAGAAGGGGAGAAAGGACACCGCCTTGAGGCGTACCTCTACTAACAGACCTTCTAGCAGAATAGCTACCTAGTTTTGAGTTGATAACCCTGTTCGTCAGCATTTGGTTAATCAATTCTCCAAGCGAACCATCTACCTTCAGAGATGTCAGCGCAGATGCGATTGCAGATGCGTCGACATTGTTAAAAGCGCCTTCTATATCTAAGAAAGCAACCATGGTGTACTCTTTGTGATGGAGGGAATATTCAATGGTTCTTACTAAACTATGTAAGGCAGTTTCTACAGATTTCCCTTTGCAGTAAGCATGTTGACTCGTAGACAAAAGTCGCGTGTCAATGCATGATCGTATGTGGATATCAATCAATCGTTCAAAAGTTTTTAGAAGGAATGATGATAGACTAATAGGTCTGAGATCCTTTGGGTTTACTTGGGAGCACTTTCCAGCTTTGGGTATGAACACAACCCTAACCTCTCTCCAAGACAGGGGGATGTAGACGAGTGCTAAGCAGCTAGTAAAAATAGACTCCAGAATTGGCAGAATTAAATCTTTATTCATCTGGAGTTCGGCTGGTATTATGCCATCTGGTCCCGCAGACTTGTAAGGCTGAAAGCTGTTGAGCGCCCATTGCAGTTTTTCCCTTGTAATCAGACCTTGTGGATAGCTTGGATTCATATCAAACCTATTACGGTCGAAGCTATTAATGTTTTGAGAGCTACCAGGGAAGTGAGTATCCAATAGCAAGTTAAGCGATTCTTCGCAGGAATTTGTCCATGAGCCATCAGCATTTTTTAAGCAGCTTGGCATTACTGGATTTGTAGAGAGAATTTTTCTTAGTCTAGATGCCTCTGAAGTTTCTTCTATTTTTCCACAGAAATTTCTCCAGGAGGATCTCTTTGACTTTCTCAATGCTTTCTTATACAGTTTGAGGGTTATTTTATAAGATTCCCAATCTGACACTTCACGAGTGCTTTTAGCTCGATTGAAACACTTGCGACAGTCTTTCCTGAGCGGTTCAAGCCCAGAATCCCACCAATGTGGTTTCTTTTTCCCCCTAACTAGAGTAAGTGGGCAGGATGTAGCCATAGATTTGTTGAGGGCTAATGTGAGATCATTGACCTTGCAGTCAAGTTCATAATTATTAGAAGGAGGATTTAAGAGATCTGGTTTTAATAGCCCCTGGAGTGTAATCCTATATTTGAGCCAGTCGGTTTTTCGAGGGTTTCGAAATTCTACGCGGCAAGGATGTTCATCGATGAGACTGAATTGAATGTATCTGTGATCGGAGAACGAGTGTTCATCCGACACTTTCCAATTCGAGATCTTATGATGAATGGTGTCTGAGACAAGAGTAATATCTAATACTTCCTGTCGGTTTTTAGTGATGAAGGTAGGTTCATTACCCACATTACTTACAATAAGGTTAGTACTTAAAATAAAATCAAAAAGAGACTCACCTCTATTATTGATATCAGTACTTCCCCATACTGTATGATGGGAGTTCGCATCACTCCCAATGATGAGGCATATCTTCTGCCGTTCTGCATGCGCGATCAGTCTCTCCAGTGTATGACCGGGGAGAGGGCCGAGGTGGTCATGGCCCAGATACGCCGACACTAGCCAGTACGTCTCATTGGCCGTTTCGAGCCTTGCGGCGGTGATATCTCTATCGCTGAAATCAGGGAGTAAATATACATTAGTGCTACGCTTAACTAGTATACACGATCTAGGGTCACCTTTATCAGACGCATACAGTACGTAGTATCCAGGAGTCCTGAGTCCACTAACAATGGATTTAACAATCCACGGTTCCTGGATCAGGACAATATCCTCTCCATTCCTGGATAAACGGAGGAGGAGGGAGGCCGAAGCCTTAATGGAGTGTTGGAGATTAATCTGGACTAACTGCAGCATTTTGGCTACAATTAGGCAGATCAACCTCCACCACGGTTTCGTTGAGTTCCTCCGAAGATGAGCCCAAAAGCTCATCCTCACCCAAGGGAACAAGGTTGATGAAGTCTTCGGTCTCCATATCGGTTAGACTGTCGACATTAGAAGAAGACTGTACCGTGATCGAGGATGACCTGGATTCCTCATCACCCATCGGTGGAAAGGTGATGGATGCACCAGGGTCCTCTACCACGGACACAGCTTCAGTGTTTAACAGAGGGACGCGTTCCGCGTCAACCTCGTCTTTTTTGTAAACCTTCAGCGAGATCGAATCGAACCCATACCGAATCATGCCTTTGGTCTGCGCTAAGGGGGCAAGGGAATCCTTATTGATCACGATAATCGCGCTTCTATAAAGACCCCTTACCTCCTCAAGCTTTGCGACTTTCCAGTCATGAGTCGGTAATGAGGGGTTGCTCAACTTGACTATCTGGAGTATTTCCTCCATGCAAGAAGGCTCAGCTGGTATCCAGATGCGGGCTCTAGGTCTGCACGGGATGTCTTCCCTAGCAACAACTTCGAGCTTCGCACCTGGCCAGACCTCGCCTAACCTACTGACAGCAAGCTTATACAGATCGCACGATCTCTGATCCTCACAGACGATGAGTTTGACATGCCCTTGATGCCAACCGCCATCGCCTGTGAGAGGAGGTGGTCCCGGATTATCCCTCATGAGACTCAAGAAGCACAAGAAGCAAACATTTGTATAAGACCGCATGCATTTTGCTGTCGAAAGCATTAATGAAAATAATTTTTAAACTATACTAAGATTATGGGTGGTCCTCCGCTAACTGTGATTCTTTGTGGTGCAGTGGTTTTTTTGTTATTTAATTTAAATTTTTTTTATATATTTCTAGTTTAAATTGGGTAAATGACTATGTACTTCAATTAACATTCTAGATTATGTCAAAATTTGCTTCTTTCTCCACATGGCTTGGGAAAGTGTAGGTACTCTTAATGTCAGCACCGTGGCATGTCCAATCCTTGTTTTTCCAATTAAATATACTTTTTTTAAAAGGAAATATCCTTCATTGAATAGAAATTTTGTTCCCAGACAAATTTGAGTGCAATACTTGCAAAATTTTGCCAAAATGAAGTCAAAAAACTTATTCCTGAGTAAAATAATCATTAAAGAATGTTGTCCGAGGATTTTGTTTTATTTCTTAATTCAAAATATTTCCAGCTGCATCGTCATCGTATGGTAGTATTCAAACAGAGACACTATTTACAACAGTCATTCTGGCTGTACTTTAATTGTGATATGTTTTCATTCGAGGAAAGTATGTCACAAAATTTATCAATACCGCGGTAGTATTTTCTCAGATTTTCCCCCCGTGTGATTCTCTCCAATCGTAAACAATATTCGAAAAAAAGGAAAAAGTTCCTAGGAAAAAAGTAGGTATCGCCAATTTTTTTTCCGAAGGAAAATTAGTGATTTTTCCCTAGAAAAAATTCACTTAAGTTTAGCTAGAGGATTTTGAAAATATAACACGTAAGTTTTACTTTTGCCTTTTTTATTCCCGTTTTGCTGTTTATTTTAACAATTTTTATCTTCCGTGATATCTTAAGTGATACATTTGGGGCAGATTTTTCTCTCAAAAATGAATTAAACGTCTGCCAAAACTTCCCTGAAGCTGGATTGGGCCTCCTTTTTGGTTGCCACCTTCTGCAAAAAAACGGGGTGGTGGCACTGAATTCATTTAAATATCCAGTAATTATGTGAAAACTGACGGCCATTCCGTAGTTTTAAAAATGATAATTGTCACTTCACGTAACGTCTATCGTTTTTTTTCAGAATGCAGTCCTTTACAAACCTACAAGCATGAAAAAAGTATTAAGTTAGCTTGTAAATCAATGCAAACGATACCTTTTTCTATCCCTTAAGTTTTTTCGAATTCTGTTTAGGTTTCTACGATCTCTTTCTCCGGTGGTTAATCGGAATGCTATGGTATAGATTTTAAGGATAAGAATACCGATTTTAATGCTTCAAAAATTTAGTTTCATACATAATTGTACTTCATTAATTTATTCACAAACTTTGACAGTTCAATAGTTTTAATTAAATTATTCACTCAAAACATTTCGAAACTACTTACTTACTTATCCGGCTCCCGATCCATGAAGGGTCTCTGCCTGAGATATTGCGGTCTTCCATCGGTTGCGGTCCCTCGCACGCTCCCTCCAGTCGTCGAGACCAAGCGCTCTTGCGTCTATGACCGCCTGGTCCCTATAGCGGAGGTTCGGTCTTCCTGGTCGTCTCGAACCTGGGGGCTGGGATTCGAAGATTTTCTTGGCTGGAGCGTTGTTGTCCATTCGCTCGATGTGGCCGAGCCAGTGTAGTCGACGTGTTTTGGCTCTTTGGACTACATCCACATCTTGGTACAGCTCGTACAGTTCACGATTGAATCTTCTCCTCCAATCGCCCTCTTCGTATATAGGACCAAATATCCGCCGAAGAATTTTTCTCTCGAAAGTGCCCAGGATCAATTCCCCTTTTTTACTTATCGTCCAGCACTCGGCGCCGTAGAGTAGAACTGGTAAAATTAGAGTTTTGTATAGCGTGCACTTTGTCTTTCGAGAAAGGAGTTTTGAACCCATTTGTTTGGCCAAACCGAAGTAGCAGCGGTTCGCTAGGGTAATTCTTCGTCGGATTTCCACTAAGGTGTCGTTCGTGGGACTGATGTTTGTTCCGAGGTAGGTGAACTCCTTGACTACCTCGAAATTACTGCTATCAACAAACAAAACGTCACTGTTGTTTTGTCCTCATTCACTTCAAGACCAACGCGTTTCGTCTGTTCATCAATAGCTGTGAATGCTTCAAGTACAGCTCTCTTGGAACGGCCGATGATGTCGATGTCGTCCGCATAACCAAGCAGTTGAGAAGACCTGTTAAAAATAGTGCCTTCCATGTTAACACCACTCTTGCGCACTATCTGCTCCAGGACTAGGTTGAAGAAATCACATGATAGCGCATCTCCTTGTCTGAACCCTGTACACGTCTGGAATAACTCGGATGAGCTGTTAACCATTTGCACGTTGCACCGCGTATTTTGTAACGTCATGCGGCATAGCTGGATCAGTTTTTTCGGGATCCCGAGTTCCAACATCGCCAATAGAAGCTCTTGGCGACTTATGCTATCATATGCGGCTTTGAAGTCGGTGGTGGGTCTCGACTTGAAATTCGTTGGTCTTTTCCAGGATTTGCCTCAATGTGAAGATTTGGTCTATCGTTGATCTGCCTGGCCTGAAGCCACACTGGTACGTGCCGATCATAGTGTTGCAGAAAGGTTTTAGACGCTCACATAGTACGTAAGATAGGATCTTGTAGGCAACATTAAGCAGGGATATGCCTCTGTAGTTCTTGCAGGACATAGGATCGCCTTTTTTGTAGATTGGGCATATGGAGCTATTTGACCAGTCGTCGGGCATACTTTCCTCCTCCCAAACTTGGTTGATGAGCTGGTGCATGCACCCTACCAGAACATCTCCTCCATACTTGAAAGGTTCCGAGCCGGCGGATTTGTTGTTCTTAAGCTTGTGGATGGCTTTCTTAACCTCTTCAGTACTGGGTGCTGGGACTGGATCTTCATTGACTGGTCTAATGCTTCTTTGTTCCCCTGTCGCCTCCTCTACATAATGCCCATTAAGCAGCTGCTGGAAATGCTGCTTAAACACGTCTACAATTCCCTGTGCTTCGGTGACTAGGTTCCCTTCGCTGTTTCGAAGAGCTTGCGTGCCAGTCCTATAACCAGATGCCAGTTGCTTGGCTGTTTTGTAGAACCGGCGGGTATTGGTGGCGGTGCTGGACTCTTCGAGATACTTAAGCTGAGAGGCTGCGGATGCTCTTTTCTTTCTACGCAGGGTTTTTTTCTCTTTCCTTCTCTTTTCACGGTACTCCTCTCTTGCTGCTCTTGTTTTCCGTTGCAGCATTTGCATGTCGCGATATTGGTTCTACTGGTTGTTGACGCTTGTGGCTGGGTATACGGCAGAGAGTTTCTTTCTGGCTTTCTCAGATGTGCTAAGGCATGCAATGTTGAACTTCTTTCTTTGGGTGGTCTTCGTTTTCTTTTCGTTGGATAGTCGGGCTCTGAACTTTGTCACAACAAGAAAGTGGTCAGAGTCCACGTTTGCACCTCGGAAAGTTCGCACGTCCAAGATGTTCGATGCGTACCTTGCGCCAATTAGCACGTGGTCGATTTGGTTGGCAGTTCGACCATCTGGAGATCACCAGGTTGCTGTGTGTATCCTTCACCTGGGGAACCTAGTGCTATTTATCACCGTATTACGAGCTGCAGCAAAGTCGATTAGTCGGAAGCCGTTGTCTGTTGTCGTTTCGTGGAGGCTGTGCTTTCCAACTAATCCGCCAAAGATGTTTTCCTTTCCGACTTTAGCCTTGAATTCTCCGAGCACGACTTTGAAATCGTACTCCGGACAGGCTCCGTAGGCTCCGTCCAGGAGGTCGTAAAACTCCTCCTTGTTAGACTCCTCAGCTTCATCGGTAGGGGCGTGTGCACATATTAGGCTGATGTTTTGGAAGGTAGCTTTGATGCGGATCACAGCCAGGTGATCGCTTATCGGCTTAAAATCGATGACTTTCGATCTGAGTCGATTTCCCACGACGAATCTGCATCCTAGCATGTGCAGTCTTTGGTGACAGCTGTAATAAATGTCGCAATCTTTTCTTTTCGTTATACCTGATCCTATCAATCGTATCTCCTGGATCGCGGTAATGTCTGCCTTGTACCGCGAGAGGACAAATTCAAGTTCTTGAGTAGCACCTGGTGTGTAGAGTGTCCTTACATTCCAGGTGCATACTCGTAGATCCTAGTCCATTTTCGTTCCGGGTCTGGTTGCCATTTGAGGGGGGTCGTTATCCGAGGCTTCCTGCGTCTCTCTCATAACAATTGTTTTTTTTTTACTGTGGTCGGGTCGTTAGCCCAACGCACTAACCTCCAATCTGTAGGGCCATAGGTTTAATGTTGCAATTCTTTCCTTGATCAACATTCGCACTTACAAGTTTAGCAAGTCCTGGCATAAAGCCAAGACCAGTATCCGGCGGCTACCAACTTGGAGGTATTGTAAGCACTTGATGTGTAGGAAAAGATACAGCTCGAGGCCCCCAGTTCCTACAACATCCAACCACCAGAAACTTCGAAACTAGTTCGAAGTTATTTTGGGGGGAAATTGTATTCGGGGGAGATTGGCGATGAGAGTATTCAACTTCTGGGAAAAAATAAAATCCGAGGGAAAGCTATCTCCCTCGGAATTGACGATAAGGCTGAATATGTTTTAGGTTGATTATCAGAATTTTATATTCCTTTAAACGACATAAGTTTAAATTGTCTTGGATTTTTTTGTTCTCATTAGAAGAGAGGTTGTGAACAGTTTTGAATAACAGTACCATGGATGTCATTACTGTGAGATTTAAATCTTTTTTGAACTTTAATTTAATAATTAACTTTCTACCAATTTTGCTTATAAGAATTATTCTGAGCATTAAAAACTATGTAAGCGAAGAAAAAAAGGCAGTTGAAATTTCCAGAGTTCAAAACATTACAGGAAATCAAGAATATCAACAAAAATATTGTTAAAAAGAGAGAGAACTAATTACAAATAAAATGCACGACGGGCTCGCACGTACTTGCTTTTATGTTCAAGTTGCTTGGAACTTAAGAACTTTTGAAATATGCAAGTAATTAAAGGAAAAGAAAAATAGAAACATTTAAATCGTTCTTTTAGTTGTATGAACAACCCGTTAAATAACTAGGAGCCATTTGATAAAAATAGTAATATACGCAAACAAAAACAAATTGAAAATCGCTGAAGCGGTTTTCTTAAAACTAATTTTGTATATAAACAAATTTTAATACCTAGTATACAAAAAAATTGGTATGCCAGTTGTGAGTATTTATTAATATACATTTACAAATTAAGTTTCAAAAATATTCATCAACCTGTTTTTAAATATTGAATTTTCAAAATTTTGATATGCAATACTATTGACCTTTTAAAGGAGCCTTTTCATAAAAATTTTGATTGAAATCGGTTGATCCGTTAATGAGAAAATCGAAAATTAAAAAATTCTGCCAGAATGTACACCATATCCTACAGTAACACATCGATTTTTTTTATCAAAATCGTTGCAGCCGTAAGTAACGTTATTTTTGGAATCACCAAAATGCCTACAGTTTGATTTCAAGAAGATCGCATCATTGGTTTAGCCTGTAGATTCAGATACAAACAGACAGACAGACAGACAGACAGAATTTTGCCTCCCACTTTTTTGGTGTTTTCTATCATCGTAATGTCATGTTTGATTGTTGCCTAGAATTTTTTTTGCACGAATACAAAACTTTCCCTATAGAACCTATATCGAAAATAAAAAGAAAAAGAAGTAACAATTATTGTCTGTTCCAGTTTTAGTCATTTCGCTATATTTTTAGTCCTTTAAAAATTGGAGCAAAATTCTTTCTTCACAAATGTGGTTAGGTAAGGTTAGGTTAAGGTGGCTACCAGGAAAACTACTGACACACTTAGGCCAGAATAGGCCCATTGATGTGGTACTCTGGCTAAATAAACACAATAAAAAGTGTTTCCAATGAGTTTTAATTTTAAAAAATAAGAATCAAAGTTGACAAAAATCACCCATATACCTAATGTGAAACAACAACTCGCTGCTATTTAATTTTCTCCAAAAATGATATTATTCTTAAATCTATACAATCAAGCATAACCATCTTTTAAATTCTGAAAAATATATTATGCCCAGCGTAAAATTTTAGCAAAATAATGGATTATATGACGTGGATGAGAAATAATAAAACATCCGACACAAAAAAATCAAATTTTCACAGTAAAATTGAAAAATATCCATGATTTTCTTGCTTATTTCATAGAACACGAAAAGTACGTATACGCCCGATTGCACCGTGTGGTTTTGTAAAGTCACCATTTTCTTATGGTAACATTTTTGCTGCCGTTTTGATATTTGGGATTTTTATAAAATATTTTAATATAATAAGCACGATTGGGCCGCACGAACTTGCTCAGGGTGGCAGTTTATGAAAAATTTTCTAAAAATGGGAAAAAAAATTAAACGAACAAATTAACGAAAACACATACAAAGAATAAAGATGTATACTCAAAGCCATTATTTTTGAATAAAATTGTGATTTTTTTTTCAAAATTTTACGTAATTAAGTACCACTGTTTTTTTTAATATTCAATGCTCTTATTAACTCTTAGTGAAATATGTACTGAAAACCAGAAGTTAGAAAAAAAACTGAAGGAGTTCTTACCAGCAACAAAAAAAATCCGTTACACTCTTTTTATTATGAATTTGCGTCATAATTATACGTACATTTCGATTTTTGTTCTAAAAAACTAAGAAAGATTTTCACATCTGGTGTGTGTTTGACTTAAAATTTATTAGAGCATCGAACATTAAAACAAAAACAGTGGAACTAAATTACGTAAAATTTTGAAAAAAAAAAAATTATTTGAAGAAAACAAAATCACAATTTTTTTCAAAAATAATGACTTTAAAAATCGTACATTTTTGTACTTGTACATACTTATGTATTTACTTTCGTTGATTTTAAATATTTTTTAACCATTTCGAGTCAATCTCTCAGAATTTGAGGTGGAAGAAATAGAATTCCGTCTGAATTCTTGATCATGTGAATGTACGGTAAATTTTTAAAACCGTGTGTCATATGTCATAGTCGTTTCACGTTGAAGAAGATATAAGCAAAATGTGTTAAAAAACTGCCTTTGTAAGAGCGAGTGTGTCGATTTTGGCAATTTTTCTCAATTTTGTGAATATTAGGTGGTAACCCTAAAACTGCGAAAAATTTGAAATCTGACTTTAATTTTTGACTTGACTGGTCATGAATGATTAATACACCCAGTTTGACCACATAATCTAACAAGCCCCTCAAACTAGCCAAAAATGCCTTTTATTAAACTCGAAAAACCTAAAATCAACCTAGTTGGAGCGACTGGGTATTGGTCGATTTTTATCCAAACTTCCATTAAATTTCATTTTAATGGAAATTTAATTATCTTTCTGTTATATAAAGCAATGCCTATACCTATCTTTGCTGGTAAGAAAGTTATAAATAAATAAGTCAAAAACAAAATTTTTGTATCACATTTTTTTTTTTAATTTAACTAACTAAACATTTTTTACAATTTTACTTGATAATCCATTTCGATGGTAAATTTTATTCTTTACAAAAAAAGTTTTCAGCATTATCTCAAAATTTTGCTTTTTTTTCGAGTTATATGCCAATACCAAAAAGGGTGTTTTTGCAAACTAAAAATTTTGAAGAAAAAAATATATATATTTTTTTTAAGTTAGTATGTATAATTGATTAAGTATAGTTTTCGTAAGTTTCTTGTAGTTCTTGAAATAGGGAAAAAACAATAACTGGGCCTACTTTCGGCAGCACCGTATTCCTCTTCAAACGGTAACAAAATTTTCTTATTACTTTAGTCAAAAGATATTTATTTATTTATTGTATGCTCTACAATTATACGTCCTAGCCAATAAGTTTTTAAACAAAACTGATTTTATAATGGTATTCTTAATTATTCAAGTTAAAATCGAAAGCTTAAATGAAACCAAATCCTTATAGGATATGCCAATATAGCATATGCTCTAGTGTCACCTTAATAGGTGAAGAAGGAAACAATGTGATAGCCATATATTTTCACCTAATCAAGGTGCCAGCTCCCAGCACGCCCTATTATTAGCTGTACGCGTGGAATTAAACGAGGACCAAAGGTGCGACGACCGTTAATCCTCGGCAAAAAAAAACCAGACACGGAAAGAAGCATCGAAATTTTCTTTGGGGTTTCCCAAAAAAAAAAAAAAAAATATTTATATTTGAACGTAACGTAGTTAAGTTTATTTTGGGAGGCGATCTATACAAGGAGCCTTACCAAATGGTTAAAGCAAAGGAGCATGAGTAGGAGTTTAACTTATAAATAAGTATATGCATGTATACAGTTGAATATGTACATTATTGTACCTACTGCCGCCATAGTCAATTTTAAATGGTTTATGACTTCCTCATTAGACCCCCTCAAGACACTGACGTTACTGATATGCATTTCAACCTCAGCCATGCAGATCAGGAGGGTATTGTTGTTGCCACCACCATCACTTACCACCGCATTGGGGCTGTAGCCCATAAGAGGGAATACAATATTGTATGCTCTACAGTTATTCGTCCTAGCCCAGCGATGGTATACTGTTAAATAAATTTGAAAACAAATTTAAGCCCTCAAAATGGAGGAAAGGGATGTTCTTATTATTATTACGGTTGATATTTACGACTTCTTTCATAACCTAGAACTAACATGAAATTGCTTCAGTTAAAATACTCAATATTTTATTGAAAATAAGTTGACTTTCTTGTGAATTTTTTTAAACTTTGTAAGCATATTTGTTTCAAGGCATAACAACATTAAAAATGTGAAATTTATAAAATTTGTAAATTTCCAATTTTTAATGGCAACTTTAAATTTAAAAGGAATTGAATAAATTAGGGCTCAATGGTTCTAGTTGAATTATATTTATAATTTTTCCAAAAACAATTTTTTATAACATCCCTGTTTTTTTTTTCTTATTTTATTTTTAGTTTTATTACATGTTACTGCAAGGCGTCGCTTTTATTTTGTGTGTGCTTATGTGTTTTTGTGCCACAAAATTTCCCCACCATGCCTCCTTAAATGTTGTCTTTGTGCCTTGTAAACCTTATGGACTACAAAATGTATCACATTCTTTGGGTTTAATGTTGTTTATTTTTTTTTGTTTTATATTGAGAGCTATACAAATTTATTTTAACTCTTTCCTAAACAAATCTCGTGTTGCAAAGTATTTTGCAAATAAATACAGAAAATGTTTTCTTGTTTTTTTTTTTATTTTTTTCCTTCAAAACTTACATCTATAGGTACCTACCTACTTAAGAACATGTTTATAAACAAAATTTTGAACTTATTACATTATAACCAAAAATGTATTCAGCCGTATTCGCACACAATTTCTTTCACTTTTAACAAAAAGTCTATGTATGTAGAGATGTATAGATACAATTGCACAGTTCATGTTAACCCCGTGCAAATATGATTTGTTAATGTGAATTTTATTGCATAATTGACCAACGGGCAATATCTGGTTCAGAGTGAATAATAATTTGTAGTTGTATGTAGTTTGCTGTAGGGCAGTACCTACATTTAAGTGTGAGCGATAGTTGACCAATGACCAGTTTGACCCCATAAGTTAACTGCTTTGAATTATTATTTAAACCATGGTTCGAATCAAAGGGCTTGAAAAACTACCTACAACATATTTTCAAAAATTCCCTCAGGGGCTGTTAAGTCTTTGGAGTTCGGTCAAATGTAGAGACCAAAGGTGCAACATGGAATTTGTTTGCAATAATTTGTAAAAAAAAAACATATTTTAAAGCACACTCGACTATATTTTACATTAAGTTTAGTAATTTATGAAGCAATAAGACCTAAAAATACATAGGAATGCATTGGACCACGCATTTTTGTTATAAATTCCAATATATTGCATTAATAGCTCAACAATCTTGTTTTTTTTTGGCAAAGATACTTCTAACAAGTACCTAAAAATATTATTGCAAAGCGTCAAAGAAAACAATGAATAGATTTTCATGATAATAATTCTCAGTTTTTCCGTTAAAAATTTAGTTTTATTTAAAAATTCATACTCAATGTAAATATTCAAAGATATTGTCTAAGCTGTTGCCAGGCCAAATCCTAAATGCCTACAACGTAATAGTTTCCATAAGAGTTATTTCGTCTGATCCAATCGTATTCCTATTTCCTACCAATATTTTTGTATATAAGTCCTATTTTACTTCTACTAAAGACAATAAATCGATTAACTGTCCACCTAAATACTAATAGATCTGTAAGATTTTTCATCTAGATTTGGTCTATTTGAATTAGGGTCAAAATTAATTCAAAGGTTAATTATAAAAACTTAACATTTGATTTATTGACTCGGTCATAAACCATCGAAATGTTATACACCTGGAGGTCAATTCAAATGACAAATTGTTACATTTCTTTTAGTTAATGATTTGCAATAAATAAATATCTATAACTTACCAAGGTTAATTACTATTTGACAGGAAAAAAAAAATCAACACACAAATTTCAAGAATTAGTCACTTTTATTAGTGAAGGTCAGAAAACGTGCGGGTGTCTTACGAAATACAAATCTAAGTTCTCAAGGTAATCTGGGTTGAGTGAAATTAACCAAATAAAAAAAATTATTCTAACTATGGGTCACGAGTCGATCAAATATTTTATAAAGGGATATTTTTCTATGTTTCAAAGTAAACTGTTCTCACATGAAAACTCTGACCCCCAGTTTCACAGTGGAAGTTTAAACTTCACTTTTGGTTTAAACTTCAGTTCAACAATTAATTTGGTTTCACAGTTTCGTTCAAATCTTGAACTAAGTTCATTCTGTAGTTTAAGTTAAACGGCAGTATTCTGCTTTTTTTTTCAATAAATATTTGGATAAAATATTGTTTTTGTAAAATGTTGTCGAGTTCGGAAAGTGATTTTGAAGATATAAGTGATGAGGAAAACTTTATGTTAATTGCGAATTTGAGAAGAGAAAAACTCTTTCAATGGAGGACAAATCACTTTAATTATTGGGACGATTCAGAATCTTCGAAAGATTTCGAATGTCGAAGAATTCAGCCTACATCATTTTGGATCAAATTCGATCCCAAATTGAAAATGTAACCAAATGGTAAGAACTAGTATTTCAATGTACATATGTTATTATAAAATATAGTAGGTACTTTTCAGGAACCATTCAATATCTGCCGAAACCAAGTTTTTATTAACCTTGCGCTTCTATGCTAGTGGATCCTTGCTCATGTGTGATTCCCAAATTAAAAATAATGGATATAGTAGCAAGGTGGCCTGGATCTTGGATCCACAATTTTCAATAACTCTAGAATCTGTGCTAGATTTGAAAATGGAGAATTTGAGAACTATCTCATAATAGCGGACAGTGGATACCAATGCAGGCGCTATATGATGACCCCTTTACGTAGTTGCAACAATCCCCAGGAAGCATTGTACAACGAATCCAGATTCGAACTAGGAATTGTGTTGAACGCTCCTATGGCGTATGGAAAAGAAGGTTTCCGATATTATCAACCGGAATTAAAGTTAAAATAACCACTATTCAGAGCATCATTGTTGCAACAGCTGTCCTGCACAAAATTTGATTTTTGATTTTTTCTAATTCAGCATCTAAAATTAACATTTTCTTCTCATGCTCTTCTTTCAATGCACAATTTCAAGTGCTTGTTTTTCCTGCTCCATTCTCGCCAGCTTGCATTTTTCTTCCGCAAGCTCCTGCCACTTGTTGGAAGTCAAATTTCGCTTTCGAGCCGTAAGAGCTGCGGACTTTTTTGTTGCGTATATAATTTTGGTTTTGGATTCATTCATCCACTCTACTGAGCCCTGGCTCTGGTTTTCTTTATCTTCTGGCTGCTCATCAGGACTTTTTTGATCTTTTTCATTTGCGATTGCATCTGCATGTGTAGATAAAACTCAAGCAATATGTTAAGTTTTAAAACAATACTTTTTATGTTTGACTTACTTTTTGGATTTAAATTATCACTACCATGAGTCCATGATTGTCCTTGGGCCTGATCACCAAGAATTTCCAGAATGGTTTGGTCTAAAGAATCTTTTTTTGTTTCCATAGCAACTTATCTATCTTTTTGTTTTCGATTATGTGCTTATATTGCATCACTAAATTCATCAGCACATCAATGTCTGCTGTTGAAAAGTTATTGCTTCTTTTTTTTGCACGATATTTAATTTGTTGGAATTCGTTTCCATTTTTTAATTTTGTTCGTCTACAGATAACAACGGTACTTCAAAACAAAACAAACTTTTCGAAATTGTCAACAAACAAAATATGTGTCATCAGAAGTGTGTGGATGATTTTACTTGCGATATTAGGTACTATTTTATAAGGCAAGTTTTGGATTCGTGCAAAAAAAATTGAGATAACAATCAAACATGTTTTTACGATGATAGAGAACACCAAAAAAGTGGGTGGCACAATTCTGTCTGTCTGTCTGTCTGTCTGTTCGTCTACAGCCTAAGCTTCTTCTTTTCTTCAAACTTGGTACATAGTGGTTTTTGGCGATTCTGCCCACACGTTTTTTTCATTTTTTGCCTAACCAAAAATAACGGTAGCTGCCAAACAATTTTTTTGTTCAGTTTTGCATAATCGCTTTTTTCTCAAAAACGGCTCGACTACTTTTCTTAAAAAAAAATCAGTAAATTTATTTTAGTAAAGGCTTCCTTTTGGTAAAAAAAACATTTTTCAAAAATGGTTATTAATGGTACCTCCCAAAGAACCATTTTTTTAATTTTTGGTTTTCTTCAAAACAGTATGACTGATTTCAATAATTTTTTTTATACAGAAGCTCCCAAAAAATATAAATAGTTTTGTGTACCAATATTTTTGAAAAAGTATTTTTTGGATTTTTAAGGAATGCTTCAATTTTTTTTTGGAAAATCAAATATTTTGAAAACGACATGATCGATTTTTTTTAAACTCGATACTTAAGAGTTTTTAAGTACTTTATAAAATATTTTTAGAAAAAATTTTACATTTATGAAAAAATAACGGTACCTTCCATACAAAAGTTAAAAGACCGCCAAGGAAAATATTTGTTTTCTCAAAAACGACTCCTACGATTTTGATTAAACTTTTTCCATATACCAAAATTAGTACGATCTACTACGAAAAATTATAAAATTTTACACTTAACAACTATTAATAGTACTTGTCATAGAACGTACTTTTTTATTTTGAATTTTCTCATTATCGGCTAAACGGATTTAGAAAATTATATACAAATTTCAGATAAATTTAAATAATATTGCACATCAGAATTTTCAAAAAAAATAGTTTTTGGATTTTTAAAAAAAGTTTCAATTTTTTTTTTTTGAAAATTCGATATCTCAAAATATCAATAGTACGAGCGGGTGAATTTGATCCAAACTGCACATTTTGTTCAATGTGAATATTTCTACATTTATTAAAGCGTTAAACAAAGCTTTCAGTCAGGTTTAATAAAAAAAAAACAGAGACAATTCCTCAGTTTTCTCAAGTAATCTTAAATGCTTGCGAAACATTTTCATACAAAATACATTTTTATATAAAATTTTGTGTGTTCACTATTTTGGATAGTTCACTATATTGAGATTCATTAAATCAAGCGTCTACTGTACTAAAATTAGTGCGATCTACTACCAAAAATTATAAAATTTTACAATTAGCAACTATTAATAGCATACCTGTCATAGATCGTTTTTATTATTTTGAATTTTCTCATTATCAGCTTAAAGGATTTAGATTACATTTTGTATATATGTACAAATTTCAGATAAGATTAAATAATATTATTTATATGTCAAAATTTTCCATCAAACATTTTTTGAGTTTTTTAAAAAAGTTTAAATTTATTTTTTTAAATGCGATATCTCAAAAACGGGTTGACAATTTTTGTTTGAATTTGGTCTTATATACACATAAATATATACTTTAGATTTGTAAACCAAAATTTGTCCTTAAAAATGTTTTAAGAATTTTATAAATACAAACTTATTTTTTTAAGAAACCACTGCAATGATTTCAAAGTTTTTTTTTTATATACAATCATATTCAATCAAGAATTAAGATGATTTTTTTTTCACCTTAAACTGTCAAAGGAGTATCGTATCGTATTTCATGCTTCTCTACACCTTTCTATCATAATTTCCATGTTTTTATATAAAATTTTCTTAAACCAGCAGTTACTGTAACTGCAACATAAGTGCAAGTACGTGTGACCCAGTCATGCATTTTATTTTAATAATAATAATTTATTTAGTGAACCTACAAATTATAAAAAATCAATTTAATTTGGAAAAGAATAGTTTTGAAAGTTACACTTGCAGTTGATTTGATTTGTATGGGAATAAATGACATATAGGAATAGAGGAGTTTTGAAAATATAAAAACCTTATAGAAATAGAAGATTTATGTTGCAGAATTTGATTTGTAAAGGAATAGATGAGTTTTAAAAACACCACTTTTCAAGTACAAAAAAAGTTTAGGAAATAATAAGTTTTTATAAATTGTACTTACGTAGATGAAGGACCTTCTAAAGAACATTTCCTCATACTTAACTGTTTAAAAAAAAAACTGGAATAGGAGAGTTTTTAAACTATACCCCTCAAATACAAATCTTTAAATTTTCAATTTTTTGGTTAGTTTTTCTTATCTTTTTTAATTTTTCTTATAAAATTTTTAAACCTTTTAGACTAAGAGCCCACGGCAGATTTTGGGTGTGATTGATAGCAAAAAAAGAAGTATAGGCGTCGAAAGCTTCATTAAAGGCTATTCAAAAATCAAAGTCTAGCAGTTCACAACTGGGGCCTTTGCGAGGAATAGTGCATCGAAAAATAAAATGCACGACTGGATCGCACGTACTTGCTCTTATGTTCAAGTTGTGTGGGACTTAAGAACTTTAAAAAATATTCAAGTCATTATAGAAAAAGTATAAAAAGCATTTAAATCGTTCTTTTAAGTGTATAAACAGTCTGATAAATAACTTAGAGCTCAAAAAAAAGTATGCCATTTGATTACTTGAAAAAATATGAATATATGCAAAAAAAAATTTTAATCGTTGGAGCCATTTTCTTAATTAATTTTTTATATATAAAATTTTTGTAACATTTTTCCAAAAAAAAATTAGGTATGCCAATTTTGAGTATACATTAATATACATTTAAATTTGAAATTTCAAAACAATTTATGAACCCGTTTTTGAAATATTGAATTTTCAAAAAAAAATTTTGAATCTTTTTTAAAAATCCAAAATTATTTTTTTCAAAATTGTTGGTATGCAGTATTATTTATATTTTAACAAAGCTTTTGTGCAAAAAATTTTATTGATATCGGATGAGCGGTTAGTGAGAAAACCAAAAATCAAAAAACTGTTATATGGCAGGTACCGTTAATAAATGTTTTTGGTGATTTTTTTTCTTATAAAAAGATACATCATATCTACAATAAAACCCGAATTTTTTTATCAAAATCGTTGGAGCCGTTTTTGAGATAAATAAACTTTTCCTTAACAGTTGTATGGTAAGTACCGTTATTTTTTGAGCTAAAAAAAAATTCAATGTCCCCTCTGGAGAATTACAAAAAAACCTCAAGTTCAAAATTTGAAGAAAATCGCTTCGGTGGCTTAGGCTGTAGGTTGAGGGACGGACAGACGGACAGAATTGTGCCACCCTTTTTTCGTGTTCTCTATCATCGTAATGTCATGTTTGATTGTTATCTCGAATTTTTTTTTTTGCACGAATCCAAAACTTGCCCTATAGTACCTATATCGCAAGTAAAAAATATGAATGTAACTTCGAGGATAATCGTGTTAGCCGAAATCGGTTTTCACCCCTCCCTAGATAAGCTCTGCGGATCCCATATCACGGAATCTGAGATCATTTGAGTGTTTAATTGGCCCTGCCAGACTGTTTAAAAAAACCGTTTTTCACTTAGAATTTTGAATTTTTTAAACGGTCCGGTAGAGCGAACTACACTCAAATGGTCTCAGATTCCCTGATATGTGATCCCAGGAGCTTATCTAGGGAGGGGTGAAAACCAATTTTTGGTAAAACGATTATCTTCGAAGTTGCATTCATATTTATTTTTGTCGATGCACTATTTCTCGCAAAGGCCCCAGTGGTGAACAGCAAGACCTTGATTTTTTGAATAGCCTTTAATTAAGCTTTCGACGCCTACACTTCTTTTTTTGCTATCAATCACACCCAAAATCTGCTGTGGGCTCTCGGTCTATTTCATTTTGATAGCAAATTGAGTTAAAAAAACGCAAGTGTAAAATTGTCAAACTTGGCTTAGTTTCCAAGTTATACCAAACATATTGAAAAATTGCCAATGTGACCATCCTATCAGAAACGCACTCGTGAATTTAGTAGCATTTTTGGTTTAAGCATACTTTTACCTCAGAGAAACATATTAAATAATTAACACGCCTTATACCCTTCCCCCTCCTTTCCGGTATAATCAATAGCTTATCTTACGCGTATGAAAAGTCAATTTTACAAATTGAGAAAGAGTTCCCCAAATGTTGGGGTATGCCGGTGTGTGTCATATTTTATTTCTAAGCAATTCAGTTTTTGGTGGTTTGGTACAATTTTAAAATACTGTAATGACTTTCACATTTGAACTATAACATCTCACAACAGCCAACAAACGAACACAACAAAGCTTCGGTCGCAGTGCAAACATACCCCTTAGCTATAATTATAGCGACTCTCAAACGAAAGAAGCACCATCTGCCAGATTATAGCTGATATACAAGCTGTTAAATAAAAGCTTTTGGAAGGGAAATAATTGGGAAATTTCCCCTACGGAAAGCTCTGGAAGCAGAGACCAGAACCTTCTACTTATTTCCAGAGTTTGTCAAACAAGTATAAAAGGCACACATGTTTGAACGGCAGCGAGACAGTTTGTTTTTAATCGTGAATGAATAAAGTTGGTTATAACAGAAGTAAAAAGTAAAGTTGGTGAATTAATTTCAGTGGTGAATAATAAATTGTCTTACTTGTAGAAAGAAAAAGTAAAGTGTTTTATTTTGTGAAATAGAAAAGTGGAAGTTTTAAATAAAGTAAATAGGTTTTATTAACGAACCTGAGAAAATATTACAATACTTACAAGATAATCAATTTGCTATACTCTATCCAACAAAAATTGTCAGTACAGGGAAGATAGAACGTTTACCTCTCGGTCTGGTTGCATTGGCTTGCATATATCTGTCTCAAGTTAAAGCTCTCACAGGGTTTCCATACTATGAACTATAAATTGCCACAAATCGAAGAACAATGTACATATGGTTACCATGGACACCATTTCAATCATATCAAAAAAAAGATCCATTTATAATTTTTTTACCACACCACACCTTTTCAAATGAATTTGATCACGTAACGCTTTGTGAATGTTTCAAAACTTAGCGCGAAACACTTTTTTCTTCTTAAAGACTAAAATCGTACAAATTTTAGCTAAACTTTATAGGTTTATTCAGAAATAGAAACAAATAAAAAGGGGACAATCAAAACGAAAACACTTTTGGCTCTCATCTTTATTAATTTTGATCTCAAAAGCTTCAAAACCGAAAGTTCTTTTATAAAAACCACTGAAAAAGCTCTATTGTATTGTTTCGACTTCGCAAAGGCAACTCTGTTGGATTGTGATTTTCTTGCTTTGTTTCGAAAACGAGTATACGATCAGAATGCTTTTGGCATTGAAAGACGATGGTCATGTTGGTGCGTACGAAATTTTTTCAAGAATTATGTTTATCATGTTTATCAGTGGGTTAGTATCTTTTTCAGTGGCTGATTTATTATTTTAGTGTTGTGATGGTATACACAGGCACTACTGTTTTGAAAAAAGCTCGCTCAAAAGCCCTGTACTGACAATTTTTGCTGGACAGACTATAGAAGTTTCCATTTGCAAATAAAATGTCTTCCATTAGGGAATAGCCCTGGAAAATTAGACAAAAAAATGGCCAAACTTCGAAAAAATTGCGACAAAGCTGAATTTTGCTGGAGTGGCTTATAATGACGTCTTAAGAATTTCCTGAAAGTACCCTAAATTTGGCCCGGGGCTAAATATTTTAGGGGGGGTGAAAGGGGTTGAAGTTCAGTTTTTTGGGAATAGCTCTTAAACTATCGGTTTTATTGAAAAAATGTGAAGATAAAATTTAAAGCTTATGCTATTCTACACAAAAAATGTTAGCATACTTTTTTTCGTAGAACCAATAGTTTCAGAGAAAAAAGTTCAAGAACTTCATGGTGCAATGAGTTTAGTCCAAAAAATTTATAAAATTTTTGCTTATCGCTGGGCAAATTTTGTTTTGTGATTTACGTTTAAGTACAACTCCTTATTATAAAAAAAGGCTTTTGGGGTGGTAGGGGAAAGGGATTGGCCGCTATCTTGAAAACAAAGTTGATTTTGTTTTTGTTTAATAACTCGTTGAAATTGCGTTTTTCAAAAAAAATGTCCAAAGCACAGATTTTAGACTTACTTTTCAGGAAATAAGACATTATAATAAGCCACTCTACCAAAATTCAGCTTTGTCGCAGTTTTTTCGAAGTGAAAGTCTAATTTTCCTGAGCTAAATTGGTAAAAAATGTAAATAAAGGTTGTGGATCCAGCTATATTATTCCAACAGTGTTGCTGTGTGGCAGCAATGCCGGGTATCTTCGGTTTTAAGTGTAACAGAGTCAGGTGTATTCTGTTCTACTATGGAAGTATCACAGTATGCCATAGTTTCAGTGTTGCTGAAAGTACTACTAGAGTAGTATTATACTACTCTCTACACTGCCGTACTACTGTACTCCTCCCTTCACATCCAAACTATAGGTACTATTTTTTTTAGGGCCAGACAAAAATTACACATCCAGCAAGGTGTAATGTCAGCCTTTAAAAATCAATTTCGTTTTAAGATTTAATGTTATTTTGGCAGCATTTGACTTTCAACTCTATGCCTTTTACTTTAATACGAAATATAGTCACTTTAAGGGTTTGTTTCACAATGTTTGAATAAAGTTCTGATTAGATATTCGACACATAAATATTAGCACAGGGTAATAAGTCCACAGAAGAAAAATTCACAATTATTGTCTTAAGATCCACCTGATCAAGTTATAAATTCATAAACAATTTTTTATTTGTGAACATATGACCCTGCCTCAGAATTTATGTGTCGAATAACTAATCAGAACTTTACTCAGAGAATGTGAAACAGGCCACACTAACTGATACATAATAATGTTCCAAAGCTGTTGTTGAACTCAAAATAGGAAAAGTTTCTTCAAAAGAGAGTACCTGCGCGAGAGAGTAAAAAATGTCTCCTATTTGTGATTTTCCGTAAAAAAATTCCTGTGTACAGAAATTCTGGGAACTGACAAATCCTCCAAGAGTATACTTGTCATGAATAAGTGCTTCTCATTTAGGTGCCAGTTATAGCTACCATTGAAACTCATCATTGAAAACTTTAATGATTGATTTTGAGATGTTTAGAAAGCAAAATCATTTATTATTTTGATGGACGATCAAAGCTCAAAACTTAATTAATATTTCTAGTCAAAAAAATTTCAAATGGGCCCAACTTTCCACAAAAATAGATTTTTGATTTTTCAATGATCATTGGTAAGGTAGTTCAATCATTGTAATAAGAAAAGTCTTTTTATGTGGAAAGTTGGGCCTAGTTGAACAATTTTTTGGCTAGAAATAATAACTAAGTTTTAAGCTTTATATTTCCATTCAAATTATAACTGATTTTACTTCCTAAACGTCTCAAAATCCATCATTAAAGTTTTCAATGCTGAGTTTCAATGATAGCTATAACTGGCACCTTAGCCGTTCGGACTCGGCAAAAAAACTGTAGGTTCCTTCATTCCTGCCAACAACACGCACACATGATGGGTTGATAGAGTTGTAAGTCACTAGGCCCTGGTTCACCATGAGCTGTTGCGCCACCCAATTCATTTATTTATTTATAAACAATTTTGAACTTTTTTTTTCAAAACGTTTTGAAGATAATCTTTTGTAAGAGATCGGCCACGCCGTGATTTGGGAGTTTTCGCAGCCATACAATCTTAAATTTTCTAAATTTTTGATGACACTCGGATTTTGTCACTTGTCTCTCACTACATGACTTAGCCTTCAGTGTAGTCTCCTCTCCCAGTAAATATTTTGTGGTCCTCAAGTTAACTTTATTGCTTTTTGGATCTTGAACGGATTTTAACAATAGTGCCGAAATATAAATCTATTTGATTAATTGCATTTTTGGAAAGATTCCCCAGACTAGACCTTTTATAACATTTATAACGAACATTTAAAAATAACCCGAAACAAATGTTCTTTCTCCATTCAGACGTCTCTTATTTCCTTAAATCCCAATTATCCAAACAATGTTTCCTACTCCATATTGTGTTGCATTTAACTTTGCATTTATTTGTATATAGGCAGGGTTACATACCATGCATAAGAAGTCAACCACCGCAATGTCAGCCAACGAAGACAAATTAACTCCAAGAACTTCATGGAATTCACAACAATAATATACTCAGACACAAAACGTATATTGTTTCGTGAGTGTCTTCCAAATCCATACCGTGGTGAATACACTGTGAACGTGAATGCATCCAAGGAAAGTCTTTATTCCTGAGTGGGGCTATATAAGACCATACAATAGAAGTTAAAGATATACTCTTTTTGAACTTTATCAAAAGAATTCTTAAAGTTCTAAAGGAATTAATGGGAGTTTGAAATTCTTTTTAGCTCTAAACGAACCCATGTAAGTTGACACGGCAATAATTATTATTCGTGCGGGATGACACCTTCTATTGTTAGTTAGTTGGCTTAATGTGAGTTTGTAATTTGTTTTTGATTTGTGACAAGTCACGTAAAATAACTTAAAAGTATTCTATTTGTTGGGGTTGTTTTACGGTGAGATAGTGTCTTGGTTTATACATCAGAAAGGTAACCCAGAAGTAATTTTCCAAGAGCTTTCCATGCATTTCCGCTATTGGGAGTATTTTCCGGAAATGGTGTATTAGCTTGAAAATATTTTAGACTTTTAACTTAGACTTAAGACACTAGTAAGAATGGGACTGTGCTGTATGTTTTCTTAGAATTAACAAGTAAATTAGGAAAGAACCCATACTCTATGCAGAAAAGCCCCTACGGCCATGCCCCATTCTATGTGGATTCTTCTAAAATCGTTAGATTTTGATGTTTATTCTCTTAACGAATACCGTTAGGAGGTAATATTTACCCCCTCTACAATCCCATAGTTGTTCAAATCAACTCTGAATTCTCATGTTAATGGAGGATCATAAATTGAACTTCATCAACCGTTCCAAGAACCAAGAGTCTAGCCTAATGCAATGCAATGACGAAGAAATAACTTTTAAGTTACATCGTCGTCGTCCATCGGTCGTCCGTTCGTGGGCTATCTTACCAATTGAAGATTATTTATTATGCAATTTACAACCATTTTGATGGATTTCAACTATCATCATCAGCATCGTAATAATTAAATATCAAATGATGCACTTTTGGCTGGCCATTGCACTGTAAAGGACAGACAGACGAACGCAGACAGAACAGCCTCTAATACTCCTTCGCAATGCGCCATTTCGCTAATGGCATCTTAAGTAATTCAGTTGCTTGAGCTAGTCAATAAATACTAATAGCTCCACTCCTATAATCCACCCACGACTAATAAAACAGACAGACATACCAAGTCAGACAACAATTGGACATTTAATACCACATTTGGTAGAGTAATTTCATTTTGGATTGCAAAGCAACTGTAGCTACAGTTACAATATAAATAATTTATTTTCTTCATCCATCTGTCAGAATAATCTTAAGCAACCCATACACGATCGGATAAATAATTGATATGCGTTTTAAGATAAAATCTGAATGATGGGCCTGAGTGATATTTATTTGTAAGTGACATTTAAAAAAGTCAAATGTGAGAAAACAAGATCGAACTCTCTGACTGGGATGTTATGAGGGTTATCCGTTCTGCGAAAATGAAAACAAACAAAATGGTGGCACGACAAATCCTATAGAGAACCAGTAGTTAGCAAGTGACAGAACTTATAATCATCCCTGTGGTGTGTTGTTAGTAGGCATAGGAATAGAAGTGGCCTACAATTTTCTGCCAAATCCGAACGTCTAAGATGGAAAGACTCTTATAGCGTTTGTCATTAGCAGCAGGCAGTACCCAACAATTTGTTTTTTATATAAGAAGGTTTTTTAATACAAATTCTATATATTACTGAAATAAATCAGCCAAGTAGAAGACTTAGCATTAAGGATTGGACTTGTTGAATTATTGATTCAAAATAGCTTTTTATGGCCTTTAGTCCTACAAATTGGCGTTTCTTTCGGCTTACTCACTTGAACTCATCAGTGACATAGTGAGGGCTTTGTCAGACGCAATTTGTTTTAAGTTCAGTTCAACTTACATGAATTTTTCAACGAAAATCCACTGTAAACTATATCCAACAAGATTAGAATTCCTAATCATTAAGCTGGAAGTTTTTTTATTATTTGTATTATAAAACCTTCTTATATAGAAACTATGCCTGGCCCCGGGCAAAAAAACTTCCAGCTTAATGATTAGGAATTCTAATCTTGTTGGATATAGTTTACAGTGGATTTTCGTTGAAAAATTCATGTAAGTTGAACTGAACTTAAAACAAATTGCGTCTGACAAAGCCCTCACTATGTCACTGATGAGTTCAAGTGAGTAAGCCGAACGAAACGCCAATTTGTAGGACTAAAGGCCATAAAAAGCTATTTTGAATTTGTTTTTTATTTTTAGCTGGATGGAATAGGCCTTTTGTTAGATACGATCCCCAGTTACCTAGCGTGACTTACATACAACGTCTACCGTTACTCCATGGGGTACCACTGGTCTTTGTGAAGCTTTGCTTAGGTGAGAAGATAGTGGAAACTGCTGATTGTACGTCATTCAAATTATCGTGGAAGGGACCTTTAATTTTAGACTTTCACACTTAAAAACTATAGTCAAGCTATGTTTGGAACCACTTATCATAAAAAATCTTGTCTTATTTTATTTAAAACTCTAAAAACCCAAGGTACATATTAAAAATTGCTCTAAATCAACCATCCATTACTAAGTAAAAAGGGGCCTATAGCCAACACATATTTGGATTATTTTCGATAACACAGCTTCCTTAGGTCATATTATATTATGTTCGATAGCATTATTTGCGATGCAATACAAAAATCGAGTTGAAAACAAGAAAAACTCAGAGAGCGTGTTTGTAAACGTTGATCAAACAGATTTTATGCAAGCGGGACGATTGCACATTTGACGATAGCAATATCTGCGCCAAAAAAATGATGATTTTTTGACGTTGATCGTCGTTTTTTGACGTTGATTTAAAATTTTTAACATCCAAAGGATTATAAGCAAATAATGTTCATCAGTTTTGAACATCTATTTGTCTCGAGGCCACAAGGGTGTATCCAGATTTTTGCCCAGAAGGGGTCACGTTCTTCAAAATGCATTGTATTGCATTCAAATTTATTTTTTTATTCCAAATACCTATAGTCTAGGAACCGTAATTTTTGGCCTTAAAACCTTAGCCCTTAATATAGATATATTTGTCTCCTTTGTCTCGTAACACGAAGCAACTTTCTTACCTACTTTATTTCCTTAATGACATCCCCTACACAAAACAGAGGTACGTCACCATAAACTAAATAAAAAACGTTGAATTCCAAATAGTTTCTGCCAAGTTGCTAGGTGGGCGAGTGCAAGCAATAAAATCCTTCGGCAAATCGAAGCAATGTCACCCACGATTTTTGAAACCTTATTTGTGAGATATTCTGAAAAATTGTATACCAACCACTTGAAAAGCCCAGGAGCCTTACAAATCAATTTTTTGAATGACGATTTTCAATTATCTCAAAATTAAAAATATTTGTTTTAACAAATTCACATTTACATTTCGCAACAAAAAATCTTGAAATAAACCGAAATCTTGCAAATTAAAATCCCCAATAGCCGTGTTTTTTTGGGATTTTATATATAGTACAGTGAGAAATTTCCAAAAAAACGCAAATAATTACAATAAGGACATGATTGTATGGATAATTATAATGCATTTACCTAGTTTTCCATTGGAAATTTTTTAACAGAGCAATTTTACCGGATTACGTTAGTACGTTAGTACTAAGTACGAAGTACGTTAGTAGCCTCCTTGAACTTTAGTTAGTTTCAGCTGTACTAACGGTTCAAAATTTGATCATGGTTCAGCATTTGTGATTCATCGATTTCATCGGATCTACTGAAGTACGATGATGATTCAAGGTTCAAGTATGTTAAAAATTTCAAGCTTGACCATTGTTGAACCTCAGTTAAACTGCCGAAAACAGTGAACTAAAATAATTGAACCACGCATCAAAACTTGAACCACGTTTTTACAAGTAGTCGTTCCACCAAAAGCAGTGACTTAAAATTGCTGAGCATCGGATCAAAATTTGAAGCATGTCTGTACAAACTGGTCCTTATAGACCAAAGGTTTACAAAAAGAGCTTTTCATATGAGCTGCGAATAGTGAATTTTGAAATTGGAATGATCGTGAATTTTGACCTTCCATTCCCTTGAGTAATTTGTTTGGTTGAAGAAAATGTGATGAAAAATGCCTTGTGGAATGCGTCTTGATGTTGTGGTTTGCGAATTATCGTTTGACAGTCCGCAGAATATATCTTGTTTGTCACTTATAAATAAATAGGCTAAATTTTATATTTAAACTTATTTAAGGAAGTGTTTTTTTTCAGCATAGCATAGGATAGGATCATTTTTTCATTTTGTCGAAAAGCTAAACAAAACATTTATGCACTAACGAATGACCCTGTTTATACTGCAATTGCTCACTACGCCACCATGACGATGAATTTATGGGTGAAATTTTCTCTTCATCGATTCCTTCTACAAAAACATGGTCATGACGAAGTGAAAAGTTACAGTCTAAACAGGGCCATTAATTTAACAAAATTCTACTCTACGAACATATAGCCATCGAGAATTCGAGACACATAAAAGTACAAATCGTATACTAATGACGACACACTAAAATCCTATTCAATCGAGTTCGATACTTGAACAAACGTCAAAAGTTTATCGGCAGCAGGATTCTACTTTAACTTTTGTCGGCAGCGGTTTTGCTGCCGATGCTGTTTTTGTTATTCATATAAAATTTCACTGTGCTGCCGATAGCTTTCCCAATAAAACACACCTAATGTCAAAATTTCGCAGTTTCAGTAACATTCGCTCCGGGTTTTGAACTAAAATTAAAAATGAAACTCGAAGATGATTCTCCCAATTAAAGAATCTAACGCAAGAAAGTGTATTTACAATTAAGTTTTGCAATTAAGTTTTGACAGATTTTAATTTTAATCTGAATACACATACTGGGGCGTATTCATGGATGTTGTCTAAGCTGTTGACAGCAAAAACTGGAGTTTTTCTAATGAAATTCCCACAGGATAAACTCCAGTTTTTCCTAGCAACAGCTTAGCCAACATCTATGAAAATGCCCCATTCACTTAAATAATAACAAAGAGAAAATGGATCTGTGGTTTGTTTCTTTCTATTGATTTTTAAAGTAAATTTGTATTCTTGCTTATAGACCAGGAAAAATAGCTCAAATCCTATGGGGAACCTTGAAAAAAATTAATTCATGAAATATTAAAATTGAAATCGACGCAGACCTGCAACGTCTATAACATATCCAAAGTCCCCCAAAAATCCCCGCATTGGCTTTTTGTGCAGATCCATTTGAAGAGATGCAGACGGGGAGAACTTGGAGGTCTATCAAATTAAAATATTTGTTTTGGTACAACCTAACCATATGATACATGCTTTAAGGGTAGTTTTTAACGCTAAATCTAATGAAACCAAATTCAAAATTATACAAGCACTAAAAAAAAGATATAGTCCTTTTTATGTAATGATGACTTTTTTTCAGGTATTTTTTAACGCTGAATCTAATAAAAGCAAAACTAAAATTATACAGGCACCCTTAACAAAGTACCCATAAGCAAAGATCAATTTTTGAAATCGTATTTTCCGTAGAACACGTCAAAATGTAACAGTCACAAAAACACTATTAGATCAAAGATATTTGTATGGACTATTTTGATTCTTGGTTGCCATGACAGATTTAATATTTTTGGCGAGTTTCATGAGCGTAAGAGTTTTTGCCTGGGTGTTATGGTAAACATTCTACACTTGCCCCTTCCCCTTAAAAAAACACCCTTTCACTATGGATATTTTTAGGGACTGTCTTGATTCTTCGTATGACAAATGGAACATTTATTCCAAGTTTCATTTACATACCTTAATTTTCAAGGTTTTCGGTAATACTTTACCCGTTGTACCTGAAAAAAAGTCATCATTACATAAAAAGGACTATAACTCTTTTTTGGGTGGTTGTATCATTTTGAATTTAGTTTTATTAGATTCAGCGTAAGAAACTACCCTTAAATCATGTATTATATGGTTAGGTTGTACCAAAACAAATATTTTTGTTTGATAGACCTCCAAATTCTGCCCGTCTGCACCTCTTCAAATGCATCTACACAAAAAGCCAATACGGGGATTTTGGGGGACTTTGGATATATTATAGAGGTTGCAATTCTGCATCGATTCCAATTTTAATATTTCATGAATTAATTTTTTCAAGGTTCCTTATACGATTTGTGCTATTTTTCCTGGTCTATTTGTGAAAGAATAATGCAAAACCAACTAAATAATTTTGTATGTAGAAATAACCTTTTAGTTAATATCCAATCAGGTTTTCGACCTAAACACAGTTGCACAACTGCGCTCTTGAAGGTCATTGAGGATATAAGAGCTGAACTTGACGATTGTGTCAGTCTTGGTTCTCCTTGATTTCTCCAAGGCCTTCGGTAAGGTTAGCCACTCCATACTCCTAAGCAAACTGCGTTACAGCTTTAATGTTTCTCCTCCCCAAGCAATTAAATTGTTGTCCTCTTACTTAACCAACAGGAAACAAGCTGTTTTTATTGATAATCAGCTCTCAGATTTTCTTCAAATAGAACGAGGTATTCCCCAAGGATCAATTTTGGCACCACTTTTATTTTCCCTATATATCAACGAAATAGCGTCAATCATCCTTAACACATCCAAGCACTTCTACGCAGACGATATCCAAATATATCGAAGCTGCCCATTAGGCCTTATAGAAGACTCAGTTTGCATTATTAACGAAGAACTCGAGCGAATCTCTGATTGGGCAGCAAGAATCTGTTTGAATCTAAATCCTAGTAAATGCAAATGTCTAGTTAAGTGTTGGATTTATCTTACTTTCCGTCACTTATACTTCCTCGTTTTTTTTTGCCTTACATCGGAAAGACAATTCTTTATTGCTGCCATCCGTCTATGGAATTCACTTCCGCCTTATCTGCGAGAGTCCAACAACATGCAAGCATTTCATAATAATTTAGAAGCCTTCTTTTCTTAGTCAAAGCACCTAGCTTCCAACTTCTATTCTTAACCTCTCAACTTCAAATTTTCTCTGTTTTCCTAATCTTTTCTGTTTTTCATTACCAAATATCAGTCAGTCTTTATCGCATTCTTTATATACATATGTACAAATTTTTATATTTATTACAAGAATTAACTTTTCTTATAACAAACTAAGTCGCATATTTTTCGCTTAAACTTGAACTATGTAAATATATTTATTAACTATCACTAGCTTATAAGAATTATCTTAATGTGTTAGCTTATAACCTAACCTAACCTATGGAGTAGAGCTCGAGCTATCGGAGTTATCGCTGAGCAGAGTATGATCAGAGCTCTCCGATATAATTTTAAAACAATTCTGAACTCTAAACTGTCGAACGATTGCGATGCATGCAACTCACCAAAATTAGGTTATGACTTTTAATTTCCATCTGACAGCTGGCCAATCAAACACTCGAAAAATTCAATATTGTCAACTGAAGTTGATCTGTTGAGCACGCCCATTTAAAATGAGTGAAAAAAAGAGTGAAGTTGGCTGCGCTCAGCTAATTGATCCATTCGCTCGGTCTTTTTATCTGAGCTCGTGGAGCGTACTCCGAGCCAGCTCTGATTTAAAAAAGAAACACAAGTTGAGCGGTCTGAGTACTCTGAATTTAAAAAGAAACTCATCTTTTTTTGACGGCAGTGCTATGCTCGGAGCTAAAAAAGAAAAACCCCTATTATATCATTAATTTAGTCAACGAAGGAAAATTAAATGCAATAAATCATGCTCTCCGGGTTATTATTGTATATGGTAGGGGTGACCTCCAGGTATAACATACTAAAAGTCCCCAGCCCAGGGCCACGAGCTTTAGGCATGAGGGGGGGTTAAAGTTCCCCTTTTGTAATTTTTCGTGAATATTTTGAAAAGTAAGCGTATTAGCGGAAGAGCGTGTACTACAAAATTAAAGAATATTAAATTTCCTACAAAATATGTTTCGATCATATTTTCGTTAGGAGCAAGGTTAAGAAACATACGGCCAGTAGAAATTTCAAACATTTTTTGAACAATAATGTTACTGTCTTACATAATCAATGTTTTTTGTTCAATTTAGAAATAATGGAAAAAGTAAGTACATATTGATTCATGGTCATTCTAGTGATGTCATGAGAGCAAGTTGGGGTGTAAGAAGGAGGTTGTGTTTAAAATGTCCTCATTTAATATTTTGATACAGTGTCTATTTTCATATTAGAAACACTGTTTCTTCGAAGGTTAGAAGTACACAGTATGTTTCCAAGTTATTGGCTAATACCTTATGAAATAATTTAAGGATAGGTTTATCCTAAAATAAAATTATGTAGGAGGGGGATGTATTTCCCCCTCCTTTTTATACGGGAGGGATAAATTTCGAAAAAATAGACTTGAAATAGATGGCTATTCAAAAACAACGGAAATGCTTACAATACTGTGCTATACCTTTTTAAAAAGCTTAAAACGAATTCTTTTATTAAATGGAAAATGAAGTTAACAAATTTTGAAAGATTCGTTTGAAAACTCAAAATTAATTTAAAAAAAAATTGAACAAATTTGTTAAGTGATTTTTTATTTTTTATTTTTTATTTTACATTATTAAGTGTTAAATTATTTTTTATTATTTGATATTGTTTCTACCTTTAAGTTGAATGCTGAAAACCAGACGGTTGTAAGGATTTTAGTTTTTGAGAAAATTGAAAACTATGAAAACTACTTTTTTTTAAATCATTTTTGTCTGGTAATTAGTACTAAGTGCTTCTCGAAAAAAATTGAATAACACATTTTTGTAGCAAATTAAGTTTACTTTTATGTTGTATATAATAATTGTTTCGTTAAGTTGAATATATCTACTAGCTACCCAACAAAAATTATTTTTAACAAAAAGAAGTTTTCATAATTTTCAATTTTCTCAAAAAGTGGAAACCCTAGAAGCATCTGGTTTTCAGCATTCAACGAAAAGCTAATAACAACATTTAATCATGAAAGATAATTTACAATTTAAACGTTATCTAAACACAATAATATTGAAGAGAGAGCTTAAGAGAAGTTGACATTTCCAAAGAAGTGTTACACAAACATTCACATAATTCAGTGTGTAAATATTTATTTTATGAGCATAGTCTTTTATCTAATATCATACACCCAGACCCCATCAGGTGTAATATTTTACTGCAAATGTCCCATAAATATTCCAAAAATGTTTAACTTTTACATAAAAGCTTTCTTCCAAAGTGATTTGCTTGTGTGTTCCTTATTCTTGACTGTACGAGTATAATATACAATTTTTTTTCAATGACAACTATTTCTTCTTCCCATCTTAATGACCACCCACGTGTAAATTGCTTAATCTTAAATCTTTCCCTGCCTTATAAATTTATAGAAGTAAGCATTTTTGATATCAAGGATACGTGGCTTACATTCGTTATTATATTTTATTTAGTAACAAACAAATCCCAACTTCAAGTCAACACTCATTGCTAACATGCAACCAATGTTTGCCCAACTTATTTTCGGCAACTTCAAAAACTAACCCTCATCAAGTACAGTAAATTTATGTCAAACACCTTAATTCCCTCACGTCATACATAACATTACGTACGTATAATAAACAATAAATGACCCACATTAAGTTAAGCCGGTACACATGCTTAGATTTATTTTGCATGCTGCCTTTTTATAAATATTAAATTAATATTAAAGAAATAACAAATTTTATATAACAGTATATTCAACATAGATTTATATAGAAGCCATTACAAAAACAGCGGTATGTACTTCCGTGTCTAATGAACTTTTCCAATATTGACTCGACCCCAGGTAATTTCTTAAGGACGAATGAATAGAAAAAAGGAAGTAAGAAAATTAAAGGAAATAAAAAAAAAATAAAACAATAATAATAATCGAGTGACCTCAATTATCGCTTCGAAAAATTCCTATACCTACAAAAAAACAAATAAATAAACACTGATACATTATATTTAATCCTTTCGAGTAAAAACAGGTGCCAACTCAACAAGTTTTTTCTGTTTTTGTAAAAAAAAGTATCCCTTTGGGCATCTGCTTTTCAACGGGTGATTTATTGATTCGAATATAAAAAAAGATACAAACAGCACCATTGTCGTTGGTGGTGTAACCGGTAACTAGTCTTGATTATAATCCCAACAGTCTCCATCAGATACAAATCACTCGCCATGTAACTGGACTAAACTGTCGCAAGGATGAGGGTTCCTTACACTATGTTTGACGTGTACAAAATTTTAGCAAAAGGGATGCGTGTATGATATACTTTATAGTTTGTTGTGGCCACTTTGTGGATACTTCTGGAACTATGGTGACCATTCAAGAGGGTGGTGGTAAAACAAGAGAAATAAAAAAATACCACCATATTAGGATACGAATGGGGCTCCAATACATACGGTCACTTCTTCAATGAATGTCAACTGTAAGCAGTGCAAAAAAGGGTTACCGAATGCAAGTAGTGCTCAGTTAGACTAATTCACTGTAGATCCCAAAGTTCAACCTATCAATGGTGACGTTGTGGTATAATGGGAATCAAAACTGGTTGATACAAAAAATACTTTTTCTTCTCTTCGCTCTTATCAAGAGCCATTTAGAATTCGTATTTTAAAAGAGCAGATAATATAAAAAAAATATATTCTTAAGACATATCAGACTGGCATGCCTCACTTGCCATCAGCACTTGCTTATTTGTTCCTTTTAAGCTTGATGATGGCTACCATGATCTCGATTTGGTCAGGTGGTTGGATCTCTAGGTCACTTGCCAAAGCTGCTCGTTGAAGTGATCTTGACGGTGCAGGGAACTAAATCCACTTCAGCAAAGTGAAGGTGGGAAATAAATTCCTCAAAAACTGAGTGTTTTTACTTCCCTTTAAATGTGAATTAAGTTCCCACTTCCAAGTAAAAAAATCAATTCTTATTAATAAAACAGAAATACTTTTCACAATATTGTTGGATATTATATAGGATAAATTCAAAGTTTCCTTAAATCCAGATTCTCTAAATTCAAAAGAAACTTTGCATACACCCAGCCTCACACATACCCCAAATCCTATAGTGAGCCCAAGCAGGGGGGTTGCAGGGGGGCAGCATGCCCCCCCATACATACCTCATACCTTTGTCTTACCACAATACAGTGCTAGCACCCAGCATTACGGCGAATAAACAGTGAAGTATGTATGCAACCCCTCTGCTTGGGCTCATTGTAGGATTTGGGGTAGGTGCGAGGCTGGGTGTATGCAAAGGCTTTCACGCAATTTTGAATGTTTGTAATTTTTATCGTTGAAAGTTAGTTCCCTCTTCATATTTCAAAATGTGTACTTAGTTCTCATAAAGAAGTGGACTACTTTCTCACCTTACCTGGGTGAGGAAGAGTAACGAACGAGAAGAAGAAAGAGTTATACGACGTTACGAGTGGCCCTCCCAGCTGATGTAAATAACTTGGTATGGAGCATTGTGGCTTTTGGCCTGGAAGATCGATCATAGATAAATTTCCCAATCAAAAACAAGTGTTGCTTGACGGCGATGAAGGCCAAGATTCCGCCCCGTTAGGTCAATTTTGTTGATGGTCTGCAGTTTCACCCATCTGACCTAAATAACATCAAGGTAGCCAGGCTAAAATCAAACAGAGTAGCCCAGTGCCGACGGCTTACAGGCGGAACTTTTCAATTAAGCCGGAGATAATCTGTTAAGGAACATACCAACTCGTAAATAAAATATGGTTGAATGAAGGAAAGAAATTATTCCCGACAGATGGAACCTAAGCACTATCTGCCCGATCCACAAAAAGGTAATCGCCTTCTCTGCACCAACCTGTAGGTGATTAGTCTTTTAAATATTGCCTACAAGATCTTATTTAGCGTATTATAAGAACACCTGAAGCCATTTACTGACGAAATGATTGGCGCTTAGGTATCAGTGTGGTTTCAGGTCTGGAAAGTCTAGCAGCGATCAAATCTTTACATTAGAAACCTTGAGAAGGCCCTAGAACTTAACATCGATACACACCACCTTTTCATAGCATATTATACATCTATGACAGGGATGAGCTGTACCGTGTCATGTAGAGTTTCGGTGTCCTTGCCAAGCTGATATGCCTTTTTAGGAAGAGATTCTACCGAAACTTTCGAAACCACCAGAGAGCTACGACCCGTCAACGTACTTTTGTGTAGCAGCTTCAATATTGTTCTTGAGAGAGTAGTGCGTAACACCCATGCCAATACAACTGGCACTTTCTTTTGAAAATTCACACAATATCTTCGATATGCGCATGGTTTTGACATAATGGGAAGAAAACAACGAGCAGTTACAGGTTCCTTTTCAAGGTGCAGGTAACTAAGTCCCCGGGAACTAAGTCCACCGAGAGACTCAGTTCTCATTAATTTCAAACTAAATCCACTTTAACGAAGTGGACTTGTTCCCAGTTAAGATGAGAAAGTAGTCCACTTCTTTATGAGAACTAAATACACATTTTGAAAAATAAAGAGGGAACTAACTTTCAACGATAAAAATTACGAAAAATGCAAAAATTCGGGAAAACTTTGCATACACCCAGCCTCGCACCTACCTGAAATCCAATAGTGTGCCCAAGCAGGGGGGTTACAGGGGGGCAGCATGCCCCCCTCATATATAGCTCACTGTTATAACTTATGTAAGACAATGCATTACGGTGAATACAATGAGATATGTATGGGGGCATGTTGCCCCCTGTAACCCTGATTTGGGGTAGATGCGAGGCTGGGTGTATGCAAAGTTTCTTTTGCATTTAAAGAAACTGGATTTAGGCGAATAAACTTTGAACTTATCTTATATATCCAACAATTGTAAAAAGTATTCCTATTTTTCTGATAGATAACATAGATTTTTTACTTGGAAGTGGAAATTAAATCCACATTTAAAGGGAAGTAAACCACTCAGTTTTTGAGGAATTTAATTCACACCTTCTATGAGAACTAAGTCCACTTCGGTAAAGTGGATTAAGTTCCCATTTATTGAGAAGTCCCTTGGTGGACTAAGTTCCCAGGGGCTAAGTTCCCTGCACCGAAAGCAAAATGGTTCTTGTCATTTGTTTTTAATTTAAATGCGTCGAAGATGTTCCTCAGAGGATATGTCCTCTAGCCCTCAATTTAATCCACTTTCATCCACAAGTCAAACGAGTTATGGTATCAGAATGGCTCTGGCGGAATCCAGTGCTAATATTGGGGACCGAGCGAGTGTTATCCTCATGATACAATTTTTACCTATACCCACCGTTGTCATCAATAAGGAGAAGACGAATTATATGCTGTCATCAAATAGAGTCAATTCCCATCGCGGTCTTGGTCAGAACATTAGTATAGACAGATTTAATTTTGAGGTGTTCAGTGAATTTGTCTACCTCAGCTCTGCTGTGAACTCTTCAATTGATATCGGCACTTAAATCACGTGTAGAATAATTCTTCCTAATCGCTTCTTTGGGCTAAGTAAGCAGTTGAGCTCTATCCAGAAGTACCAAGGAGATGCTGTACATAGGGTCTCTCCAAGGAAGATTATTTCTCCCTTGGCGTATAAGAGAGAAAAGTACAAAGCCCGATTTATGTACCAGTTTGTGCCAATAGCCAAAATAATACTTGGCAAAGACGATTTAACAAAGATCAATTCGAGGTGTACAGCGACCGACGACGTGACCCTGGTAAAAAAAACTACGTATTTATGGGTTACGATGGCTAGGATATGTAAAGCAAATGAGCTGAAGCTCCTGCTCGAAACATTTTCAACGCTAAGCCAGAGGGAGTGAAAAATAGAGGCAGACCTCATTTTAGGTAGAGTGATCAAGTTGAGGGAGATATAAGCCGAATTGGCATAAAAAACTAGAGACTACCAGCTAGCGATCGAGGTAGCTGGTGAAGTCTATTACTTAAGGCGCAGGAGTATCCATTTGAAGCATGCGTTTTTTTCTATCTCAAAAAATTTAAAAGGTAATAAAATGTAATTCTTAGATCGTAAAAGGTTTTTAAACTGGTTGATAGCACCAAAAGGTACCATAACATAGTTACAAGATATTGAAATTTGAATTCTGAGATTTGTTTTGATCTGAAATGCATTGAAATGACATCTAAAGATTTATGAGGTTTTGACAGAAAGCCGATGAAAAAAATTAAGGGAGGTTTTTAAAAAAGGGAATTATTGCTATATAATCAGGCAATCTGGTCCACATGCCAGCCTAACTGAACAAAATTTTTTTCAAGCCCGACAACAATTTTGGAAACTGGAATCTTAATTTTTAAAGCTTCAAAACCCTTTTTTTAAAGTCGCAATACGACCATTATTCACTGAAATGCAGCCTGTCAAAGATCACTGAAAGATTTTAAATTTTTTTGTTCCCTTAATTTTTTTGATAATCATTGACGACAAACATAGTCCAGTAAATAGAGGTAAAAATAGGGGGGTTACCCTACAAAAGGTCGGGTAGTTCTAAATTTTTGATATGTTATATGGTATGGTTAGTAGATGAAAATTCCAAAATTCCACAACCACGCCCCCTCCGCCCCCTTCAAAATCCAGGAAAAACTGCAAAAAATCGGCACTTTTCTCAGTTTTTTGCTTATAACTTCTTTTCGGTACATTGTTACGGAAAAAAGTATATGGAAACTTTGTAGACAATAAAATTTCATACAAATATGATCCGGAAAGTATTTTTGTACAATCACTACAATCAGCGCTATGGAGCTCCCGAAAAAGGCTAAAATTTCGTATTTTGTAAGATTTTCAGTTTATTCCCTCTTTACAACACAATAACTCCTTAACCGTCAAGTTTAGGACAAAATTTTTTATAATCAATCTTGTAGATAGTTTAATTGGCTACCAATTTTATGTAACTACAGTCGACGTCCTCTAAGTCGAACTCCCCCTAAGTCGAATTTCCCTCTAACAAGAATTGTTTCACCATGTTTGTTGTATACTCCTGTCAAATTTCCAAACTTATTTATTTTTCTCTGAATCGAATTTTTGCAAACTCTCTCTAACTCGAAGATTTCGACTTAGAGAGAGTCAACTGTATTTTCATTTTGTGACCAATACAATATGGAATACTGTGAGTTTTGAGAAAGTGTTTTTTATTCAAACGTTTTTACGAACTCACTTTCTTTTCTGTCTGTTTTATATTGCACTGTAGTGTACTGGAATCCCGTAGAAATTTTATTACCGATTTGTCTAACCACCTTAATCGATTGAAGTATACATAGGAGAATCAGAAAACTTGGATAGACATCACGATATTCTGAGCCCGGTGTCTTAGTCGCTATTTTTTGGAGGTTGTGCCCAAAATTCCATTAAAAACTAAACCACATAGGTACTGGTTTTGATGAAATTTATAGACATGATAATTGACGAGATGAAAAACCAATACAATTAACTTCCACCCACTGCCACTCCCACTTTTTTAAAACATAATATTTTCGGAAAAAATTATAAAAATTCGGGTGTTGTTCAGATGACCCATGAAGGGCCGAAACCACAAGTACTCTCGTGATGGCTTACCCTCTGATCCAGAGGTTTAATCGTCCTTATTGCCTTCAACTTGGGATTCAGAAAATCAAATGGCTGGAGCATTGTTTCCCATTCGCACAATCTAGTTTAGCCAAGTCGACGTATTTTGATTTTTTGGACTCCATTGTCTTTGAACAGCTCATTGAGCTCACGTTTGTGTCTTCTCCTCCAATAATAGAGTAATTCTTGCGAAAGAACCCAGTATCAGTTTTCATTACTGATTTTCATCTTACCGAGAGTAGAAGTGTCTTGAGCGTAAGAAGAGTGTTGAACCTTTTTTGACAAACATAGATTAGAAGCAGTGGTTTCCAAAAGCATTTTTCGTCTCGACTTGAAGTTCATTGGTCATTTTCAGAATTTTTGATCTTTTACTGGCATTCATTTTAATGTCCTTCATCATAACTACCTACAATTTGTATTCCAATGAGTAGGATGGAAGACAAGACTTGCTCCGTATACAAACGTGGACAAATTTGCATAAATTTACCAATTGTATTAGGTTAGGTTAGGTTAGGTAGAGCTGGATGTCAGTGATCAATACTGACACTTAGACCAAAGTTGGCCCGTTGTGATACCACATGTATATTGAAAAATCTTCCTCACTCGTGAAACCATTTAGAGCTCCTGACGAAGCGTGCAAGACTGTAAATGTCTTTGCTTGCCAGATCACTAGGATCGTTATAGTAGTAACCTCCTAAGTGGAGCCTACGTCTGTGTGAAAGAGCAGGGCAATTGCAGAGAAGGTGAGGAATCGATTCTTCCTTCTCCTCGTCTATTAAGCTTCTGTAAAAATCATTTAAAAGTACGCCAAGCGACGTTGCGTGCCTACCTTTTAAACAGTGCCCCGTTATGAGACCTACAATAGAGTTTATGTGCACTCTGCTTAGAGATTTTAAACACTTGGAGCGCTTTAAGTCAAGGCTTGGCTAAATTTGTTTTGTCGCCAAACAAGTAGTGATGTTGTCCCACCCAATGTTTGTTCTCTCCAAGGCTTCTTGCTTCAGCAAAAGCTTACACGTAGCGATGGGCATACCAATATTTAGCTTTTCAGGTAAAATGGGTAGTAATGCCCCACTTCTAGTGAGCTCATCAGCTTTACATTTACCTGGAATGTCACTATGACCCGGCACCCAACAGAGGTGAATATTAAACTGTTGCGGCATCTCCAACAGAAATGATCGACAGTTAAGGGCTGTTAGAGTTTGAAGAGACAGAATCCAGGGATTTAATAGCAGCTTGGCTATCAGAGAAGGTTGATATCACGTTTTCTTTGTGCCAAGATAGTACTTCTTTTATCGCTAGAAGTTCGGCCTGGAATACGCCACAGTGATTAGATTACGGAATGAGAGATTAAAATCAGAGAACACATCTCCACCAACCCCATTGTCCGTCTTCGATCCGTCGGTGTAGAAATGAATTGATTGATCTAAGAATTCCACATCCTCCCAGGTGGATCTGGAAAGGTATGGTTACTTCAAAGTTTTTTATCGAAATTCAGCAGTGGGATTGTGTAGTCAGTGTAAACCAATTGTATTGGTCACAAAATGAAAATACAGTCGACTCCCTCTAAACTGAATTCTCACGGGATATCAAAATTATTTCAAGTTAAAGAGTTTTGCAAAAGGTTGATTTAGAGAGAAATAAATAAGTTTGGAAATTTGAGAGGAGTATACAACCAACATGGTGAAAAAATTCTTGTTAGAGGGAAATTCGACTTAGGGGGAGTTCGACTTAGAGGACGTCGACTGTAGTTACATAAAATTGGTAGCCAATTAAACTATCTACAAGATTGATTATAAAAAATTTTGTCCTAAGCTTGACGGTTAAGGAGTTATTGTGCTGTAAATAGGGAATAAACTGAAAATCTTACAAAATACGAAATTTTAACCTTTTTTGGGAGCTCCATAGCGCTGATTGTAGTGGTTGTACGAAAATACTTTCCAGGTCATATTTGTAGGAAATTTTATTGTCTACAAAGTTTCCATATACTTTTTTCCGTAAAAATATACCGGAAAGAAGTTATAAGGAAAAAACCGAAAAAAGGGCCAATTTTTTGTAGTTTTCCCAGGATTTTGAAGGGGGCGGAGGGGGCGTGGTTGTGGAATTTTGGAATTTTCATCTACTAACCATACCATATAACATATCAAAAATTTAGAACTACCCGACCTTTTGTAGGGTAAAAGCTCTCTATTTACTGGACTAAACAAGGCCAAGTCTGCATTTTTGTTCTTTACCCAGCGGCTCCATTGGCAATATTTGAGGCAATAAATTCCTTCACTCATTGCTATTGCCTTTAATAATGCAAATGGAGACGCTTTGTCAATGGCAATGGCAATATTGCCTATAGAAGATGAGAGGCAATTATTGATTTCCATCGTCAAGGCAATAAATTGAGGAAAAATGGGGTTCCCCGTAATTGTGAACGGCTTCTTTATTGATTATTTCAATTAAATCGTAGAATATGAAAACGCACATGACAAAATAAAGTGAATTAACATTAAATTTTATTAACAACAGGGGATTTGAACAGCATTTGACTGCTTTTGCAGTCAAATATTTCTATACACACATTTAATAATTGAAATTGGCTGGCAATGAAAATGCCCACCCAAGCAATAAATTGCCATTCCTATTCCAATTGAAATTGCCTCAAAAACTGCCAATGGAGCCACAGCGTTACTATCGAAGAAAGATACCTTTTCGTGGAGCCCCATTTACAACTGGTGAACCCCCATTTTTGGTCGTGTCAACGTAGACCCCTATCAACTCTCCCGTGGACCACTGGGGGTCCACCTGGACCACTTTGGGAATCACTGATTTAGGCTGTAGGGGTTGAAGTGGGTTTGATTCCGTTTTCCCGAAAAATCAATTCTCAGCGAAACGTTTTCCCGCATCACGTTTGCCCGAAAAATGATCGTCGATCATTTTCCCGAAAAACGTTCGTTTTCCCGCGTAACGTTTGCCCCCGATTCCTACTATTCTCAAAACAAAGCAACGGCGAGCGCTTTAATGAAATTGGATTCTTATAGGTTTTGTGGTAACAATATGTCTGCATATGGGACAAAGTGTTGGTTGGCCCGATGGTGTAGTGACGGAGGAGATTCTGGAGGTGGGTCTGGAACTGGGAAAAAGGAACAACTGTGGTTTTGTGGTATGTCTGATAGAGAACGGTCTGAGGGAGGAGATTCTGGAGGTGCGTCTTGAACCGGGACAGACGAATAAGATTGTTTTTAAATAACTTTTTCATAAACTTTTTTTTTGGCATGGTGTGTCTGATAGAGCATGATCTGACGGAGGAGCTCTGAATGTGGGCCTGGGACCGGGGCAGAGGAACAACTTTTTTTATAATATTTTCATAAACATTTTTGGTGGTGTGTCTGATGGAGTTGCGTCTGAAGGTGCATTTTCCGGACAGAGTTAATTAGCTGGCAGTTGCAACTGGCGGATTATAAACCCTCAACCATTTTTGTGTTCATATTGTCGGAAGAAGTGGAAACAATTAATGCAATTTCTACCTACAAATGACTCTCTCGAAGGATTTGTCACCTTCTTTGCAGCATGGATTACCAATTGCAGTCATCTTATGTACGTTCCATATTACGTAGAAGGCCTGGCCTGAGGCCTGACAGAAATGTAAAAAGCCTGACGCTTCAAACCAAATCTTAACGTTTGGTAGCCTTTTTCAGAAGCACCTCATCTCAAAGCTATCAATAAGAACGTTTTGGAACGGTACCATTTTAATTTTCTTTTCTTTTTAATATCGTATTAATAGCAACCGTCTAAGAAATCTTCCATCAAGGCCTTAGACCGAAATCTCGACAAAATTTGCTAACATACCTGCTATGCTGGTGAGATTCATAACAAAGATCAGTAATCGGGTGTATGCGCAATGTAGGGCAACACCTACCTTGAGTTGAATCAACAAATATTGAGTTAAAATTATGGACTTACTGAAAAGTTATTCCTGACGGATGGGTATCAAAAATCTCATATACGGTTATTTCATAGAATTGCTCTTCGATTTCAATAAATTTTTTGAAAACTTAAATTATCTCGGCTTTAATTAATTTAAACTTTTTAAATTTCAAGTTTACTCAGAACTGAAAATTGGCCCTTATTAAAGTCAATTCTAAAATTTGTTTAGAATCGAAAGGTGCAGAACGTTCTTAGTTCGTGAATGTTCAAGAAAACTTCAAAAGGCAACCCTGTTTTCAAGATAAAATAGCGCGAAAATTTATCACCGTTAAATCTGCACGCTTCTTTATGTCTTTCAACCTTTCCTTTTATAATAAGAGGCTATCGTATATATGTTTGTACATCCCGTGGCACAAGGACACCTTCAACTTACCCAAGCCAGCATGAATAACCAATTTTCATATATAAAAACCAACATCGAAAGCACAAAGCCTGCTGTCAGTTGTGCCAAGACAGGATGCATTTATCATATACATGACGACGATGACGACGACGACGACAAGGATTTGTAGATACCAAGCTTATTTTGAAACTGCGTTATGAAAACCTCCACGGAATTGTTCCTGTTTTGTATTATAACGGGTGATTTTTTAAGAGGTTTAGAACTTTAAAAAAAAAAAAAACACAAAAAATTCGAAAAAATGAATGAAATATTTATTTGAATCGATAGTTTGAACCTTGCAATTTAATGTTTAATTTCATGCAAATGTTGACCGCGGTTGCGTCTCAGGTAGCCCATCCGCTGAGTCCAATTTTGGCATACTCTTTCACACATATCGGCCGGTATCTCACGAATGAATGCATGGATGTTGGCTTCCAGTGCGTCAATCGAAGCGGGCTTGTCCCTATAGACATTAGCCTTGACATACCCCCACAAAAAATAATCTAATGGTGTCAAATCGCACGATCTAGGCGGCCAATTGACCGGCCCGAAACGTGAAATTAACTGTTCACCAAACTCGCCTCGCAATTGCGCCATTGTTTCGCGTGCTGTGTGGCATGTGGCACCGTCTTGTTGAAACCACATATCATGCAAGTCAAGAACTTCCATTTCGGGCAAAAAAAAGTTTGTTATCATTGCTCGGTAGCGTTCACCATTGACAGTAACACTGCGATTCGCATCATCTTTGAAGAAATATGGCCCAATAATGCCGCCGGCCCATAAACCGCACCAAACAGTGGCTTTTTCGGGATGCATTGGTAGCTGTTGCAATGCTTCTGGCTGATCTTCACTCCAAATGCGGCAATTATGCTTATTTACGTACCCATTCAACCAAAAATGAGCCTCATCGCTGAACACAAGCAGCGCGCGATGAACATTTCGAACCGAGCACGAATTTTGATAGTAAAATTCAATAATTTGCAAGCGTTGTTCATTTGTAAGACGATCCATGGTTAAATTGCAAACCAAACTGAAGCTGTTTGACAGTGACACAAGGTACTAAACACACGTCAGCTGTCAAAACCAGTGTTGCCAAAACCAAACCAGCTAAAAAATCACCCGTTATATTTCCTTGCAAAACGAGCTTAGAATAAAATTGATTTTTTTTTTGTTCGTATCCTTTTGTAGGTTGGCTATTTCCATACATGCAAAGCACACAAATTGTCGACCTTTTCGTCCTGGAATAAATTTCTTTGTACCTCGGTAGTTGTTCTTATAACTGGTGTATTCACAACTTGCCTCTGCTAAATCAGAATATCGTATTAAAGTTTGGAGAGTTTGGCTGAGTAGTTCTGTTTTACCTATGCTTGCTGACCAAGTATTGTAATCGTGGTGAATTACGTTGGTGGAGTTAAAAGTAATAAAAAAAAAAAAAATAACTTTCTGTTAGAAAACGTAACGTGCTAATGTCCTAGACAAAAAAAGTATACCACCCCATCTTTTCTTGTCTTGGGAGAGGGTATCGGTCGGGGTGTATTTGCCACCCTTCTTCCTCCATTAGACTGACCGACAATTTTCCAATATTAGAATATTCAAATAAAATAGAAATGGCTGCCCGTAAGGAGTGTACTATGTACTCGTAGTAGTTTCGTTCGTTGGCTAAGTGACTTGTTCGTCCTCGTTCATTGCTGGGAAATATTAGGTTCAGATGTGGTCAAGACTTTGTGGCTTACGGGTGCCTCGTTATGCATGAATTCGGTTTTGTTGAAATTTCGGGTTGCACAAATAATGCATTACGGGCGAATTGTCGGTTTTGTTCGGTACCGTGAAATTAAAAATGTTCCTTACGTCAATTATATGAAGATTATTGTAATGATTTGGGTGCAATAAATGCCGGTTGTGATATCCCTTCTCAAGGACAAACTTGCCCTTAAAAATAATTAAACGGAAGTAGAACTATTGTGTGTCCAAATTGCGTGATGTGTGTCTTTTTTGTATACAACAATGTGAATCGAAGTGACAGATAATTGCTACTTGCATATCTCCAAATAAATTATTCTGGGTGCATTTAAATATAACGGATACACGTGCTGATCAAATTTCAACTTCTGGATATTCGAATGTAAGTGTTAGTTAGAAGCAGTTTCACTGAAATACAAAAATAACATTGATTTGATATGCGATTGTAGGCTTTTGATTTGACAATGTAATCAAGAATTTTGTGATATGAGTATCTACCTATACCTATGTTTTTAATAGAAAAAGTTCTTTATCGTCACTTATGCTTCTGTTATGTAACAATAACAAACTATTGGACAATTGGAATCAAGTTGGATAGTTACAGCTTTAGCACGAAATCTGCGTTCACTTATCAGCTTTGTCTTCTCGGTGGCCGCATTTTGAATTAAGTTTATTTTTTCTTCTCATGAAATATTTATTTTATATCAGTTTAGCACTTATTTTTGTATTTCCTAGTCGATTTTAAAGATATTGGCCCCGAGTAATAGATCCGAAACTAGCCTAAGGTCGACTTTAACAAAGACATCCGTAGGAATAAAATAAAAAGCCTCTTTCTAGTTTTGTTATTATAAATATAATTAAGTTTTAAGATTAAAGGTGAGAGTAAGGTTAAAGTCGTGTTTTCGTCTTAAAACATTCATTATGTTCATTTTTGATTGTCAGAAAATCTAGGGATATTAGAATACGACGGATTGCAAGTGGCTACCTATTCTTAAATCGTTAAATAAATACAAAGTCAGCTGTATCTGGTTTATCGGCGGGCGTAGACTTTTAATATCGCCAGAGAAAATAATCTAATGGTGTCAAATTGCACGAATGAAGTCGGCAGTTAACAGATTGATTCCGTGAAATTAATCGTTTGTCATACGTTTCTTCTGCTGAAAGCTGAAAACTCAACATAAATACCATCCACTTCCAATTGAGGCTCGAATATATGTGTAATAATGAGGACTTAATAATTTTTGAAGACATTAAACGTTGAAACTTTCTGAATGTAATAGTGCTTCGATAAAGGCTTTTGAATTATCATTACTGCAAATGCAGCAATTCTGAAACGGGAAGAGTACAAAATCACAAGTGCCAAAATCCCGAATTGCAAAAAAAGAAAATCCTAAAATCCAAAATCCCAAATTCCCAAAATCCCGAATGCTGAAAATCCCGAATGTATTCGAGATAAAATCCCGAATTATAATACTTTTTTAGTATTATGTATTTGAGTTCTTTCTTGACTTCAGTTCTGGCTTTAATTCAGTTCATTTTGGGATCTCGAATGACAAGAATCTCGAATGCAGAAAATCTCGAATGTAGGTACAAAAGTCACGAATTGTATAATACCAAACAAAAATTCTCAACCCATTTTGAATATCAAAATCAACAAAAAGTATCTATGTATCTACTAATAAGCACAAAAAAGTTCAATTTGAAGGCTATAGAACCTCAATGACTTAGTACCTACTTACTGTTTTTGGAACTAAAAATCACGCGTGCGATTCCGGATTTTGTCTTCCGGGGCTTTGGCATCCAAGACTTTTTTGCCATTTCAGGATTTTGGTATTCGGGATTTCGTACCCAACCCTTCTGAAACACCGCCGCAGTGTTTCTCGTCGCTCATAAGTTAACCCTTGAGCCCAAATTTGGACGTACCGACAAGTATAGAGATTCTTTCGTTAGCCGCACAACACGAATGTGTATATTTTAACCATTCGTCAAAGTTGAGAAAGGCGTAAAATATTACTTTAGTCGCTTAGGACAGGCTTTCGATTTTCAGTTGAAACTAGAAGTTTAATTCCTCATACATATGCCGACTCCTCTAAGTTGGACTTCCTCTTATAGTCCAGTCAATTTGTGCTCAAAAAGGCTCTTTGCGAGAAAACTGTGGGGTAGTTTTGATTTTTTTCCTCCTCTATCTTTTCGGGGGTGTTGAATCCAAACCTGAGGTTTGCCGACAAAATTTCGTGATGCGACATGGAAAAATTGCATTATTAAAAACTCTTGGGAGTTTTTCACTAATGGCTCGGAAACTACCAACTATTCAAAAATTACATCAGGATACTATTGAATAAAGTATACAAAATTTCCAATAAATCTCTATTCTAGGTTTTTTTCTGTGACAGGCCATTTGAACTCAAACGCTAGTCGAAAATTGTAGTATTTTTACTGTTTTCGAAATTCCTCGAAAGCGTTAAGAAATTACATTGGGTAATATGAATAAAACGGAGCACGTACTCAGAGCAGCTGCTTCATGAGAATCAGAGGAAGGACTTAATAAAAAAGTACCTGCTCCCGTTTCGTATGAATAAAATTATAAACAAAATAGGGAGCACCTCCTCCTTCAAACCACAGTACACATATTAAAGGTAATATCATTAGAGTTTTGATTTTTGTTTCTTCTGCGCATATATCAAAATTTGTGTCAAATGTCAGTATTTGTTGTTGTTTTTACGTGTGTTTTCTTCCTCACTCGCACAGCCATTTTTATTTCTGACAATTTCAATTTTAATTTGTTGTTGTTTTTACGTGTGTTTTCTTCCTCACTCGCACAGCCATTTTTTATTTTCGACTGACAACCTGCGCAGTATAATACCTTAGATTTGTGTACTGTGCCTTCAAACGAAGTAGCTACTCTCATACCTCAAACAAAATTATAAATTTTTTTGACATTTAGAACTACTTTTGACAATTTATAAGCAAAATCCTAGTGTAAAAGAAGGAACTGTTTTGGCTAGAATTTTATTGTGAAAGATGGGAAAACTTCGACTCAATCCTCCAACACATCAATAATAACGCATTCTCAAGTTAAACACTTATTGAATGACATTTGAGGAGTATCTGGATGAGGATATATAGAAATTTAAAAGCCAGAGAATAACCGTATTCTCAATCTCCAAGTAAGGTGGTACTAGCTTTATTCTATTGAATAATTTTCACACTATATAAGAATTTTTTTACAGATTCGTAAATCATGCACTAATCCTGGGCAAGAAAGCTCAACACTTTTTAATTCCTCTCTAACATTGCATGTTGGCTAAACATTTGTGGATGTAATCAGCTAGTTAGACTAAAGGAAAGTGAATGCAATCAATTGCACCAATTGCTCAATGAAAATGGTATTTTGCGTTCCATATTCGAATTTGCTTTTATTTTTGTTAGGGCACCATCCCAAGGAAATAGTTCGTTAAAAAATCCACATTTTCTGTGCTGCATTCATATAGAATTTGATATTATTTTTTCAAATCTACTCGCATTAAATTCAACCTTGTTATAAAAATTCACAGTACACATATTAAAGGTAATATCATTAGAGTTTTGAATTTTGTTTCTTCTGTGCATACATATATCAAAATTTGTGTCAAATGTCAGTATTTGTTGTTGTTTTTACGTGTGTTTAAGTCATCACACTCCCAGCCATTTTTATTTCTGACAATTTCAATTTTAATTTGTTGTTGTTTTTACGTGTGTTTTCTTCCTCACTCGCACAGCCATTTTTTATTTTCGACTGACAACCTGCGCAGTATAATACCTTAGATTTGTGTACTGTGATAAAAATTGGCATAAGCTAGGTCATTTACGTAGAAAAAGGTATTAAACGCTATTAATCTTAACGTTGAGCAACCAACTGAGCTTACTTACAAATGAGGAGCAGGTGCTTCTCTCGATGGAGCACGTGCTTCAGTTCATTCATACCTTACAATTGAGCTGTTGCTTACCCTGAGGAGGTTCTCATCAAACATAGAGATGCTCAATCGTTGAGCACCTTCTCGAGTATTTTATTCATACCAAATAAAGCACCTGCTTCGAAAAGTCGAGTTTTCAGCAGGTGCTTCGTTTAATTCATATCACCCATTGTGTGACAAAATTTGAACTTTTGTCTGTAACATGAACCAAGATATACTTTTCTGATGGTCTTGAATGCGCTGAGTTCGAATCTGGCCTTGGAATTGCTCTAGAACGTTACGTTTTTGAGATATTCGAATATAAAGATTAATAAAAAAATGCATTTTTTATGCAAATTTGAAGTTATATTTTTTTTCCAGGCAATTTTTTTCGCAAAAATGTTTGCGGTCATTCTAAAGTATGAACATTTTACTTCAAAATTCTTTTTAAATCTTTCAAATACCCCAACTCGTCTTTGAGAAATCGTTGGTTTTCGTCTTACTACCTAATTCGAAAAATCTAGTCAATTTGTGATCAAAAGGGCAAATGGTGGGATTTTTCGAATTAGGTAGTAAAACGAAAACCAACGATTTCTCGAAGACGAATGGAGGTATTTTGAAGTCAAATGATGTATATAAAATTAGCAGGACACTTTTGGAAATTCATGTTAAAAACTATCCTATCATTAGTTGCTACTTAATTGCGAATTAGCTACGCAAAAAAAAATTAATTGCTTTTTTGGTTTAAGAAAAAATGGGTGTCCTGCTAACTTCATATGAACCTAGCAGGACAACTTTCTCAAAAATGTAGATAAACGATCCGAAAAAAGTTGGTTGTTGAGAACTAATTAATTGCGAATTAGTTGCGCAGAAAAAAATTAATTTTTTGTTCGTCTGCGAAAGAAAAATAGGCGTATTGCGAACTTCACGTGAACTTAGCAGGACAACCTTCTCAAAAAGGAGATAATCGAGCTGAAAAAAGTTGGTTATTGAGAACTAATTTATTGCGAATTTGTTGCGCAAAAAAAATTAAATTTAATTGCATTTTTGGTTTGCTAAAAAATGGGTGTCCTGCTAACTTCATATGAACTTAGCAGGACAACTTTCTCAAAAATAAATATAATCGAGCTAAAAAAGTTGATTACTGAGAACTAATTAATTGCGAATTAGTTAGGCAAACAAAATTTAATTGCATTTTTGGTTTTGCGAAAAAATGGGTGTCCTACTAACTTCATATGAACTTAGCAGGACAACTTTCTCAAAAATGAAGATAATCGAGCTGAAAAAATTTGGTTGTTGAGTCTAATTAATTGCAAATTAGTTACGCAAAAAAAAAATTATTGCATTTTTGGGTGTCCTGCCAAGTTCATATGAAGTTAGCAGGACACCCATTTTTTCGCAAACCAAAAATGCAATTAATTTTTTTTTTGCGTTACCAATTCGCAATTAAGTAGCAACTAATGATAGGATAGTTTTTAACATGAATTTCCAAAAGTGTCCTGCTAACTTTATATATATAGTGAAATGTTCATACTTCAGAATGACTACAAACATTTTTTCGAAAAAAATTACCTCGAGACAAAAAAATAACCCCAAATTTGTATAAAAAATGCATTTTTTTTTTAATTTTACGACTTGAATTTGAATTTCAAGGCCAGATTCAAACTCAGCGCATAAAGCCAAGATGACCTTGTTAATTTGTACCAGTGGTATTGACTTGCAATTTGCGTAAAATTGCTGCAAGAACGATGTTAAATTAGGTAACATGATAACACATCACCTATGGCTTAGACCTTTCTTAACGTGAAACGCAATGGTCTAGGTGCTTTTACCTACATTGACGGTGCAAAGAAATTTCCCCATCGTCATTCTGTTATATATACAAATTTTGTAGGGATGCTGATAAAAGACATGATTTTGTATTTGTATAGTTCGTCTCTATTCACGCTATCAAATGAGACCTTAAAATCGATTAATCGATAGTGTTAGTTATTACCTGCAGCATTGCTTGGTAAGCCTCATCATTCTTGCCTGCATGCTCCATCCGGCACTTCTCATCGAACCAGGAGTTTCGTTGTGGTCACCTCATGAAACCCAGCACATTGGTGACGGCACTTCTGATTGCTTGTTGACAGTCTCCACTGGTCCTCCTTATTTGGCTTCCTGAGAAATAAAGAGAAATGTGGTTCTAGCGATCTCTTGCGATTTTTGGTTTTTGACCTCTTTGATTGCCCCCCGGAATGTTTGGACATTCAAGATACTGAAAGCATGCCTGGAGTTCATTGCGATGTGATCAATTTGGTTGATAGTGTTTTGATCGCAATATGTACCTCCAATTCCCTATGTTTATACATATCAAGGTGTGGGAAATGAGTGTAAGGCATGATGATATTTTGACCCATTACGAAGTACATCATCCTGTGTCCGTTTTCAGAAGTTTCGCCGTTTAGGCTGTGACCTCCGAACTGTCAAACCAAAGATGCCCTGATGCTTTCCGAATTGGGCGTTGAAGTCTCCCAGAATATCTTGCAATAGAGCTTGACACGTATCGTTCGTGTACCTACTCCAGAAGAATGCTTCTTTGGTTGAGTCTTCTCTCTTTTCCTTTAAATTTGCATAATTGAATTTAACTGTACATAATTTTTTTAAGTTAAAAAATGAGTTGCTCAATGAAAACGATACCTCTTATGCTCTTTAAAGGGGACGGTGAAAACAGAGGCAGTGGAAGGCATGTGCCCGCGCTTCGAGGGGCCGCGTAATACCTCGAAAGATCTTAGCGTTTCAAAGTCAATAATGTTTACATGAGTAGTTTAATTAAATACAGAAACTTTCTTCACACTTGACAACCAAAACTAATTTTTAAAATTGTTTTTTTTTGTTGTGTAATTTCACAAGATCTACACATATCCGAGTAGATGAGAGCAGCGAATTCCAACCCTAAAAACTATATGAAAAATTTCAAACTATTGCTGAAAATAAACCCTACTTAAGTTGAGACGTTTAGCTGTTACCCCAAAGCAAAGCAGATATCTAATTAACTAACTGAAATTAGGAAAAATTCCTATCAATGGATAGCCTTTGAGGTGTTGAACAATGGAACCGCTTGTCAGCCTACCTGAACATGTGACGAACAGGTGTAAAATTTGACGTAAAGGTGTGCAAAGAATGAAGCAAGTAAAGTTATGTGCAAAAGTTGGTAATTTAAGCCCAAATATGTAAGAGTCAAAGATGCAACTTCTTTTCTTTGTTTGATTTAATGGACCTTAAGTCAAGTCGTTTGCCTAAAAGTTGATTGAAAGCCATTCATTTTGACAAAAATTCCTCGACAACCTGGCAAAAATTCCTTGAACACCCTGACAAACTAAGAAAAAACTAAAAACCAGTTTTGTCTAAGGCTATGAACGCACTTCCGATTTAAGTCGCACGATTATTTAGTCGCAAAAAATAGAAAACATGATCCACAACGTGAATGAACGCACACGAATGACCAAGAAATTGTATTGAGTTGCGAAAGTTTTATTAGTCGCGGTGACAGAAAATCGCAAGTGCGATTCCAGCCTAACGTTGCGACTTTTAACTCTAACTGGGAGTAATTTGCGTAATATTTTTTATGAATGCTATTACTTTCGAGATGTCCTCATAAGTTTTAGTTCAAAAAGCCAGGTGGAAATTCTTTCACGAACACCCTGGCAGACTGCTTTTTTTTTAAATTTGTTCATCGTTCTGGGAAAAAATTACAAGAGATTATGAAGTGCTTGATAAGAGATTGTGAAGCAAGTCCTCAAAGGTTTTTTAACTTAAATTAAATTTTCAAGTAAAAAAACTTTGATTTGAACCTTCTTTTCGTAAAGGGCCCCGCAAATGTATCTTGCACACGCCTCGTTTTGGTCTAGCGCCCGCCGCCTCTGTGTGAAAAGGCATGATATTTAGCTTTTGCTGTTTTACGTTAAAAGTTTCTTATGTAGAATTTTATAAACAACTGATTTCCTCCTGAGTTTTTTTTTTTTGAAAATAACTTACATATAATTTCTGAAATGATTACAAGAAATTGATTTTTTCCCACTTTACTCCCCCAAATGAAAAGGCATTGCTTTTGACTGCATGTTGTCTTTATTTAAAGACCAAAATAAGTGCTTACGGCTCAAAATATCGGAAGAAAGCCTTGTAACAAATATTTTGTTTTTGGTTTTAAAAATAATAAATCAACTTACAAATTACAAAACCTGCTTGTTTATTTTATTAATTTTTAATTAGCCGTTTAAGAGTTTCTGCCTGTGATGCATAAGCGATGTTTATTTTCTTTATAGAAATAAAACATGATAAAAATTGACTTTAAATGGTTGTAAAGACAATTTCAATTAATATTTAAACCAGCCCCCTAGAGATATTCATTAAAACTCCCAAAGTTGACCAAAAGGCAAAGGAAAATAATCTCCATCATCAAGCAAAGAGTCAAGAGCCGCGCCGAATCATGTTTCCTGTCACAAAGAAAAACTATTTTGGTCAAATTGAAACCAATAAATCTTCTTAACAACACCCATTCCCTTACATGAAGATACAATTTTAGTTTTTTTTTTGCTGTCCAGCTCTTAAGTCAAACTTACATCACACTTTCTAAGTCGACGAGCCCGGGTGCTGCATTTAAGACTTATGAAACGATTTCCTAAAGTAAGCATCGATATAATATACAAAAATACGAAAAAATACAAAAAAAAAAAAAACAGACATTGTTGAAGTAAGACCCTAACAAAATAAATCCAATCTTAGCCAGCAGCATAACGAATTGCTAGACATTAGTGGCCCAGCATGCACACTCATGAATTAAATATTTGCCCATAAGAGAGCGTCATGTCGCCCTGGCCAAAACCAAGATTTAAGCTTTTTTTTATGTTGCTGTTGGTTTTCTTCATTGCCGCATTTTTAGTTGATATACATAGTTGGGCCAAAGAATGAACCAAACTATTCAATCATTCAATTCAGATGGATATGGTATTTTTGTGCAATAATTTCGCGCTTTTAGATTTGGCATGCTTAATAAGTGTCGCATATCGACATATGTGGTATACTCAACATATTTTCAGTTAGATACTTGAAACATCAAAGAAACAGACGCCCAAGCATCACCTCGATGTTAAGTGCACCTCGATTAACCTACCTATTATACATCTGAAGTGAGAAATTTATAGAAGCTGTCAGTAATTATGGTCATCCGCGTTGGTGGAGGCTTGAGAGTCCACGGTAACATGAACATAATTTATGTATTGTAGAATTTTATAGGTTTTGTTAAGAAAAAGAATAATTCCGTAAAATTTGCTAGTTTGTCATGGAAAAATTCCGACAAAACTTGATTTTGGTATGTAGAGCTAAGTTTTAGCATCTTAAACCTACTATCCTTTAAATGTTCCTAAATTTGAACTACTGCTAGGTCAGCGGGGTCCAGGGTATAACCGTAGAAAGCAAGAAAACTAGGTTTGTACAAGGTTCGGAACCCCAGTTAATGTTTATTGCAGTTCTCCTATTTTACTCTTAGCACGGTATTTCATATATTTACAGAGGTCGTAATGCTTGGACTATGTATACGCTAACACGGTATTTCGTATACTTAACAGATATATACTCGTCTTAAAGTAAAATAACAAGTTATTTCATATAACCTACTGATAAAGTTGGCTCACCAATTCGGGTGGTTGCTTAAGACAGTGTAGGGTCCCCTAGCGTAGGTTGGGTCGTGCTCCCTAGTCTTAAACGCGGTGGAATAATGATAATATTCGGTGGAGAAGCAGGTCCTATAGGGGTATTGACATCGAACCCCCGTCAGAATCGGAAATCCTTACATCAATAGATCTCCTCAAAAACAACAAGGCAGCTGGACTGGACGGAATACCAGCTGAGTTCCTGAAAGCCGATCCCGTAACAGCGGCTAGTATATTACATCCGTTGATACAAAGCATTTGGGAAAACGAAAACTATCCCAGGGATTGGAAGGATGGTGTGATTGTTAAGTTGCCAAAGAAAGGTGACTTAAAGAATTGCAACAATTGGCGTGGTATCACCGTTTTGTCCGTTTTCCCAAAACTAATGGCAACCATCATTCTCGAGCTAATAAAGGATAGAAACGAGTCTACACTCAAGAGGCATCAAGCTGGCTTCCGCAGTGGTCGATCGTGTGTCGACCATATCAACACCCTGCGTATCGTCCTCGAGCACTCGATGGAATTTCAATCACCGCTTTACCTCATGTTCGTTGATTTTGAGAAAGCCTTTGATCGAGTTAACCGAGAATGTATATGGAGATCGTTGCTTGGTAGAGGAATTCCACTAAAAATTGTTGCCATTATTAAAGAGTCCTACAAGAACGCAAGGTGTTTTGTTTTGCACAATGTGCAGCTATCCGACTCCTTCGTAGTGCAACAGGGTGTAAGACAAGGGGATGTTCTATCGCCAATTCTCTTCCTGCTGGCGATGGACGACGTATTGACGGCCAGTGTTGGTACAGCTGAGCGACAGGGCATTCAATGGAGACCGTTCGAAAGGCTCAGTCATTTAGACTATGCCGATGATATATGTCTACTGGCAATAACATCAGTGGGCTGAACTGGATGTGCCAAACACTGCAAGTGAAAGGAGAGTCGAGTGGTCTAAGAATAAACAGCAAAAAGACAAAAATAATGCTCACAGGCCGCTCCACACAGCAGCGTATTTTTCTACAGGAGACGCCAGTTGAAGTAGTGGAACTGTTTAACTATACCTTGGCAGTATTTCCTCTGGTCTCTGCAAACGGTGGTACGGATCTAGACGTTAAAAGTAGAATAAATAAAGCTCGTGCTGCCTTCGGTACTCTGTCCCCAATCTGGAAATCAAGTCAAATCTCCTTACGCACTAAGTTGAGATTCTTCGAATCCAATGTGAAATCCGTGCTGTTATATGCTTGTGAAACCTGGAAAGTCACGTCTATCATTTCGAAGAAATTGCAGGCTTTTGTGAATCGCTGTCTTCGCCACATCCTAAAAATTCGCTGGCCACAAATAATATCAAATGAGGAATTGTGAAGCAGGACAAGTCAAGAGCGGCTGGACGTCGACATAAGAAAGCGTAAATGGCGTTGGATTGGTCACACACTGAGGAAACCAAATGATGAAATTGCAAAGCAGTCCTTTGAATGGAATCCTCAGGGTGCACTGCGGGCTGGAAGACCAAGAACAACATGGAAATCAACTGTCTTAGCAGAAGCAGAATCCCAGAGAAAGACGTGACAACAGCTAAAGTACCTTACAGCAGACCGTGAAGGAAGGAGACGTTTTGTTGACGCCCTATGCCCCAGCCGGGGTTACAGGACACGATGATGATGATGATCGGTGGAGAAGCATTGGGACGGGTTTGACCGAAGCTCAAGGCAATGTAGGTTGGGACGAACTCCCTAGTCTTAAAAGCGGTGGCAGAACGAAGTTTGTATTCGGCGAAGAAACGGTGGGACGGGTTCCCTAGTCTGAACGGAGCTCAAGACGACGTAGGTTGGGACTTACTCCCTAGTCTTAAAAGCGGCGGCAGAACGAAGTCTATATATGTCGGAGAAGCGGTGGGGATGGGTTCCCTAGTCTGACCGGAGCTTAAGACAACGTAGATTGGGACGGACTCCCTAGTCTTACAAGCGGTGGCAGAACGAAGCTTATAATAAGGTGGACGGAAGAGGACGGGGGGGGGGGGGGGGGGGTTACGGTTTAATCGAAAAAGTGTTGAAGCTTCTAACTGGTACAAAAGAGTAGCCAGCAGCATACTTATTTATTACTAATAAAAGCTAATAAAATACTAATAAAAGCGAGATATGTATTTCTCCTCTGTGTACACGAGATTGGTACTGTCAACGAACGGAGGTGAGAAGAATCTGATTTTTGGTGGATTTCTCACCCTTAATACTCAACTTTGCTGGCTTAACCAACTGTGGACTGTAAATAACCACGAATGAACTTCAATTGCTGATGTTACCAACTGCCAGTTGGTTTCCTCTCGTCGCTGACATCGTAGCAGGCAGCAAATGCGTATCCTCTTCTGTACTTCATATGGGGACCTCCGTGGTATGCAATGCTCGTTCATTGTTTGGTACGGGTAATTTGAAGGTATAAGAGATGTGACTCCCTTACAAAGTGGAAACAGAATTTCTATAATTTTTCATTCGATAGATTTTTTTAAATACAAGAAAGTTTTTTACTTATTTATAATTCAAGTTAAAAGTTCAAGTGAGTTCATATTCAGTCACTCTACTTAAACAGAAGAATTCATTTTCAAATTTTCTTCATATTCTATTGTTATTTAGTCTGGGTGGACCGAAACCCTTTTTTCATTCACCTTAAAAGTAAGAAAACTTTGACAACCTCTTTCAGTCGAACCCTTGGACCAATTTTGAAATTTCTTTCAGTTTATAAGGCTTCCAATATTTTCTAATCCATTTAAAAAAACTAGTTTTAAATTTTAGGCATACGCGAAAAATTATTTTTGCAACGGATTTTTAAAAATGTACCCACAATGCGTGTGCAGTCCCACGGGGTTGGATTCAAAGATTTCCAGGCCGGACCATTGATATGTCCATTCGCTTTATTTGACCCAGTGACCTTAGTCGTTGGATTTTCTCTTTTGTGGCTACGATGTTCTTCATATCGTCATCGTTCGGGCCCTGTAACCCTGGGAGGTTTTTTTTACTATTTGGTAAAACAAACAGTACCTACATTCCCCTAATAACATATCCCTCTATTTCCTCGATCACGCACTCTTTATACTCTTTCTTTTTCTTCTGAGATGTTCTCTCTCTCTTCTTTCCTCTCTCCTCTCTCCCCTCTCCTCTCTCCTCTCTCCTCTTTTCTCTCTCCTCTCTCATCTCTCCTCTCTCCTCTCTCCTCTCTCCTCTCTCCTCTCTCCTCTCTCCTCTCTCCTCTCTCATCTCTCCTCTCTCCTCTCTCCACTCTTCTCTCTCCTCTCTCCTCTCTCCTCTCTCCTCTCTCCTCTCTCCTCTCTCCTCTCTCCTCTCTCCTCTCTCCTCTCTCCTCTCTCCACACTCCTCTCTCATCCCTTCTCTCTCCTCTCTTTGATGACTTCCTGGCAATTTTTCCACTGGTTCTCGCTACTTGCAGTTGGCGGTATAGGACTATTCAAAAGGGCGCGAGAGACTCGATCGGAAAAGGACCTGATGATTTTCTGCGACTGTAGCCGTCCAACCGACGCACGTCGAACTTGCTCATAGTATCTCCCTGTTTTGGCTTTGGTCTGCATATCCGTAGCATTACCTTGGCTACAACGAGGTAGTTGTTCGAGAAAACGTTGGCTCCTCGGAACGTTCGGAAATCTTTGATACTGGAGGAGTGCCTTGTGTATATCGTACTCGATACCACAACGTTTTGCCCAGCAGCAAAGTTGATTAACCTGAGTCCGTTATCGGAGGTGGTGTCGTGCAGGTTATATCTTCCGATTGTGCCACCAGACACGTTTTCTCCTCCCAGTATGGCATTATCATCACCCATGACAATCTTAATGTCAAAGCTAGGGCATTGATCTTATGTATTTCCCAGGAGCTCTCCCCCAGTGGGGCATATGAGGATAGTATTGGCAAATTTAGTTTTGATGCAAATTGTCGTAAGGTGCTCGTTCACATGATTAAAACTCAAGACTTTTCTGCCCAAAGTCTGCCTCTAATGACGTCGCCATTGAAGATATCTCTTTCTTTCGTTTTTGTTTTTCTTACCCCTTTGCACTTCTTGGATCCCGGTAAAGAGAGACAGAACATTCCACGTGCAGGTCCGAAGTTTGTTGTCTTAATTTCGTTCGCTAGGTTCTCCAGCAATAAATCTTGTTGTTGCTTCGCAATTAAATAGCTTTACGTGTCCGGGAAGTCACCCTACCAGTCAAAGGTGAAATATTGATCGTCAAAAATTTTAATGCCAGAGCCTTGGAGCGGAAATTGCCAACTACGGACTCACGAGGAAGGCAAATACTCGAAATGGCTGCACGAAGTGGTCTTAACGTAGCAATCGTGGGAAATACCTCTACTTTCAGTAGACCTGGCTGTAGCTGCGAAAGAACCATCCGGTGATCATTATCTGGAATTCGGTAGTGTGGTCGGAAATTTCCATTTTTACAGCATTTTGGACTTCTTCCACTGTGGTCAACTCATCTATGTCCTTGATCTCGAGTATTATCCTCTGTTCCATATAACGAACCGTTGCCTTAATCCCTAGGATTTCTTTTAAAGATTTCCCGCAGGCCTCTTTGATCATACCGTTCTGACGACCGACGGTTTCAGTTTTATCCGCATTTGCTTTTTCTTGCGATCTCCTTCAAGATGCCGGTGTATTTATCGCTTCCATTCGGTCTAATAAGAATAGCTTCCAGTTGGGGATTTGAACCTCTTCTTTTTCTTTTTAGCTTTCGAACTCGATTAAGGGTCTCTTTGTGATCATTCTTTTTGTTTTTCTTACTTTCCTTTCAGAAACCAAGAATAGCTCCGTTTTGTCTAGAAATCTATCTAGTACTGTGTTACGAAGTGTGCTGCTCCACTTCTTTTACTTTGTTATTATTTTAATTAAAAGTAAGAATTGAGCTTCACTACACTGCATTCAATTCACACACTATGGACACGTGACGTCACAGGAAAATCTACATTTCATCAAATCATTTTTCTTTCATCACTTTTACAGTTCACATTCAGTCTTTACTGAATATTTAACATGAGGTTCTGCTTGGATCAGTAATACGATAAGTCAGACGACAATAGGAAATTTGGTTTCATAAGTGCCTGAACAGAATGCAAGACGCAGCTGGAATAGATGTCAAAAATACTGCAGTAGATGTCAAGAATGCTGCAGTAAAAGTTAAACATTTTTCAACTCTTGCAGCTCCAGCTGCAGGCTTTCGACATCTATTCCAGCTCCTTCTTGCATTCTGTTCAGGCAGTTAAGCATCTTACCTCCGGTCTTAGACAATTCGAGACAATCTGGTCATATAGCTTTATTTGCTTTCTCGGAGTTTCCCTCCACCAGTGGTATGAGGTTTCGTTGAAAGTTAGGTAGGAGAGATTGCCCAGTTTTTTCTTACTAAGGCTTCCCCACCAGTGGTAAGAGGTCTTACTTTGAAGTCAAAGGTCCTAATTTCCACCAAGAGCTTCGGTACCTGTGGATCTACCAGAGCGTTTTAGCATGCTGTTTTGAGTGCCACCAGAGGCGTAGTACCTGCTGATGTAACAGAGCGTTTTAGCCTACTGTTTTGATTGCTTCCAGAGCGGTTTAGCCTATTGTTTTGAGTGCCACCAAGGGCGTATAACCGTTGATGTACTATAGCGTTTTAGCTTGCTGTTTAAAGTGCCACCAGGGACATAGTACCTGCTGATGTACCAGAGCGTTTAAGCCTGCTGTTTTAAGTGCCGCAAGGCACGTAGTACATTCCTGCTGATATTCCAGAGCATTTTAACCTGCTCTTTTGAGTGCCACCAGAGGCGTAGTACCTGGTGGAGTACCAGAGCGTTTTAGCCTGCTGTTTTGAGTGCCACCAAGGGCGTAGTACCTGCTGATGAACCAGAACCTGCTGTGTTTTTTTTTAAAGCTGCCGTTTTTTAAGGCTGCCCAGAACTTGGTCTGGGCCAGTAGCGTAACAATCAGTCACGGTGAAGTGCTTGTTTTACCCCCTCGTGGTGATCCCCGGGCAACTATTTGCGTATCCCTATATACGTAAATAGGCTTAAATTACAAGTGCGAAAGGCCTAGCTTTCTAGGATAGGTTTCGGAGGTTAGCATTCTTCGAAACTGAAATCAACTCCACTAACGATCTGGCGTTGGATTGCTGCTTTCTAAAACAGCTCTCAAGAGCTTATTTTCCTGGAAGTCCTTAGATGACAGGATCATGAAAGCTAGGTTCCGGACAAGAGTACGTTGCGTCACTATCACACAGTGTTACGCCCCAACGGAGCTCTCTTCTGTCGAGGAGAAGGAGGCCTTTTATAATCGGCTGTGTGCTGCTTATGATAGTACACCACGTGGAGCCATCATAATGGTAATGGGAGACTTGAATGCCAAGGTTGGCAATGAGAATGATGGGCTTAGGCATGTAATGAGAAAGCATGGTGTTGGAAACCGCAACGACAATGGCGAACGTTTTGTCGATTTTTGTAACGCCAACCGCTTTATTATAAGAGGAACCATGCTTGAACACAAGACGTGCCACAAAATCAGTTGGGTGTCGACGGACAGACAAGCAACTTCCAACCAAATTGATCACTTCGCGATCAGTCGGCGATTTAGAAGCAGTCTCCAGGACGTTAGAAACAGAAGAGATGCAGACATGGGAATTGCCCGGGACCACCATTTGATGGTTGCTACCGTAAGACTACGAACAGCTGCAGTTCGGAGATCCCAAGAAAACACCCGAATGCCTAAGTAAAACACTGATAGACTGAAGAATCCCGCAGTCCGCCAACAACTAGGGGACCACCTTTCACAAGGATTGAGAGCAATCAGTAGCACGGATACCACCTCCATCGAAAACCATTGGTGGGCTGTGAAAAATGATTTCATATCAGGTGCTGAAAGTATAGTCGGCCGGTCGCAATGAAGAAACAGTGTCTGGCTTTCCGAAGAAACTTGGGCTAGGATCGAAGAAAGAAAACAGCTTAAAGCTCGCATTGCAGCAACTCCATTAGCAGGCAGAAACGAGCTAGAGTCTGCGTATCGCATGAAGATGAGAGAAGTTCACCGTAGCGTGCGACGTGATAAGCGTACCTATAACAACGCATAGGCAACAGAAACAGAAGAGGCCGAAAGCAGGTGTGACAGTAGGACCGTCTACAGGATTACCAAAGAGCTTACAGGTGTCCAAAGCTCTAAACAACACCTGGTAAAGGATATAGGCGGATTGTTGCTAGTTTCAGATGAGGACCACCTCAAAAGGTGGAAGGAGCACTTTTCTGCGGTTTTAAATCGCGTTTTCACCACTGAAGTCAGCCCAACACCCAATGACCCGTCCGCAATAACAAATTCCCGATTACGCACTGTATCCCCCAGTAGAGAAGAAATTTCAATCGCAATTAGAGCACTGAAGAACAACAAAGCGGTTGGACTTGACGGTATTCCCGCACAGCTCTTACGAGCAGCGCCAACAACATCGACTGAGCTCTTGTACCCACTCATAGAAAGAGCTTGGGAAACAGAGAGTTTTCCTGAGGAGTGGAAAAAGGGAATGATTGTCAAGCTCCTAAAGAAAGGAGACCTTACATAGTGCGAAAAATGGAGAGGAATTTGCGTGCTGCCTGCTGCAGCGAAGGTTATAGCAAGAATCGTCCTAGAGCGAATAAAAGATCACCTAGAAGACACGCTTGACACCGAACAAGCAGGTTTCCGCACTGGATCTTTCTGTGTGGACCACATCAGCACCTTGCGGATCATTTCGAACAGTGCGTTGAATATCGATAACCACTTCGCCTGCTGTTCATCGATTTGGAAAAGGCGTTTGACAGTGTCAATAGAGAATTTATTTGGCTTGCCTTGCGCAGGTGGGGCATCTCGGATAAATAGATTGCTATTATCAAGGCTACATATGAAGGATCCAAATGTTCTGCATAAAGGAAGACTGTCAGAGGAATTTGAAATCCAAAGTGGGGTTAGACAAGGTTGTATACTGTCACCATACTGTTCCTGTTGGTAATAAGTGATGTGCTGCATGCAGCTTTGTCGACTGCAAATGGAGGAATTCAGTGGAATCTGCAATCACAGCTGAAACATCTGGACTACGCGGATGACGTATGCTTACTGTACTCTCTCATAAGATCATGGATCTCCATCAAATGTCAACAAGGGTGGAGAGAGAAGCTGAAACCGTCGGACTCAATACGGCGAAAACAAAAAGGATCAGCCTTGGAACTTCCTCATCTACTCAAATAGATATTTTTGGACAACCAGTAGAGATGGTAAAGAGCTTTCAATGCCTTGGGAGTATTGTCTCTACTGATGGCGGTACCGAGCTAGATATAACCAGCTGAATCGGGAAAGCAAAGGCTGCGTTCGGGATGCTGTCCAAAATATGGAGAAACAACTCTATTAGCCTAAAGACCAAGCTACGACTGTTTCGCTCCAATGTAGAATCCGTGCTTCTTTATGGATGCAGCACTTGGAAAGTAACACCCATTGTCACAAGAAAGCTGCAAACGTTCGTAAATAGATATCTGCGAAACATGTTGCGGATTTTCTGGCCTAACCGTATCTCCAATGATGAACTTCATGGAGGACAGGTCAGGAACCCATCGACTCTATAATACGAAAACGTAAGTGGCAGTGGATTGGACATACGCTTCGAAAAGGCCACGAGTGCATTGCGAGTCAAGCGATGCAATGGAGCCCTCTCACGCAGCGAGGCAGAGGAGTGGGCCGACTTAGAAGTACTTGGCGAAGAACGGTCGAACAGGAATCTGCACAACTGGGGAAGAATTGGAGAGAGCTGAGGTACATTTCCAGAAACCGTACACGATGGCGCGTAGGAGTAGTGGAGGCCCTATGCCCCGCAAGGGGAAACTCACGGACGTTACAGGTCCGAGGATCTAAGTAAGTAAGTAAAGTAAACACTTGAACTAGGACTGAATCATATGAAACCAATGTAACCGCTACAAGACAGCAAGAACAGAATCCAGCAACGCAAGTGAATCATTCTAGTACCAGAACTATACGAAGTACCTGCCAACCATAGTACCAGAATATGGTGTGTTGTAAAGAAAAGAGTTGATTTCAATAAAGAATTTGTAATAAGGTTCTTAGACCTTTTTTTTCTGAAGTTTCGTGTTTTCTTCCGGCGAGCATAACCTCGGCTGGAAAGCTAAAAGCAAATCATAGCTGATATGCCATTTTTTATATCGAGGCAGATATGTGTGTCGTTTGCATTTTCTTTCTCCTCCTGATAGACGTTCCGGGCTGCTGGAGGTTTTTACCATATCCAAAACAATTCCAAATTATGAATCAAGCACACAAATCACCCGTACTAGCTTCTTATCATTGCTTTAAGCCTTTTTTTGAGGATGACTGAGAAAAAAGAAGAATATTGTTTTTCTAAGGAAAAAATGAATTCCTCTTCTACCTACAACTACTCAAACGCAAACCAAGAACACGCAGAAAAACAAATAACACAAGAATCAAATCACTGCATAACGCAGCCGTCATATGCATTTACTGACGTTTGACAAGTAGGGGCTATAGCCGCCACGCAAGATTAATGGCTTCCAATTGTAAATCAGAGTTTCTTTCGTCGAAGACTGAGTACAAACCATAACCAACAGCGGACGCGTCGAGAGACGCAACCCAGAGTTCGATTTGATTTCACTACCAAATCGGAAATTGTTATTCCCGAATTGGTTAGTCTCGTTCCCGATTGATTATTGCGACTTGCGAGGCAAATCAATTCGTTTGAATTGAAGCTAAAGCCAAAGCCATCATCATCATATCAGGGCTGAGAGGAAATGTTGTTGGTTGGTTGGTCGTTGATTTGTAAGTATCTTAAGCATACTATTCCACATTGATCGGTCTTCCTTGGGAGAGAAGTTGGCCGTTAAGTCTTTTTGATTAGAGATGTTGGTTGATGGTGGAAGATATGGATCTGAGCGCCCACATTATTTATGCGCAATGAATGCTCTGCCCGCGTTTCTTTTCATCGTCTCTCAACCTATAATGCAAATCAAATTGAATGCATTTCTTGAGAAACTCTGTTGCAAGCTCGAGAAATGTTCATTGGGTTGGACAGAGACGGACTTGGATTTCATTAATTTGTTGTATTGGATGGTATGGAATGGCAAAGTGTGCCAGGCTATCGTGATTTATACTTCAACAAATATTGATTTCAAATAAAAAAAAGGTTTAACATACATAAGTTAGCTTGAACGCATGTTTTGCGATAAAAAAAATTAGTTTTGTTTTCTTTGTTTTTTTTCAGGTTGGGACAAATTGAAACCCTCAAAGCAAAACCGATTTTGACTGTCGTGGTGGCCAAACCTAAAAGATTGGGCCTCATGAAATGATTCGCATTTTAGGAATATTCAATCTTAGGCTATGGCTTCTATAACTTGGAGGTGGAGACGCTTCATTATTGCAACATATAATTAAGAATGAAATTGAATTTTTTTAGGGAAGTGATTTATTTGGCTACGGGGTTTAGTTTTTGGGATAGACAGAAGGAGTGGACTTTCTTCGCTGCAGTTATTTTCAATCTTATATTTTTTGGAAATTAAAAAAAAACCATGTGACTGATGAAAATAAATTAATAGAAACTTTTCCCTAAGCCAAACCTTAAGGCTTGCCAAAACTAACATAAGTAGGTCCCATCTGATTGCATAATAATATGTGTATTTTTTTTTCCTAATCAGCTTATTTCAGTGCCGATCAGCCGAGTTTCGGGGCTAAGCTCGAGTTAACACGTTCATGTTTTGAACGGTTGTGTTAGAAAACTCGCAAATTAAAATCTTATATTCAAAATATTACATTACGAAATCTTGCAATTACAAAATCATGCTTTTCATGATCTCGCAATCATAAAGTCCCGACTTTGACAATCTCAAAATAACAAAATCCCACAAGCTAATAACTTGTAAATTAAAATCTCGGAAAATTAAATTGCATTGCAATTAATAATTTTTGTATCAAAATCTCGCCAATTCACTAATTTTGCGAGATTTTGATTAGAAAAGGTTTTTTGTTGCAATGCAGTTAAATTTTGCGAGATTTTCTTACTTCTGCAAAAACAAATCGAGTGCCTGTCTACTTCTGGACCAAACCTTTTGCTACCCAAACATGTTGTTGTTTCTATGAATTTGAATTGTTGTTAAGAGAACAAGAGAACATTCGACATCCAGTTGTATAGCGTTGGCAAATTTTTTTAACTGTTAAAAATACGTTTAGCTTAACAATACAAAACACAGAAAAAGTTTTTCGTTTTCGAGTTTCTTTTTTTTTCTGATTCTTAAGATTTTTATTTTTCAGCGCGAAACTGAAAGCGATCTATTACTGTGAGAATTGAATTTGCAAAAAGTTTGATTTGCGAGATTTTGATACGCGACATTTTGACTTGCGAGATTTTAAATTTGTGAGATTTCGGTTGATATTGGAGAGATTTTTTTGCTGCAGTATGTTAAAGTGAGATTTTGTAATTGCGAGATTGTGAAAAGCAGGATAATTTATTTGCGAAATTTCGCTTTTCGAGATTTTTAAATTCTTAACGGGTACCGCTTTCTTTTTATTGACTTTAATAATCAACTTTAATCAATTAACTTATCTTAATTTCGGTTATGGTGAATTACAACTAATAACACAGGCTTACACGGTTTTGAACACGACGGAGTAAGATTAAATTGAAAGCCGTTATTGGTTTCCCGCCATCAGCTCGGGTTGAAGGTCAGATGAACTTTTAAATTTTTTAACTAATTAAATATGTAAGTCCTTTTGAAAAGTGAACTAACCCCGAATCGACCTTTTTTAACTTTTCAAAGCGAAACAAGGCCGAACGATAAAATTCGGCGTTATTTCACTTTAGTAAAGCGAAATAAAGCCGAATTTCGACATTCTGCTTTATTTCGCTCGGCGTTATTTCACGGAACCACTTTACACGAATGGCTATAAAATATTTGTTTTTAATTTTTATTTTTACTCTAGAAGATATCTAACTGAAAATCAATTGAATGAAAATTAATTATCAACTTCAAAAAGGTCACATCTCGAATTTTTTGAAAAAAAAAAAAAATTTTCATACCAATGTTATCTTAATGCTTCGCGGCCCCTTTTATGCTCAAGAAAAGTACATCACAACAAAAACATAAATGTAAAAAAGGAGCCAAGTTCTTATGTGTACAAGAAACCTGTGCGTAAAAAGTCTGACAAAAAAAGTAATGAGATCTAAAATATATGCCAAGTTTTAGGTTCATGAAGTTTAATACAAAGATCTTAAGTAGAGTAATATCGAAACAATTCCAAATCATGACAGAAATTTGGTAATTAATGATTACTGATTAAAATTTGGTGGGTTCACTGGTCAAGTTTTCATACATTTTAAATTTGTGATTTAGTAAGTATTTAAGAGAAAACTTGCCAAGTAAATCCACCAAACTTTAATCAGTAATCATTAATTACCAAATTTCTGTCATGATTTGGAATTGTTTCGATATTACTCTACTTAAGATCTTTGTATTAAACTTCATGAACCTAAAACTTGGCATATATTTTAGATCTCATTACTTTTTTTGTCAGACTTTTTACGCACAGGTTTCTTGTACACATAAGAACTTGGCTCCTTTTTTAACATTTATGTTTTTGTTGTGATTTCACTCCTTTTTGCAAAGATTTATTTTGCCAGGTGAAAGTCAAGCCCTACCGCTCTACAAAGTTTCATAATTCTACGACAACCGAAAGTGCTCCATACAAATAATAGCAATTCTGAAAAAATGAGTGGATGGAACCCCCCCCCCCCTGAATGGACAATTCCAAATTTTCGATTTTTTTCCTTTCTAAGTACTTCAAGTCCTACCGACCTACCAATTTTCATCGTTCTACAACCATCGGAAGTGCTTCATATAATTGATAAGAATTTTTGAGAATGTGGGTGGATGCCACGCCCCCTGAACTGAAACTTCCAATTTTTTGATTTTTTTCTTCTAAGTACTTCAAGGCCTCCCGACCTACCAATTTTCATCGTTCTACAACAATCGGAAGTGCTCCATATAATTTATAAGAATTTTTAAGAATGTGGGTGGATACCACGCCCCCTGTATGGAAAATTCCAATTTTTCAATTTTTTTCTTTCTAAGTACCCTAAGCCCTACCGACCTACCAATTGTCATCGTTCTACAACAATCGGAAGTGCTCCATATAATTTTTAAGAATTTTTAAGTATGTGGGTGGATGCCACGCCCCCTGTATGGAAAATTCCAATTTTTCAATTTTTTTCTTTCTAAGTACCTCAAACCTTACCAACTTACCAATTTTCATTGTTCTACAACAATCGGAAAGGCTCCATATAATTTATAGAATATTTAAGAAAGTGGGTGGATGCCACGCCCCCTGAATAGAAAATTGCAGATTTTCGATTTTTTCCTTTGTATGTACCACAAGGCCTATCGTTGTGCGAAATTTCAAGTTTCTACGATGTCGGGAAGTGCTCCATAATTTTGATGATCTGTCAGTGAGTCAGTCAGTCAGTGAGTCAGTGAGTCAGTCAGTCAGTGAGTCAGTGAGTCAGTGAGTCAGTCAGTTACGGTTTTTGCGATTTTTGAAGTCCTATATCTTGGGAACTACTAATGCTAAAGAGTTGAAATTTGGTGAGCCACCTGTGTTTGATCAGTTCAGCAAATACTCCGAATTTGAAGTTTCTGACTTTATTGGTACTGAAGTTAGAGGGGGGTTGAAAATCGCCTGAGTTTGTTCCTGTAAAAAGGGTGTAGTGCCGCGAACTTGGCTGGGCACTACCGTGCCCTTTGATCTTTAGTTAAAATTCTAAATTTTTAAAATTTTAAACTAGGCTTTAGAAAATATTTGTTTTTTTTTTCATTATGAGCATTTTAAATTTTCATCATACTAAATTTGGGGATTTTGTCCCACTCAAATGGAGCATAAGTCCTTTTGGGGCTAATGGCCCTGGAATTGAAATAATAGCCAAAATACAAAATTCGGCCTTATTTTGTTTTAAAAATGGAAGTAACACCGAGCTTTCGATTTGGCTTTATTTCGCTTTGAAAACGAAATAAGACCAATTTCGTTTTCATGTTTTTTGTTGCAGGCTTGTACTGTTGACTTAAAAAATTGTGATATTGGAGCCTGTCTAGCGAAAGAGCACGTGAACATATCCTAAATCCTAAGCTGAGCAACGGAGTAGTGTGTGTGAGTCCACTAACTAAGTGGACTTACTTCCAACGCAATTTTATGAGAACTTAGCAGGGGCGTAAGCAGGATTTCGATCAAGGGGGGAGGGGGGTCAGACTCATTCAAAATTTCAAAAAAAAATTTAATACTGTCGTACTAAGAAGAAAAAACGTATCTAGATTAAGGGGTCGTTATACGGGTTTTTTTGAGTCTTTATATTTGGATGGACCTTAATCGGATCTTAATGAAGGAAACCAAATTCCCAAATTTTTTCAGTTTTTTATTTTCATCCCTTATAAAGGGTGTTTTTTTTAGACGTGTAGTTTTCAATCTGGCAATACTTTTTTTGGAGTTGGTCTTTTTGATAACTGTCACTTTATTTATTTATGCTCAGTTTGGTTTGCCATTTTATAATGAATAGACTTACTCCCGAGCAACGTTTGCAAATTGTGCTAATTTATTACCAAAATAATGGCTCGGTTGACGCATCGCGCGCTGCGTCCAATATTCCGTCATCATAATCGCCCAGCAGAGTTGATAATTCGAGCAATCATGGATCGGTTTTACACTACGTTGACACTAGTGGATAATGCGCATCCTCAGAGACACACCGTACAGTGCGCACCGAAGACGCCTTTACTGCTGTGGAGCAGAGTATCGAAGAAAACCCGAATGAGTCCATCCGCCATCGCGTCGAAAATTGGTGGTCGAAAATTGGGCCTCTCGGAATTGATGCCAGATGAAAAAAATTCTCCCCCCAGAAAGATTTAGAAACCCCCCAGATTACTACATTTTGACATTTTGCTTCCAATACTAATTAGTTAATTACATATTTCAGATATGCAAATATGCATCTACCTGCATTAAAATATTTTATTGAAAAAAATCACGAACAAAACGATTGTCATCTTCATTTTTGCAGTGACATTTTTCAGCGTTTCCTCTCACGGGTGGCGTAGAATTGTGTGGTCCAGAATGAAAAGAATAGTTCACTCACAAATGAGGCCATGAGTTGAAAATTGGCGTAGGGCGTAGCCCACTTTTCTTAGCTAATTTTTCATTTTTACTCGATCTTAAATTCCAATTAGTTTGATATTCAAGGAGGATAAGTCACATATTTTTGGAAAGCTTAAATATTTAAGAATTCAGAACTCTCTCTTTGATGACTCTTGATGTACAAATGTAGAACTACTATTTTTCCAAAATACTTTTGATATCACGGCCTGAAATATTATTAGCTGCTTCAATTCCTTTCTATAGGATGTTATTTATAGAATGACGAAAAATAAGCAGTCTTACAATTTTTAAATTCGTAAACTCTAAAAATAATACCCCCAAAGAAGTTCAGCAAAGGAGCTCGGAAAATATCCATAAGTTAAAGTGGTCTGAAAATAAAGCTGCTCAATACAAGACACTGTTAAATCACCATTGTAATCTACTTCCTCTGCAATCATCATGCAGTGTTGAAGAAATTGAACAAAGCATCTCGAGAATTATTTACGCGTCAGGACAGTCTACGAACATCATCACCTCGTTCTCACCTAAAAACAAATGGTTTGATATAGATTGTATCAAGCTTCGCAAACTTTCTTCAAATACTTGAAGCTATTCCGATCGACTAACTCCATAACTTTCAAAAAATTGTATCTCAATGCAAACAAAAACTTTAAAGAACTGTGTGCCACGAAAAAAGTGCTATATCTTAAAAATTCTGCCTTTAAGCTACTGGATTGTAAAAACTCTAAGGAATTCTGGAACAGTGTACGGGAATTGGGTGGACAGCACCGTAGTACAAAGATTTCTCTCGAAGCCGAGACTTTAGCGACTCATTTTAAAACGTTACTGTCAGCGGAGGAGAATCTTCAAAGCTTTAGCTACGCAATGCAGGACATTTGTGTACCGGAATTGGACTGCGAAATATCAATAAGTGAACTCGAAGCTCATCATCATCGTGTCCTGTAACCCCGGCTGGGGCATAGGGCGTCAACAAAACGTCTCCATCCTTCACGGTCTGCTGCAAGGTACTTAAGCAGTGGCCACGTCTTTCTCTGGGATTCTGCTTCCGCTAAGACAGTTGATTTCCATGTTGTTCTTGGTCTTCCAACCCGCCGTGCACCCTGAGGATTCCATTCAAAGGACTGCTTTGCAATTTCATCGTTTGGTTTCCTCAGTGTGTGACCAATCCAACGCCATTTACGCTTTCTTATGTCGACGTCCAGCCGCTCTTGGCTTGTCCTGCGCCACAATTCCTCATTTGATATTATTTGTGGCCAGCGAATCTTTAGGATGTGGCGAAGACAGCGATTCACAAAAGCCTGCAATTTCTTCGAAATGGTAGACGTGACTTTCCAGGTTTCAGAAGCATATAACAGCACGGATTTGACATTGGATTCGAAGAATCTCAACTTAGTGCGAAAGGAGATTTGACTGGATTTCCAAATTGGGGACAGAGTACCGAAGGCAGCACGAGCTTTATTTATTCTACTTTTAACGTCCAGATCCGTACCACCGTTTGCAGAAACAATACTGCCAAGGTAGTTAAATTGTTCCACTACTTCAACTGGCGACTCCTGTAAAATAATACGCTGCTGTGTGGAGCGGCCTGTGAGCATTATTTTTGTCTTTTTGCTGTTAATTCTTAGACCACTCGACTCTCCCTTCACTTGCAGTGTTTGGCACATCCCGTTCAGCCCACTGATGTTATTTGCCAGTAGACATATGTCATCGGCATAGTTTAAATGACTGAGCCTTTCGAACGGTCTCCATTGAATGCCCTGTCGCTCAGCTGTACCAACACTGGCCGTCAATACGTCGTCCATCGCCAGCAGGAAGAGAATTGGCGATAGAACATCCCCTTGTCTCACACCCTGTTGCACTACGAAGGAGTCGGATAGCTGCCCATTGTGCAAAACAAAACATCTCGCGTTGTTGTAGGACTCTTTAATAATGGCAACAATTTTTGGTGGAATTCCTCTACCAAGCAACGATCTCCATATACATTCTCGGTTAACTCGATCAAAGGCCTTTTCAAAATCCACGAACATGAGGTAAAGCGGTGATTGATATTCCATCGACTGCTCGAGGACGATACGCAGGGTGTTGATATGGTCGACACACGATCGACCACTGCGGAAGCCAGCTTGATGCCTCTTGAGTGTAGACTCGATTCTATCCTTTATTCGCTCGAGTATGATTGTTGCCATTAGTTTTGGGAAAACGGACAAAACGGTGATACCACGCCAATTGTTGCAATTCTTTAAGTCACCTTTCTTTGGCAACTTAACAATCACACCATCCTTCCAGTCCCTGGGATAGCTTTCGTTTCCCCAAATGTTTTGTATCAGCGGGTGTAAAATACTAGCCGCTGCTACGGGATCGGCTTTCAGGAATTCAGCTGGTATTCCGTCCAGTCCAGCTGCCTTGTTGTTTTTGAGGAGATTTATTGATGTACGAATTTCCGATTCTGACGGGGGTTCGATGTCAATACCCCTATAGGACCTGCGCATCTCGTTTAGTTGGGGCACTTCAGCACTCTGCTCAACTGAATCCTCATTTAGCAGGGCACAAAAATGGTCCTTCCATCTACGAAGCTGATCCTCAATTGATACCAAAAGTGTGCCATCCACATCCATTACAGGATGATTGGTGTTGCTTTTTTTCCCGATAACATCTTTGGCTATTTGGTACAATTCCCGGATATCTCCTCTTCTGGCAGCACTTTCCGCATTATCTGCGAGTCCATCCAACTTCACCCTCTTGTCACGTCTCACACAGCGGAACTCGAAGCTACTTTATTAAAAATGAAGAATAACAAAGCTCCAGGAAGTGATGGCATTCCAGTGGAATTTTATAAAAATGGAACTGTTCAACTCAAAAATTACATTGTGGAGTTCTTTAACCTTATTTACAACACTAACTGTGTACCTACTAGTTTCACCAAATCACTAATTTTTGCGATTTTTAAAAAAGGAGACTCTAGTTGTCCAGAAAACTATAGAGGTATTTCTATCCTCACTTCACTACGAAAAATATTCGCTACGATTCTCTACGGAAGAATTTCAAAGTGGATAGAAGTCAATAATCGCCTCAATATATTTCAAGCTGGTTTTCGTTCAGGTTTTTCAACAACAGACCATATCTTTGCTCTGACTAGCATCGCCAGGAGAAACATCAATTTAAACAAAAAGCTGTATGTGTGTTTTGTGGATTTCAAATCTGCTTTTGATAAAGTTAATAGGCAAGCTTTGATATATAAATTAGCTTTGCTTGGAGTATCCAGGAAATTTCTTCGACTTTATCAAAACTTTCTTTCATCGTCTAGAGCAACTGTATGGGATGGAGCAAAACTGTCCGAGTGGTTCGACACTTCTGCAGGAGTCCCACAAGGATGCATTTTAAGCCCGATTTTATTTGCTTTATTCATCGATGATATATGCGAAGTTCTGCCAGGAGGAGTTTCGTTTGCTGGAAATCTCATCAAGGTCCTTCTCTACGCTGATGATTTAGTTTTACTAGCTGATAATCCTTTCACACTTCAATTACAAATTAATAAGTTACAGGCTTATTGCGACCCTTGGGATCTTACCATCAACATAAGTAAAACGAAGATTATGATCTTTGAGAAACGACAGAGGAGAAGGCTACCGGAAGAATGCTGGCGTCTGAACAATGAACGAATTGAAGTAGTTCGTGACTTTAAGTATCTGGGTGTGTTATTGACATCCAACTTGAGTTTTAATAAGCATGCAAAAGAAAAGAGCTGTGAAGCTAAGTTGGCACTCAATATTATGTGGCCAAAATTTTTCGCCAATCAAAATATTGACCTCAGGTCTAAGTATAAGGTCTTTAATGCAACTGTAAACACATGTCTTTGTTATGGAGTCCAGGCATTTGGAGTTTGCCCTTTCGATGAATTTGAAGCTGTTCAGAGGTATTTCTTCAAACGACTTTTCCAATTACCCAGCTCAACACCAACATATGCAATACATGTGGAATCTGGTCTGCCTCCCATCTACATACAAAACTTAAAAACTCACTCTGATTATTTAATAAGAGTTATGAAAAAAAGTGGCATCAGTCTTCATAAATCAATTATTGTTAGATTATTGAATTCAAATTCTTCTCCCTTCAGAGAATGGAACCAGTTGGCACTATCTCACGATATTTCTGAAAGACTTTTAGAAACTAATGTAAGTGATTGGAAGGATATATTCGCAACGATTATCTCTAAGGTCGATGAAAAAATATACGATCAACATTTAACAAAGGCTTTAACGTCAAGTTCCAGGTTAATCTATAAAAATTTAAACCACCAAATGTGTACAGCTGAAAACTATTTCAACACTCAATACTCTACTGAAACAATAAGCACTATATTCAAAGCAAGGGTTGAAATTTTGAATCTTAACTTCATACCTCATAGACCCGACTTACAGCCAACTTGTAATCTTTGTAATAGAAGACAGCCCGAAGATGTTTACCATTTCATCGCCGTATGCCCTATTCTACAGGAAATAAGAAGACTGTACTTCCAAGAAAGCTTTTTGTCATTAAATAATGTATATGAAATACTCTACGGCCAGCGGGGCTGGCTTAATTTATACAAATTTTGCAACCATGCATTGGCGTACCATAATAGCTTCTAATCAGCCATGCGTTATTCACATCTTGTGTGCATCATGAATTCAAATCATCTAAAATTGTTCTTTTATGTTTTAAATCATCAAAAATTAATACCTTTTATGCTGCAAATAATTATAATTGCTCAGTATCTTCGCTTATCCATTTTATTCAAATTTAAGTACGATAATATCTTTTGCTTCTATAACTTATTCAAATGTTTTTATATTGTTTTTATTAATAACATTATATTACATTTCTTTTTTATAACTTATTTTTTGCTTACAAAATGTCATATTCGGCAGACGGCAAAATTGCCAAGTCCGTAATCCGTATTCTATATCAACAAAAAAATTGTATCACTTTTTATAAGAAATAAGGAAAAGTATCTATCTATCTATCTGTCTACCCCCAAATTTCCCTCCAGTAATTTCTTCACCCTAGATTTCCCCCTAACGATGAAAAAATCCCCTCAATCTGGGGGGAAAATTCCCAAACTTGCAACCCTGCCTCCCAGCTGGAATTTATTCGAGCCAGCTGCGGCGCGCGGCCACTTGCCCGAAATCATTTTTAAAACATAAAGGCAAACGTTAAATTATTTGCGTTTTATTTCTTCTTGTAAACCACACGTTAAAAAAACACTCTTTAGTTAAATTTATCTTTTTTTTTTGCATACTAGGGAATTCGCGTAAAATCTGCCAAAAAATTCAGAGTCTGTTGGTGGGATGTAGATAAGAAAAAATCCTATGGTGGAGAGGGGGGTTAATATCTCGCACCGCTTGGACGGAAGGGGAAATTTAACAAAATAATTGCATAAAATAGAAAAAAATAATAAGAATAAACTAACAGCAACACCTGCAGTAATGTGTTGAAGTTGTTTTTGGAAAGCAAGAAGTCCATTCTTACGGCTTGTTTTCAAATTAAGCTTATTTGACGAACAGTTTTGGCAAACAATTGTTTCAAAACTCAAGATTTTGAAGAAAACTAATTGTATTAATAATTCAAAATTTTAAATTTAAAAACAGTTTTTGCTATATTTGTTTATTCAAAGAACTGCATAAGAAAATTTAGATTTACTTTTGGCTTTCCAAAAAGCTACAAAACATTACTGTAAGTATTGCCGATGTTTTATAATTAATTTTTTCTATTTTATGCAATTATATCATTAAATTGCCCTACCGTCCAAGGGGGGAGATACTATCTCCTCCCGTAACACTTTTTCACTTTTTCACTAACATTATCTGAGTTTTTGGCAGATTTTACGCGAATTTCGTAGGTAAAAAAAAAGGAAGCGATATTTAATTTACGAAAAAATTAAATGAAAATAAAAATCTGAATTCCTCATTTACCCTGAGGCCACACGGGCAAGTACTGGCAAGCAAGTTGAAATACACACACAATTTTTCACTAACACATTCAAACTCTAGCAATTTGCTCATCAACTGGCATGGAATTTTTGAAGCCAGGTTGAGAGGCAAGTGAATTGACAGTTAGAGCCGATTTGGGTCCATCCGATTTTTTTGAACGACCACCCTTATCTACACATATTTCTGGCATTTCGAGAAATACGTACAATACTAGCAAATAATTTACTTTCTAATGTTAATTGCCGTTTTTTCGTCTTAGAATACAAATCTAATTTTAAGATGCCACTTTGAAAGCTTTTTTGCTTTCTTAGAAAAACAAATATAGCTGCGAATTCAGTTTCTTATATATGTATTTTGTTGAGAAAAAGACAATGATAAAATATAATGTTCAACATCTCGAATAATTGTCTAAGTTTAAGGGTTTGTTTGACAGCAACAAATCTAGTAATACCATTGTTGCTTCTGGTTGTCATTGGAGATGTCCACCATGCAGCCCTAGCCGAACAAGCGCAAGGAATCCGATGGAATGTGTTTTCCTTTCTGCAACATCGCGATATACGGACGATACTTGGTTGCTTTCTCGATTCAAACTATCGAAATTCTTTTCAAAATAATTAAAAGCAGTTGGAGAGAGGGAACGGAACTCCACGCATTGCTCGGTTATGATTCTTAAGATGTTGATATGATCTATGCAGGATGAGCCTGCCTGTAGTAATCCCGCTTGCTCTTTGTCGAGAGTGGAATCTAGGCAATTTTGATAAGTTCCAAGATTATTTTCGCCATTATTTTTGCCAGTGCAGAGAGGACACAGATTCTCTTCCAGTTTCCGAAATCCGCAAGATTACCCTTATTTACTTGTCATTTTATGAAATGACGGAAAAATGTGTCTTTTGTCAGTTGGTATATGACAAGTGGAAATCTACCGTTACTCGTTAGTAAATTATTTTAGTTACGATTTCGAACTTAATACACTGACTAAAAATAGTTCATGTTTGATTTGCATTTATTAATGCGGGTGCAAAAGTTTAAGACCACTTTTTGTTTTGTATCAGCAGCGTATAAGGCTTTAACCTAAACCTAATAGGTGAGAAGCTTTGCTAGGCACAGGCTTAAATTTTTTGTAAACTTGCAATAAAATTACTAGGTAAAAAGTTAGATTATTTAGTATGGTAGGTATAGGCCCCAATTTAAGCTTTGCATATCCTATACTCCGTTTAAAAAATAAAACCTCCCCTCGTGCTTTTTTTTGAATATCAATAGAATAATAATAACAAAATAAAATTAAGATCCATGTTAGCGATTATGAATAATATTATCAATTATGGCCATACGAAAGCAAATAAAGTTACCCAACATTTATAAAACATTTAGCAACTACTCTAACAATACTTTCGGCCTACACATGAACTCGCATTTCTATTGTGTTTGCCAGGACGACCACTGACCAAAACCCGACGGCCATTATTCTTAGCTATTAACTATTGTCTTTCCTGATGGAGGTCAATAGTTCCTATCGATTTCGATACTATCATGTGAGTAGGATCACATGTGCACAGATGAGTTGCAAACCATATAAATATGCCTGCTGCATGGCAGCTAGTGTGTAGATAGATACTTTATCATTCACTGACCTTTAGCTCGACCATCCTAAGAGCAAAGTTAAATAACACTCAGGTAGGTGCTCTATGGCGTATATCGATTATTATTATTTTTTAGTGTGGATGAACTCCGTATATCGATGATATTAACCCACAGACCTGTTAATAGAATCCACATATATAAATACCGTTGTAGTTAAGTATTAATAATTGTATCTAACGTCTTCATGTTTGGTATGTCAAACCTCTTTTTTTTCAAAACACATAACAAATGTATACATACAAATACATATAAATAATGTCCTAATTTGGTAGAATAACAAATTTATAGCAAACGAGTCAATGGCCAATAAAATGTTTATGTTAAAATCGATAAACCATTCGATAACATGTCTAACATTCAACAGTGCCCTCTGGAAGAATAATAAAATAAAATATTTTTGTTTTTTATTAATAAATGTCAGAAGCTATATTTTTAATCATTCAGAGGATTGTTCCAAAAAGTATAGATACATAAAGTTCTAGCGATTAGGTAGATATTTTCACATAACCAAAACATTCTCTTTTTTAATGATAACACGCACGCAATCATGTTTCAGGATGTTTTTTTTTATTATTTTTATTTTTATTGGAGGAGAATTTGTTCCCAATTTCATTTTACCATCAGTAGTTGCTATATCTAAAATCTGAATCTGAAAAGTGAAAAAATAATAATTAAAACAAGCCCCAAATATGCTTTATTACTTTGTATTGTATCTAGGATTAACATAATTCCAAGGACTTTCTCTTTTCTTCATTCGAAAGAAGGTGGTTTTATATTTAATTGTTCAGATAACGATTTGGCTTATAAAGTAATAGCTTTTTGGCGATTAAGTTTTGTAGCTTGTTGCTTTTCCTTGTTTCGTGATTTAAAGGAAAATTGCTAGTCGAGAGGAGTTTACTTATACCTATTAGTACTTTCTCATAAAATCGATTTCTTGAATTTGTTTATTTTGATATGGGTAGTGGTATAGCTTTGAGGTAAACAAAATATTTTAGGTAAATGTTTATTTGAGTTCGAATTTTTAATGAAATAAGATTAAGTGTTTATGAATGGTATCAAAAGATATAATTTAAGAATTCACCTTTTAAGATTGAGATTCTAACATTTTAAACCTTCTTTGCGATTCTATCTTTTCTTCCTTTTTTAAATCTAGGCAGCGAACTCTAAAAATCAAATGCAACTGGGTCGCACGTACTTGGTCTTATGTTCAATGGATCTTTCTGGTATGCTTATACGCAGTATCTTAGATCTGTGCTATCGTTTGCCGAATTGTCAGGTTAATAAAATATTCTTTTGTCAGTCGCTCTTCTATAAAGATGATATATTATAGGCATGTTTGTCAAATTCGACAGGTAGCCATGTGCATCCAGATATAGAAACCCCTTCCAACTCTCCAAAGTATGCATTTCTAAAATACTGAGGATTGGGATAAAACCACCCGGAAACGAACCCATTATCTGTAACGTTTACTGATCGTAAAAAGTGATTTCTCACGAGGTCTAATATTACGTTATCAATTCTCGATACACCGGATTTATTTAGGAGTATTTTGTTGGAGACATAATGCTTATAATCGGAATGTGCACATCTGTATATCATTTTCTTTCAAATATACAATATTTTTCCATAAACGACGGACTAATACTCCACGATACTGGACTCGCGTACGTCAAAATTGGACGAATAAACGCTTGATAGCAGACGATCTTCACATAAGGTCTCAAACGGTTGGAGTATAAGAGGCTCTTGAGAGACATAAATGCAGCTTCGGCTTTTTTAATAAGGTATTTATGTGGTCATTGAAGTATGAAAAACTTGTCCAAATGCACACCTAAGTATTTCCCAACCGTTTGATTCAATGTGAAGGCCATTGGAACTTATTATTTTCAATTTTTCCCAATTATGCCACAAATCTGAGTTATCGCGTTTTAGTGGGGTGCGGAACAGTATGGTTTCACATTTTGAATAATTTATTTTTATTTTTCATTCTTTGCAGAATACTTAAAATCTATCGAACTTATTTTGAAGTTCACATTGTATATTTGGAGTTTTTGAGCTACTTACAAATAAGATAGTGTCATCAGCAAACGGTAGGAAGTAATCGAGTTCTCTTATAGTATTTCAGCAGTGAAGATGTTAATTAGGGGTGGTACTAGGACTGTTTCTTGTAGTAAGCTATTAATGATTTCAAAGACTCTGGTGGTCATGTATTGTAGTCATAGGCGCCCGCAGGATTTCAGCCAGGGGGGCAGGCACCAACACAATTCCGAGATATCGAATTTTCAAAAAAAGAAAAAAAAAATGTATTATGTATGCATTTAAAATATACTTTTTTGAAAATTTTTAAATCCAATATTATTTGAACTTTTCGGAAGTTTTTTTTTTATAAATAATTTCATTTAAATCCGTTCTGCCAATTGTGAGAAAATTCAAAATATGTTTCTATGGGAGGTATAAATAATAATTGTAAAGCGTAAAATTATTTTATCTTAAATAGTAGATCGTATACTTATTTTAGCAGACATAAATTTTTTTTTATCAAAATTGTAGAAAATGAAACTACTGAATGATATAAGAGTGAAGGGAGTGAAGGTTTCGGACAGAGTCGTCTGTGTTACAGCACACACACACATGCACACTTATTGTGCGTAGCGGAAGAGTAGAAGAAAAAAATAAAAAAACAAAGCGTTTGTATTTCTATTTAGCGGGTGCCGCTTTATTTATTTAATTATATTTGTGATCAAATTAGTAGGTATACTTTATCCAAAACAATTGTTAAATTATGAGGGTTGCAGAGGCTGAAGAGTCCAGCCGAACTGCTCACAGATAAAATCAATTGTGAAAAATGTTGGCCTGTGGCCCTTCTTTTATATGCTTGAAGAGCTTTCGTTTACAATGTTTTTTTATATTCTTTTCTTTTATAAAAAGCTTTTGTAAAGTTTCACATTACATTAGTTTTACATTTTCTGTATTTTCTTTTGTAACTGGGGTTCTAGATGAGATGAATATATTTGTAGCTCAAAATTAAGTTAGGCAAATGAACAAAATGTAGTTAATGGTTAAATTAAATTAAATGAAATATATATATGAAAATAAATAAGTTAGTAATACGTTTGTAAGTTAATGATAGTTATATCACAACAAAAACATAAATGTTAAAAAAAGAGCCAAGTTCTTATATGTACAAGAAACTTGTGCGTAAAAATTCTTCCGAAAAAAGTAATGAGATCTAGAATATATGCCAAGTTTTAAGTTCATGAAGTTTAATATCAAATATCTTAAGTAGAGTAGTATCGAAACAATTCCAAATCATGACAGAAATTTGGTATTTAATGATTACTGATTAAAATTTGGTGGGTTCACTGGTCAAGTTTTCATACATTTTAAATAAGTAAGTAATTAAGAGAAAACTTGCCAAGTAAATCCACCAAACTTTAATCAGTAATCATTACATACCAAATTTCTGTCATGATTTGGAATTGTTTCGATACTACTCTACTTAAGATATTTGATATTAAACTTCATGAACTTAAAACTTGGCATATATTCTAGATCTCATTACTTTTTTCGGAAGAATTTTTACGCACAAGTTTCTTGTACATATAAGAACTTGGCTCTTTTTTTAACATTTATGTTTTTGTTGTGATTTCACTCCTTTTTGCAAAGATTTATTTTGCCAGGTAAAAATCATTCCCTACCGCTCTACAAAGTTTCATAATTCTACGACACCCGAAAATATAAATAATAGCAATTCTCATAAAGAGGGTGGATGGCACGCCCCCTGAATGGAAAATTCCAATTTTTCGATTTTTATTTCTTTCAAAGTACTTCAAGCGATACCGACATACCAATTTGCATCGTTCTATAACAATCGGAAGTACATTATATAATTGCTAACAATTTTTAAAAAGTCGGTAGATGCCACGCCCCTTGAGCTGAAAATCATACATTTCTTACTTTTATCTTTGTATGCACGTCAAACCCTACCGCTCCACCAATTTTCATCGTTCTACACCAATTAGAAGTGCTTCATATAGTTTATAAGAATTTTTGAGAAAGTGGGTGGATACCACGCCCCTTGAACTGAAACTTCTAATTTTTCAATTTTTTTCTTTCAAAGTACTCCAAGCCCTACCGACCTACAAATTTCCATCGTTCTACAACATACGAAAGTGCTCCATATAATTTATTAGCATTTTTAAAGAAGTAGGTGGATGCCACGCCCCCTGAATTGAAAATTCCAATTTTTCAATAGTTTTCTTTTTAAGTACTGCAAGCCCTACCGACCTACTATTTTCCATTGTTCTACAGCAATCGGAAGTGCTCCATATAATTTATAATGATTTTTAAGAATGTGGGTGGATGCCACGCCCCCTGAGTAGAAAATTACAATTTTTCAATTTTTTTCTTTCTAAGTACTTCAAACCCTACCGACCTACCAATTTTCATCGTTCTACAACAATCAGAAGTGCTCCATATAATTAATACGAATTTTTAAGAAAGTGGGTGGATGCCACGCCCCCTGAATAGAAAATTGCAGATTTTCGATTTTTTCCTTTGTATGCACTACAAGGCCTACCGTTGTGCGAAATTTCAAGTTTCTACAATGTCGGGAAGTGCTCCATAATTTTGATGATCTGTCAGTGAGTCAGTGAGTCAGTGAGTCAGTGAATCAGTCAGTCAGTTACGGTTTTTGCGATTTTTGAAGTCCTATATCTCCGGAATCACTTATGCTAAAAAGTTGAAATTTGGTGAGCCACCTGTGTTTGATCAGCTCAGCTAATACTGTGAATTTGAACTTTGTGACTTTATTGGTACTGAAGTTATAGGGGGGTTGAAAATCGCCTGAGTTTGTTCCTGTAAAAAGGGTGTAGTGCCGCGAACTTGGCTGGGCACTACCGTGCCCTTTGATACATATAAGTAGATATGGGAGTAAGTGTTATAAAATAAGATTTTCCTCAGCGGTGTTTTTACTTTTGCATGTTAGGAATCGTTATTTTTGCATAAAAATGAAACATTTTTTTTATATTTTAAAGGGTATTAAAAAATCGTTAGGTACCAAGTTACAAAGCAAGTTTAATAATAGTTTTAGAAAATTGTAATATATTGAATTTTCAAAAAAAAAATTAATATTTCTTAAAAACCAGCACAATACTCAAACTTGTTGTAAGCTTCTGCATTAAAAATTATCATAACACCGCTCTTACCGTTTTCGAGAAAATCGAAAGAAAAACAAAAAATTGTTCGATCGCTCAAATGTCGGGGTCACTAAAAGTAATTTATATTTTATTTCTAACTAGCTGGCCCACCCTGGCTCCGCCCGGGGAGAACAAATGAACAAAACAAAATTTTAATTATGTGTCCTCGATTAATCGGATTCCGGATAATCGAGACTCGACTGTATTTTTTTCTATTTTGTCAGAACCAAATTTCATGATTGATTGATTTCTTTTCAAACTCTATTGAGTTTTTTTTTACATAAAACAGGTGCCCAGAGTGTGCTTCTGCACCTTTTTGGCAAAACGCAAGACCGAATTAACCCAAACTTGACAAAAAACTCCCAATACCAAAGATTTCCTGAAAAGAATCATCCAAATAGGTCAAGCAATTCTTGAAAATACATTGTAGTGGTCAAAGAGCCGTGGCATCGATGCTTGTTGGTGCCATGTAGTTTGCACAGATCCAACCAGTACGTCGACAAAGTTTTGAGCAAAGCTTTCACCACCTGTAAGACTATATAATTATTGTTCTAATTTAATTTTCTGACACTTTTAAAATCGATTATTTCTACTTGTTTATAATCATTTCCTATAAATTAATTTCTTATTCGAAACAATTTTCCCTAAATTTCATTGTTTTTCTAATATTTCAAAGAAACCGTTAACATTTTTGAAATTAAAAGTAGCCTAGATTACTCCCTGAGTTGTCCACTACCAGCCTTATTCATAAACGCATCATAGCTTGTGCATAGTGCTATGTACTCGTTATAATGCATCTGAACGCAAAAACCTTATTCATAAAACTTATGCAACGTTACATAGACTCATTATAAGCTAAACGAGTTTGGAGGTTGAATAGTGGCAACATAAGGATATTTTAGTATCAAAATGTCACTAACACACACAAAAGTGAAATATTTTGATATGCGCACATATACATATCTATACCTATTCTTCCCAATAAAAAATGTGAGCAAAGAAATAATGAAATAAAACAACAAAACAGATTATTTTCTCAAAAAAACTAATTTTCTTTTATTTATGCACATATGTAAATGCGTATCTACTATAAACAATAGATAACACAATGAAAATAGAATAGAAAAACAAAAATAGAGAAACTAAAAACAATCCAACCGGTGGCGGCAGCGCAGCAGGAAAACTGGGGGTTGTTTTTTTTTTTTTATAAAAATTCACTGAGAGTAAATGGAATGGGTTTGCTATAAGTTTTTATCGAAACTTTCATTTATTTTTGCTAAAAATGAGTAATGACACAAGAAAACTACAAAATTATAATATTATAGACACAGAAATTGAAAAGACCGAACTGGAAGCAATTTTCTTTTATTGATTTTTCACAAACAGCTGATGTTTGTTTATGTGAAGTTGAAGTAAAACGTAATAGATTTCCTCTTTGTGGTACTTTATTTGACACAAGCGTTGCATAACTAAAATGGATGGGTAAATTTTTTATGAATAAGGATTTATGTAACGTTACATAGTGGCTACATAAATCCTTATGCAGTGCATAACTATTCATCTGTTTAGCGCATTCTAATGAATAAGGCTGTACATGTATTAAAAGTCCTGTCATAACCTGTTCTGCCGTTTTGATGGTTACCGCGGACAAACAGACAGACAGACAAAATTTTTTTTAAATGATGCAGTTATGTTTCTTAGCAATTAAACAACCACCTAAGCTCAAAAACTTGAAATTATTTCAATATAAACGACAGACACTCCAATTTTATTTATATGTATAGATCTGTGGGGCTATTTTTGAGAATATTTAATTGGTGAAAAAATAACATTGCAGAAACCGTTAAATTTGTTTTAAGAAAATGAAATAGAAAATTTATGAAGAATTACCAAAAAACCCTATGTACCAAGTTTAAGGAAAATAGATCCAGTCGTTAAGGCTGAAGCCAGACAGACAAACACACAGGCAGCCAGACAGAATTGTAAAACCCACTTTTTCCGTCTTCCGTATCGTCGGTCGTTTGATCAAATCTCGAGTCAATTTTTCTTACAAATGCAAAATTTGTTACATAGTCCTTTAATATGCCAAGTAAAAACAAATCGTAAAAAGTTTAAAAATAATAATTTAAATGTATGGGAACAGCATCCAGGTAATGAAAATAAGGAGTCAGAATTCAATTGGATTTCGAAAAAAATATTAAATAATTTGGTAATTCTAACCAAAAAATTTTTTATTCAAAAATAGTCCAAGGCTCTTTGGATAGCTTTGGGTTGCTGTTAACCCTTGTGAAACAAAAGCAACTCATGATAACTGAATCACAACAAAAACATAAATGTTAAAAAAAGAGCCAAGTTCTTATGTGTACAATAAACCTGTACGTAAAAAGTTAGCCAAAAAAAGTAATGGGATCTAAAATATATGCCAAGTTTTAAGTTCATAAAGCTCAATATCAAATATCTTAAGTAGAGAAATATCAAAGCAATTCCAAATCATGACAGAAATTTGGTATTTAATGATTACTGATTAAAATATGGTGGGTTCACTGGTCAAGTTTTCATACATTTTAAAATTGTGATTAAGTAAGTAATTAAGAGAAAACTTGCCAAGTAAATCCACCAAATTTTAATCAGTAATCATTAAATACCAAATTTCTGTCATGATTTGGAATTGCTTTGATATTTCTCTACTTAAGATATTTGATATTGAGCTTTATGAACTTAAAACTTGGCATATATTTTAGATCTCATTACTTTTTTTGGCTAACTTTTTACGTACAGGTTTATTGTACACATAAGAACTTGGCTCTTTTTTTAACATTTATGTTTTTGTTGTGATTTCACTCCTTTTTGCAAAGATTAACTTTACCAGGTGAAAATCAAGCCTTAGGGCCTTACAAAGTTTCATAATTCTACGACAACCGAAAGCGCTCCATATAAATAATAGCAATTCTGATAAAGTGGGTGGATGGCGCGCCCCCGAATGCAAAATTCCAATTTTTCAATTTTTTTTTCTTTCTAAGTACTTCAAGCCCTAACGACCTACCAATTTTCATTGTTCTACAACAATCAGAAGTGCTCCATATAATTTATAAGAGTTTTTTATAATGTGGGTGGATGCCACGCCCCCTGAAGGGAAAATTCCAATTTTTCAATTTTTTTCTTTCTAAATACTTCAAGCCCTACCGACCTACCAATTTTCATTGTTCTACAACAATCAGAAGTGCTCCATATAATTTATAAGAATTTTTAATAATGTGGGTGGATGCCACGCCCCCTGAATGCAAAATTCCAATTTTTCAATTATTTTCTTTCTATGTACTTCAAGCCCAACCGACTTACCAATTTTCATCGTTCTACAACAATCGGAATTGATCCATATAATTTATAAGGATTTTTAAGAATGTGGGTGGATGCCACGCCCCCTGAATGGAAAATTCCAATTTTTCAATTTTTTTCATTCTAAATACTTCAAGCCCTACCGACCTACCAATTTGTCTCGTTCTACAACAATCAGAAGTGCTCCATATAATTTATATACAAATTTAAGAATATGGGTGTATGCCACGCCCCCTGAATGGAAAATTCCAATCTTTCAATTTTTTTTTCTTTCTAAGTACTTGAAGCCCTACCGACCTACCAATTTTCATTGTTCTACAACAATCAGAAGTGCTCCATATAATTTATAAGAATTTTTAATAATGTGGGTGGATGCCACGCCCCCTGAATGCAAAATTCCAATTTTTCAATTATTTTCTTTCTATGTACTTCAAGCCCAACCGACTTACCAATTTTCATCGTTCTACAACAATCGGAAGTGCTGCATATAATTTATAAGGATTTTAAAGAATGTGGGTGGATGCCACGCCCCCTGAATGAAAATTACAATTTTTCAATTTTTTTCTTTCTAAGTACTTGAAGCCCTACAGACCCACCAATTTTCATTGTTCTACAACAATCAGAAGTGCTCCATATAATTTATAAGATTTTTTAACAAAGTGGGTGGATGCCACGCCCCCTGGATAGAAAATAGCATATTTTCGATTTTTTCCTTTGTATGCACCATAAGGTCTACCGTTGTGCGAAATTTCAAGTTTCTACGATGTCGGGAAGTGCTCCATAATTTTGATGATCTGTCAGTGAGTCAGTGAGTCAGTGAATCAGTGAGTCAGTGAGTCAGTGAGTCAGTCAGTCAGTTACGGTTTTTGCGATTTTTGAAGTCCTATATCTCGGGTATTACTAATGCTAAAGAGTTGAAATTTGGTGAGCCACCTGTTTTTGATCAGCTCAGCAAATACTGCGAGTTCGAAGTTTCTGACTTTATTGGTACTGAAGTTAGAGGGGGGTTGAAAATCACCTGAGTTTGTTCCTGTAAAAAGGGTGTAGTGCCGCAAACTTGGCTGGGCACTACCGTGCCCTTTGATTTTTGTTAAGGTAGCTAAGCTAGATAGCGTAGCGGATAGGTACGCAAGGAAATGTTCTTGTTTTGATGTCAGAAATCAGAAAATCACTCACAAAAAAGAATGTTAATAATTTTAGGCAAACAACAATTCGCAATTTAGCTGTCCATTTCCTTGCGAGGCAGTATCCCTCTCATGCATGTTTGCATATGCCTCAACCATTTGATCATATCAATTACCTATAACTTCCTTTTCTATTTGCAAATGCCAGGAGGGGGCAAACCAAGAACATTGAAAAGAACCTGCGTCAAGAAAATTTTGAAAACAATATCGGAGATAGGGATATTTTCAGATATATTCGGCCTGGTCAAGAGCCTAGGGGGGATGGCAAATTACGGACTCCGACAAAAAATGAGAAGTATTTTATAAAATTCATCATCAAAAATTAACGCAAATAAACTGAAATCTCGAAATTTAGGTCTCCAATACCAAAATCTCGACGAATTTCATCGATGCGGTAGTTACAGAACATGGCTCGGTTCAAGTTATGAATCGTTTTTGGCCAGTTCAACAGCCACTTCATTTCCATAAATGTCACGGTGTCCTGGGACACATCGTGATCGTAGGGTGACTGAGTTTTTTTCGCCGCGCAGTCTTAGGCCCATTTGCTGATACGAAGCTTAAATAATTTAAGTAGAGCATAAGCGCTTATGTGACAGTTTACGCAGAGGAAAAAGTAGAACATAAGCTTTTAAGTAAAACATAAATGCTTAAGTATCGTATCAGCAAACGGTTCTTAATACACTTCGGCAACGATCAACCAGTTTTGACTTGGTGACAATTGATGAAATGGCTGTGATTGCCGCCTGGCTATCTATGAAAATGTTAATGTTTTTTTCGTCAGTTCACATGTGGAAAGATATTTTGCGGCCTCGCATGCTGCAAGCACTTCCGCTTGAAAAACGCGGCTGAAGTGTGGGAGTTTCATTGATATATTTATGGTGGATTGTCTGAGAAGATGCCTGACCATTGCGTCCGTTTTAGAACCGTATGTTAATACAGATACTTGATTTACAATAAGGACCCGATTTTCATTCCATAGTCTCCTTGTCGAGATATCTGTTAGTACGACTAGATTAAAATCTACGTACGGTAAAATATAGTCTGTTTGAATGTCTATGTCAGTGAAATTCTTTATAGTTCTGTGACCGAAATGGCCTTTTAACCAATTTGTACACTCGTTAAGTCGTATAGAGCACGTTTGGCTGCCAATTCCTTCGTGAACAGATCGAGTGGGGCGAATGAGAGGAAAATATGTAGGGCTACGATTGGCGTGGTCTTATGGTACTAGTTGTGCGAATACATGCCAGTCTCTGAATTTTAGTAATGGCCTTAAGATTGATTGCCTTATCCAAGGCTGGCCCCCAAACAAGACACATGCATTAAATAGTTTTGGGGTTGGGTCTCTATCTCTTTCCGATAATTTGCATGTGCTGCTGTGTTCAACTCGTTCCTCACCGTTCAAAAATTCCCCAAGTTATGTTTGAATTTTCAAAATTTTGATAAGAAATATTATTAACATTTTAAAGGAGCTTTTGAAAGTTTTGTATTTAAATCTGTTGAGCCATTAACAGGCATTATTCTTTTTTAGTACAGATTCCGAGATTAAGAGCGTTCAGAGCTTCGAATATGTTATAGTGGAGTCAATTAAGACTTTTTTTTGCAAAAGATTGTGGAAGAAACTTTGTTCCTGATTTCATTAAAGTACCATACAGAAAGCTTAAGTCCAAATTTTCTACCATCAACCCATTGCAGGGTTGCCGCTATATTGATTTAAAGAGTAAATTTGTTTTTAACGAATAATATCCGTTATTTTAAGTTTATCGAAAAAATAAAAATGCATTCCCAACTAAAAAGTAAGTCCTACAAATTTGAATATATGATATTTTTTTTCAGATTTTGTGTATTTAACGAGTTACAACCAACTTTATGCAAAAAAATGGAGTTCACAGGTTTTTAGTCAAATATTTTTTTTCTTCTTTCTGTATTACGCGAAAATTTCTTTCAAAAGTTCTAGTAATCACTATATCCTACAGTTTTGTCCTTTACATTTTCTGTTTCTAAGCAATTGTTTACCAACTATCCGCACTCAAGTGTTTTAAAAATGTGAGAGAGTTTTTCTCAATATGGAAACGGTTAAGACATTTTTTATGTTTCAGTTCGTTGAAGTATACTATAAGGAAAGCTAAAATCCAAGTTTTCCCCCCATCAATCCATAACAGGGTTGTCGCTATCCTCAATTAAGGAGTGAACTCGTTTTTCACAAAGTTTTATCGAAAAAATACAGAAGCATTCCTGACAAGAAGAGAACATTCTACATATTTGTTTTGTGGTATTTTTTCATGTTTTGTATATTTAAAGAGCTATAACCAATTATAGCTCTTGCAGAGCAAGTATAATCACCGATCTGATATGCAAAATAACATTTATATATTTGAAAACTCGCACGTTACTCTAATAAGCTGCTTGCTATCTAAAAAAATTTTAATGAGTCTTCTCTGCGCTCAATATTATGTGATTATTGATCAAAAATGAAAATTGATAGTCCACATCTTTTCTAATGATTTCCAATTTTAAAACCCATCCGTTTAAAATATAAATATCCAATAGGTACTGGAAAAATTGATCTCGAAAAATTGCGGTTTTCAAACAAATTTTGATCCAAAAACTAACATATTAATCAAAAATTCCTCAAACATGGGTACAATAATTTTTTCTTACCTTTCCAAAAATATAAAATTTTCTTGAGACATATGTCATCTACTTTCCCGTTTTTGACTTTTAAACGTTCATATCATCGTTCCCTTAATTGTCGGAATTTTCATTACACCTACGACTTTCTTGTAATTGCATAATCTATCGAATACAGAAAAAAACATCTGTCTACCTCTCCCCGTTTAGAAAATAGCCAGAACCGATTTAACTCTTTAAACCAAGATGGCGGAAACCCTGCAAAGGGTTGATGGTCGAATACTTGGACTTAAGCTTTCTATAAAGTACTCTAACGATGACAAAAAAAAAATGTCTTCCTCAAAGTTTGTAAAATTCCCTTAGGAGCTATGACTAAATATACTGGATTATTATTCATTTTTTGTTTTGAGCGTTTTCTTAGCATGTTTAGAGTACGGTTTATGTTCTCAGAATAAAATAACTGAGCAAACAGAGGTAAATACTGAACAAAAGCATTTGAAAGGTCAAATGTCAAATGGTGACAGCTAAGTAAGTGTTCAGGTGTGTGTTCAAAGCGCTCAGAACACAGAACACGTTTGGTTCACAGGATGTTCAGAACTTGCTCAATGAGAAAATCAAGAATAAAAAAAACCTTGTATGGCAGGTTAATACCAGTTTTCAAAGAATTAAACTTCAAAGTAAAATCAACTTGATGAAAAGAAATAACATTTTTTTTCAAACATTTTGATTTGAAGAGCAAATATGTGCTTTCGTTGATATTTAATATTTACTTCCATTTAAAGTCAATTTTTCAGAAACTGCCCCTCTTACCTCAGGAGGAGAGAAAGAGTTTTCTCTTCATACAATTTTCTTCTTAGAATGATCCCCATCCCTCATCCCAGGAATCATCACCTTAAATATTGAGCACGAATTAAGGGACACCCGACCCCGTATAGAACCAATATCGCAAGTAAAAATCGTGTGGAAAGGCGGTCCATTTCTCCCCGTTTAGGAGGGAGGGACAATTTTCGAAAAGTTTGACTTAAAATAGAAAAACAAACTATTAAACAAAACTAAAATATTTACAACATCATGATATACATAGCTTTTTTCAAAGCCAAAAATATATTCTCTAATTTCTTTTCCAATAAAGTTGTTTTTGCAAAAAAATTTTGAAAAAAAAATTAAAGTCCCCTGAATGTTAAAGCTCAAAAGACTCATTTCGAGCAAAAATGGAAATACAAATCTCGCTTCTGTAATTAACCACACATAACTCTTGAAATCCTTAAAATTAGAAAAAAAATCCACATTTTCTTCAATTCATCACTTTAAATTTAAGGTTTTCCTTCATGTGCGTACTAAAATCCTAAAAAAATGTTTCAAAAATTCGTAATATTTCCTTCTGCGTGTAAGACTACTTTTCACAACCCAGACCCACATCTCATTGTTAAACTACACTTCAATATAAAACAAAAATGAAGAATAAACAAAACTGCAAAAAAAAACACAAAATCTTCAACACACGATTCCATAACGTCTGTATAGTTCCTGACTGCTTTGCTTGTTTAAGTGGAATAAATTCTTGATCGTACTTATGCGAAGTTTACTTGTTACAACAGTTCATTGTACACACAATACTCCTTAAAGTTGCAATTTTTTTGTATCTATACTACACAAGAGCAGATACACATAGGTAGATGTATGTACGTTACCTATACGAACGGATATGCAGATTCATTCCAAACGTCCTCCGCGCAACCCACGAGTCTATCTTGTGGACATCTGCAAATCATCAATCAATCATCATTCCTATTCCTCTCTGTCGCTTTTATGTCGTTGTCCCTAGGCAAGGTTTTCTTACCTGGGATTTTCTGGTATGGTAATATGTTTTTTTTTTTATTTATCTTGTCTTACTTGTATTGTGTTATGAATTTGCTTTAAAAAGTATTGCCATTTTATCGATTTCTTCAAAAAAAAAAATATAATACATTTCTCGAAACACAAAATAAATGTTTTGAAAAAAAAAAAAAATGGTATTTGGAATGGACCTTATCTTAATCATATAAGCAAGCAACTGATATTCAGATATTATGTGTATATTGTACTACAAGACATCATTTCATGAGCAATCATTCAAAAGATATCAATTCTTTGTATTTACAAAATTTGAGCAAGAGCCAAAACTACCGTGTTATAGCTTTTACTCTTAAATGGCCAAGTTAAAGCAAAACCATTTGAACTTTATTTCTTAGATTAAAACATACTCTACCAATTCTCAATACTCTATACTCAACCCGTTAGATGAGAAAAGGTCATAAGGAATCTAAATAATAATACTTCTTACGATTAAAATTCATTTGCGTTGGGCGCTATTTAAGATTTGTAGTGAGTTATTTATTATTGAATAACTCATTCATTTTCACTGACTGAAAAAAAGTTGTTTGTTATTTGAGAATATGTTTCGATTTGCTCTCTTTTATGTATGCAATCGGTATACTTCGACTTATTACAAAAACAAAAAATTATCTCATAATCTAGTTTCTTTTGCAGTTGAGCTCTTTCCAAAACTACCCAACCGATTTCACTTAAACTTTCAGTTTTTGTTTGCATCAAATGTATAATAAAAGTGATTTTAGTAAAACCCGCCTTCTGTTACGCCCACTTTTCTTATATTTGTATTGTTTAATCATTATTCAACGTCCTATGAAAGGCACTAGTAGGGAAGTTTCTTCCATCCACTAATACGCCCCTTTGGGGTTAAAACTTTACTGCCATGTGTTGTGTTTAAGTGAGTTTAATTTCACAATTTCATGTTTCTATAGATGTTGAATAAGGATACAACAAAATATAAGGCAAAGCGTGGCAGCAGGTGGAATTTTTTTACTGAAATAAATTTTTATAGGTTTCTGGTCATATAAAATTTGGGCATTGAATGGGGACTGATTCAATGTAGCTCTCCTGAAACGAAGCGTAACAAAACCTACATAATCCCCTTATTAATTTAAGCCACCAGATATTTCCGTACAACCCTCTGCATACCATGTTGCCATGTTGTTGTCGTAATGCACCCACCTACCCAGCGGGAAATGAAATGAAATTTTTTGCTGAAATAATCAATGAATTCACTTGCCAAATCATAAGAGAAACAACATGCAATGATTTAGTAGGTGAAGAGTAATGCGAAGTTTCCTCAGTTCGTAGCTTTGAATCCACTCTCTGCTTTGTGTTTATGAAACGACCATTTATTTCGGTGAATTTAAAAGGGAAAAGTATGCGATGAAAAATTTGTGGAAAAGTAATGTACAAGATCATCAGTTCATTGTTTGAATCCACTCATCTGCTTAGTAAAGTGTTCATGGCGAGAACAAAAAAAAAAAACAAATGTGAGTGAAACTCATGGGGAATTGTAATCCATGATTCCAACGATGAATAGTAATGCACAAAGTAGTTTATAATTTTTTGGCAACTATAAATTCTCATTTTGTTGGATACAGTTCACAGTGACTTTGTGTAAAAAAGTTCATGTAAGACGAACTGAAGTCAATAGAAATTGCGTTTGCTGAAACGCCAAAAATTTTTGATTTGAAATGGAAACAGCTTTTTGGTTTGTTTTCATTTTAAAATAAAGGATGCATTACCGATGGGATATAGTAAACAATGCAAATGGGAGGATTTTATTGATGAAAAAGAAACTACCACTAACCTGGTGATTTCATAACTGAATTTTCATTAGATTTTTCATCGAAATTATATAACTGATGAATAAGCTAAATACCCGTATGTAGTGAAGTCACAGATTAAGCAATCACCATGTTTTTCATCACCTGGGTCGGTGAATAAACAACTTCCATTGAAGTAGTGAATTCGTTAGTGAATTTTCATCGGAAAAGTGGCATGTGCTTCCCGCCAATGACACGCCCATGTTAAATTCATCAAAGGAATAAGCTGAAAAGTGGCAGGTACAGCTTCCATTCCTCAAGGAAAAAGCAGGTTTTTCCTCAATGAATTTTTTAGTTTTTCGCGCTGGGTATAGTTATTATTTCATACATACCTCGAACAAAATTTAAATTTATAAAATTTCATATAAATTTGTTCTTCGCCCTTTTAATTCACACTGGCTTAATCCAGCAAATGAAATAAGAGGAGGTAAGAACAGTAACAAAATGGTCTTTTCTTCTCGTTTGGTTGTGGGTATCGTTCTCCTTTGAGGGTTCCGAGTTCCAACCATCTCGTTTACTAGGTTTTGCACTAAATGAGCCAAGTTCTTATATGTTTAAAAGGGCCCACAGACACCACACTTGTGTGCACACATGTGTACCAACACCGGTGTGCAGTTCCGCCACACACGCCACACCAAATCGTACACACTTTAGAGATCTCATAGAAAAAAGACCATAATGATAATGAAATTTTAAATCAAAAAACTTTCGACGCTCCTCATTCGAACGCGATTCCGATGCAACTTAATTATAAATGTGCGTGCACTTCCCCACACACATCACACCGATCGAGACACCGACACCAAAAATCAAAAACTTTTGATTTTTACTCGCTCCGTGTCTGACACCAAAAATCGGTGTGTGCACCAGCCCACACGCAGCACACATTTCCGCACACCGGCACATGTGTGCACACAAGTGTGGTGTCTGTGGGCCCTTTAAGAAACTTGTGCGTAAAAAGTCAGCCTAAAAAAAGTAATGAGATCTAAAATATGTGCCAAGTTTTAAGTTCATGAAGTTTAATATCAAATATCTTAAGTAGAGTAATATCGAAACAACCATATAAATAATAGCAATTCTGTGGTGAAAGTGGGTGGATGCCACGCCCCTTGAATGGAAAATCTTTATTTTTATCTTTGTATGATCTTCAAGTAATATCGTTCCAATTTTCATCGTTCTACAACAATCGGAAGTGCTCCATATAGTTTATAAGAATTTTGGAGAAAGTGGGTGGACGCCCCATGCCTCCTGAACAAAAAATTTCAAATTTTCTAAGTACTTGAAGCCCTTCAGATCTACCAATATTCATCATTCTACAACAATCGGAAATGCTCCATATAATGGATGGCACACGCGCCCCCCCCTGTCATGATTTAATATTGCAGAACTTTAAATTGTTACGAAGCGTTCCACGTTACATTTTTTTTCTACTTTCACAGTAAAAGGCAAAAGTACAAATCCTTCATCGCTAGTTGATATAAAAATTTCCCAAATTTTGAGTTTAAAATTCGGTTTTTCAAAAACCATATATAGATTTCACTTGATTCAAAAACTAGTTAATAGAACAGAGTAGGTATTGGCTTTAAAAAAAGGTATAATACTTAGTTGTAAGTATTACCGTTATTTTTTAATAATTTTTGTACATTTTTGGTACTGTTTTTATGAAATTGCCCCTCCCGCCCAAACAGGGTAAGATAGACCCCCCTCCCATAGTAAACAATTCTTGAATTAAACTGTTCTACAAAAAACCGTTATCATTTCTTGGCGCCGGAGTTATCGTACTCTCCCCCACAAACGGCGTTGCACTTGTTGAAAAGTGCACCAAGGGCATTGTACTTGCTGAATTGTGCCACCAGGAGACTAGTTTTAGCTGAAAAGTGACACCAACGGCGGCGTTGTACTTGCTGAATAGATCCACCAGCAGCATAGTTCCTGCTGACAAGTGCCACCAGGGGCCTTGTACCTGCTGATTAGTGTATATTACCAACAACCGTTCCAGACGAGGTCTCAAGTACAAGAAGCCAATTTCCTGACACCCAGGACTTGATAGCAGAACGGCCAACGCGAGTGCACATCTCACTACCAGTGCCTACCAGAATACCATCATACAGATACCACCACGCCGCCGCTTTAATCAAATAATATTAGGGTGGTCGTTAAAAAAAAGGTCATCCCAGATGGGTCCAAATCGGCACTAAATGAAGAAAAAACAATTACCTATTTTTTTCAGATTTTTATTTTCATCCCCTATAGTCGCTGTAGGGGTAAATTAAATTTCCCCCTTTTTTTGCATACTAGAAAATTCGCGTAAGATCTGCCAAAAAATTCAGTACATGTAGGTGGGAACTAGAGGGGGGTAATTTCTTCCCCCTGGCTTTCCAAAAAGCTACAAAACATTAATGCAAGTGTTGCCGTTGTTTTTTAATTATTTTTTTTTTCTATTTTATGCAATTATTTTATTAAATTGCCCCTCCTTTCAAGCGGTGGGAGATATTACCCCCCTCCAGTAGGATTTTTTTCTTGTCTACTTCTCACCTACATGCTCTGAATTTTTCGGCAGATTTTACTCGAATTTCCAAAAAAAGGGGAGATTAAATTTACCCCTACAGCGACTATAGGGGATGAAAATTAAAATCTGAAAAAATTATTCAATTATTTTTTTTCATTTACCTAGAGCTGATTTAGGCCCATCCAAATAATAAAACTAAAAAAAAAACATTATAACGACCACCCTAACGTGCATACATATCTGTGGTGTTTGGGAGAAACATGATAACCCCATATTATATTTGCGTCCTTACGTCCTTTAAATCGAGCTACAGAATAAACGGATGAACTGATTTTCTTCAAATTCGAAATATAATTTTTTAAAGATCATGCTTATTAATATTCCGAATTTGAAGAAAATCGGTTCTCCCGTTTAGGCTCTAGCTTGATGTCCTCGTTAAATGAGCGTATAAAGACGTAAATTATTAAATGGAGTTTTCATGTTCTATACCAAACACCACAGATATATAAGAGTTGTTTCAATAAAGATTTTGTAAAAAGGTTCTAAGACCTTTTCTTCTGAAGTTTTATGTTTTCTTCAGCACGCCCCTGCCGAGACCGACGGTCATAACCTCGACTAGAAAACATAAAGCGCAAAGAAGAAGAGTTTTTGTCAATAAATATAAAAAAGGAACTAAAACCAATTCATTTTCTTAACCCTAGCTTCGTTGCTTCTGGATGAATCCTTGATACCTCCAAACTTACCTCAGTTGTTAAGTAAAAAAAATCACACTTCAATGAGCCCAGCTTTAACTTTTGTATTTACTCGAAACATTTAAGCATTTGTGCGATACTCTTTATTCTTTTAAGTGAAAATTGTGCTTGTTATTGAATAAAAAAACTGTTCTCTTAATATTCAAGCTGAAGCGTTTTTTTTTTTAAAGAAAAACAAAATGGCACCCAATGGGCTTACAAAAATTAATAAAAAAATGTATTAGCAAAACTATTCCACCTGGCAATACTGTTCTCAGAAATATAAACAAAACTATTTCCAAGAGTCGACTAAAGCCATGATGGTCGACTTGACGTAAGCTCTTCGTTTTAAGTACCACTTGAAGCGATTGTTTCAAGATCGCGTTCCTTCAGTTAAGAGAGGACTTAAAAACGTCAACGCATAAAGCAAACAGTACCCACCCAGTGATGCACTTGAGGATTGTCTGAGCGAGCGGGGCAGCCAGCGTTGTCTCAGTCTGGGGGCTTATATTGCCGAGATGAACAAAACTCTAGATATTGGAATTGAGTGGCATTATGATGAAATGACCATGAAGTCCATCTTTTTCTTTTCTTGTACTTTTAGGATTGTTTTCATTTTTTTTTTTGTTTTTACCATTTTATTTGTGTATCTTTGCGATGCAAATTTTTATAGTTTTGTTTATCTGTGGCTTTGTGGGCTTTGTATAGTATTTACTATACACGTTTGGCATATTGTTATTAAATTTTTTTTTATTCATAAATCATCGACTGAAATTGGTAAGGTTCGAGTTCGAGTACTGGGCGATTGGATAAGCGAAGTAAGAGACCATCAACCACGCTTCTGCGTGTATCTTTTCAATTTTTGTTCGTTTATAAATTGAAACCAAGGTTATGTGCATATTGTCTGATGGATTATTGACAATGCTCGTTATTGATATCCATCAGAGTTTGTTTTAGCGGTGCTGTATATACCTATAGCTATGGTCTTGTACTCCATACCTAGATAGACTTGAAACTTTATGTAGTTATTTAACTAAAAATGTAAAGCAAGGAATTTGACTCAGCAGGATGTAGTTAACGACGACGATTGATTGATGAATCGAAAGATGGCAAGACTTATGGCTGAGGTGGAGCACTTAAAAAGGCATTTAAAATTGCAAAATCCTACGGAAGAGGCAGTGATATGGTCTAAAGAAAAATTAAGTATATGTGAACATTGGGATATTAATTTTGTTCATTCAAAAATGTTCGTTAACTGGTGTGTATACTTCGCAGCCTGTACTGCACTTGTATGGTTTCCAGTTCCATACAAAACTCTCTTAGATAATATATATTTTGTTTCATAGCTAGGACCCACAAATTATAGCCTGGAAGGGAAAAGGAAAACAAAGGGTCAACCCACCATATTTAAATTAAACCTTTTGAATATATTTGTCGAGAAGTTTTGATTTCTTTTAATTTATAGATATGGAGCCCCTTATAGTCTAGGCAAATCAACTCCAAAAATAGGCTAACCTAGAACTACATAATTGCAAAGGAACATCGTAAATGAGGTCTTATTGGAAATTTTGCGTAAAAAATTCTACCACTATACCAAGATCATCTTTAATTAGTTTAGAAACCTTACCGAGACCAAAATGTCCCTTCTAGTGAAACATGCGGCGAATGATTTGGTTCTGAAGAGACTTTGAAACCACCAAAACATATGTACCGTCTATTGATTTGTACAGCATTTTACCTCTAAGATGATAGTCTTCATAAGAATCAGATTTAGTAAGAATTTCTCGGATGGCACGACAAAATTCGTCCTTTAGTTGTGCATTCTTGACAGCTTTCACAGATCCATCCTCTATTGCGTAAGCACATAATGGGTGGAGGCTCAGTGCGTCCACGTCACGCATGGAAGTCCCGGATTGGTGATGAATTTAGCAATTAAACTCCTCTAATTTTACTGCACAATGCGCAACACGACTATTCAAGCTCTTTTGGCCATAGTATCCTTAAATGCTTAGCAGTCAGTGAAAATGTCAAATCTTAGCCCAAGCAAGTAAATTTGGAGTCGTTTAAAAGCTTTGACTACAGCGAGTACTTTCAGATCGTAGCTTGAAAATATTTTCTCTGAGTCAGTAGTTTTAAAACTTAGAAAAAATACTGGACGATACAAACGGCTACCGTGTTTTTGTACGAGTACAGCCTCGTATCCATCCTTAGAGGCGTCGATATGCTGGCTTGGAAAATGAGGGTTAAAAAGCTTCAGCACCGGCTCCATGCAAAGCAGTTTTTTCAATTTAATGTATACTTCTTCTTGACAAGGTCCCCATATAAACATGTCATCTCGTTTTTTTAGGTCGGGTAGTGGCTTTGCAATAATGGCGTACCCTGGTATAAATTTCCGAAAATATACCGTAAGTCCGAGAAACTGCATAACTGACTTAGAGTTTTTATCTCTCGATGGTCTTATGCATCCGTTCCTGATAACATGGCCAAGGAACTTTACTTGAGTTTGGAAAAAGTCACATTTTCCCCAGTTAATTATAAGCCCGTTCTGATTTTCAAAGGATATGGTGCATTCAAGAGGACACAAGCGTCCACAAGCTTTTTTTTCAAAGCGAACCTCTGTCTATCAACTCCTACTCTCACTTCCCCGCGGTGAACATCGGGTGCCTAGTACCTTTAACTGAAAATGGGGTTCCAATCCCTATGGATGGTTTTAGGGGGCAGCAAACGAGAGAGGGGGGAGGAGTGTTCCCACTAAGGCACTTCTCCTTTATCCAGATGGCAGCGGAAGAATTATCCAGGTAGAATCATCGGTGGCGTCTACAGTTAAAGTTAGGTTGAACAACTTAGTGAACACCTTATACGGGCTACTACGACATATTCGGAGCTCAGCCCTATAAGGAGCGGTTAATCGGTTAATCCGGCTTCCCGCCCTTGGAGTTATATTGTAAGGGTCTGGTCCTCCAGGTTGGGGGTCATGCCGGCCGTCGGGGTGACTTCCCGGCCACGTAAAGCTATTTTAGTTGCGAAGCAATAACAAGCCTCGGATACGGACGGATCTTCTGTTGACGAACCTAGCAAACAATATAAGGACAACGAACTTCGGATCTGCAAGTGGAATGTTCTGTCTCTCAATAGATCACGTGCAGCCGAACATTTAACGGAAGCCCTAGACTGCTTCAAAGCAGACATCACCGCCATCGAAGAAGTGCAATGGGATGGGCCGGGCAAAAGAAAACTGAAAGACTGCAATATCTACTACGGTGACTGTTACCGACCACAAAGGCAGCGTCTCTTTGGATGTGGATTTGTTGTTGCGGCAGACTTAGGCAAGAAGTCTTGAGTTTCAATTATGTGAACGAATGCCTCACGACAATTCGCATCAAGGCTAAGTTCGCCAACATCAGCCTCATATGCGCGCATGCGCCCACAGAGGAGAAAGATGACAACACCAAGGATGAGTTCTACGAGCTCCTGGACATGACATATGAGCAATGCCCTAGCTATGACATTAAAATTGTCTTGGGTGATTTAAGTGCCAAGCTAAGAAAAGAAGTCGTTTTTGGTGGCACAATCGGAATATATAGCCTGCACGACACCAACTCCGATAACGGACACGTCTTGGTGCGGGGCAAAACGTTGTGGTAGCTAGTACGCAGTTCCCGCATCTCAATATACACAAGGGGACATGGTGAATTCCTGGTCTATCAACCGCTAACCTGATTGACCAAATTGCGATCGACGCGACGCAAGGCACTCCTCCAGTATCAACGATCTCCGAACGTTCCGAGGAGCCAACGTTGACTCGGACCACTACCTCGTTGTAGTCAAGGTATCCAGACTGAAGCCAAAGCAGGGAAATACTGTAATCGAGAACCGGTGGAAGAATTGCCAGGAAGTCATCAGAGATGACGCCTCTGACGTGCTGGGCCTTGCACGACCACCACAGCGAAGCCCCTGGTTCGACGAAAAATGCAGACAAGTACATGCAGCCAAACAACAGGCATACAAAGCGGCGCTGCATAGAAGGACCAGAGCTGCTCGCGAGCTCTACGAGCAGAAGAGGAGAGAGGAACACAAGCTTTTAAGAAGGAAAAAGAAAGAGCATGAGAAGCGTGCGATCGAGGAAATAGAGGGATGCTACTGCAGGAATGAAGTTCGGAAGTTTTACCAAAAGGTAAAAAGAACCTCCCAGGGTTACAAGGAAGCGCCCGAAGCCTGCAAGGATGATCAGGAGAACATCGTAGTAGAATCGCAGTCAGTGCTGAGGATATGGAAAAATCATTTCTGCTAATTGTATAATGGCGATTAGGAACCAAATTCCGCTACCATGCAGATTGCACCATTTAACTTGGATGACGTAGGCCAACAATTCCGTAAACCCGATCTCGACGAAGTTAAGATAGCTATATTTAAACTTAAGTTTAATAAAGCTGCTGGAGCTGATGGCCTTGCGGCTGAGCTATTCATCAAAGCGGCTGGCGATGAATTGGTTAGGAGTATGCACCAGCTCATCTGTAAAATATGGTCGGAGGAAAGCATGCCCGATGAATGGAACCTCAGCATTGTTTGCCCGATCCTCAAGAAAGGGGATCCTCTGGACTGCACCAACTACATATGCATCAGTCTTCTTAATATCGCCTACAAGATCTTCTCTGCCGTACTTTGTGAACGCCTGAAGCCATTCGTCAACAACCTGATAGGTCCATATCAGTGTGGCTTTAGGCCAGGGAAGTCCACCATCGACCAAATATTCGCACTACGGCAAATCTAGGAGAAAACCCAGGAGTTTCAAATCGATACCCACCACCTTTTTATCGATTTCAAGGCCGCGTATGACAGCATCTATAGAGACGAGCTATAAAGAGCAATGTCTAGTTTTGGCATCCCTGCCAAACTCGGCCGTTTGTGCAGGATGACGATGGAGAATGCACGCTGCTCCATCAAGGTCGGCAAAGACCTTACTGACACCTTTGATTATAAAAACGTTTTAGGCAAGGCGACGCGCTGTCATGCGACTTCTTCAACATCGTTCTTGAAAAAATAGTGCAAAACTCTCACGTCAACACTAGAGGCACAATTTTTCAAAAGTCGCTTACGCTGACGACATTGACATAATCGGACGAGCAAAGCGTGATGTCAGTGGTGCTTTTGTGAGTATATTGAGAAGGAAGCCAAGAAGATGGGTTTAACGGTGAATGAAAGCAAAACGAAATATATGCTGTCAACAAGAAAGGACACCCACAACCGACGTCTAGGACAGAACGTCACTATAGACAGCTATAATTTTGAGGTGGTCAGAAACTTTGTCTACCTGGGATCCGCTATAACCTCAGTGAACGATACCAGTGCTGTGACCAAACGAAGAATTACTCTTGCCAATCGCTGTTTCTTCGGGCTAAGAAGGTAATTGATAAGCAAAGCCCTCTCTCGAGCAACTAAACTGTCCTGTATATAAGACGCTTATCATCCCGGTCCTGATGTATGGTGCAGAGACATGGACACTGCTGACGGTGGATGAGAACGCATTAGGCAGTTTTGAGAGGAAAACTCTCCAGGTGATTTTCGGTCCCGTCTGCATAGGTGGGAAATGGAGAAGAAGATACAACAACGAACTGTATGGGCTGTACAGCGACACCGACCTAGCCACAAAAGTGAAAAGCCAACGACTGAGATGGCTGGGTCATCTAGAGCGAATGGACACCAATGCTCCGACCCGGAAAGTCTTTGAATCCAACCCCGTGGGACAACGCAGTAGAGGTGGATAGCGTAAAAGGTGGCGCCGCAAGTGGAAGAAGACCTCAACCAATTTGGCGTGCGGAACTGGAGACAGCTAGCTAGAAACCGAGCCGGCTGGAAGAAGCTTGTTGGTTAAGGCCCTGGTCCACCTCGGACTGTAGCGCCACCTTAAGTAAGTAAGTATGTGATGCTTTTTTATCGAGGCTGAGGTAAGCTCGTCAAGGGTATTCCCGAAGAAAGCAAGTAGAACTAAGGTTAAGAAGGTAAAAGATTTCGAGATAGTCACCAGTTTTAATATTTTTACTCTTTATTTATGAATATATTAAGAGGGGCTTACAAACTTACACTATTCTTTAATCTTATTATAAATAACACGGTATTTCATATACAACTAAGCTTGGTTCGGTAGAGCTACAGGAGTAGACTCGGCCCACAACTCACTTTGAAGAAATGAACCAGGGACAAATGCGGTAGGAATCTGATTCCTGCCAAAGGCAAACCCAAGGGAACAATTACTTTGGTGCCCAATCTCTCGCTCAGAAGGAGCAAGCAGTTAGTTTACGGTAGGAATCTGATTCCTGCCCAAGGCTAACCCAAGGGAACAATTACTTTGGTTTTTAACGGTAGAAGCCAAAAAGATTATCTTTAAATGGTTCACGAATGCACTATGAAAAGTAACCTGAGCTTATCTAGAGTTGCTAGAAACTGATACTATCTGGAACCTTTATGCCTCTTATAATTGGGATCGGTCGAAAATCGGAATTAACACGAGTTAATAAGCTTCGACTTTTTTGGGATTTTCTACCTCCTCATAATGATTTTCCAGTCACAAGACAGCGGGAACTAATATGAGACGAATGCAAAAGTCGCATGACGTTGACTTCACATAGTGCGGTGTGCTGTTGCTGTTGCTTGCAATCATGTATGCAATACAATCTGTTGTACTGTGGTTGTGGCAGGTGTGTGTTGATATGTTATTTAGTGGTTCGGTTTTGCAGGGTGATGGTTTGGGTTAACGACTGGTCTATGGTGATTCAATGGCGATGTAGGGTGTATTTTATTATAATAATACGTGATGGGTCGGTGATTTATTGCAGGTCGGTTGGCGCAGGGGAATGGAAAGTGTAACACTTCGTTACAAGTAAGTATAAGCCCGTTCTCCCCAGATACTCTCAGAACTTCCTAAAACTTCGTATGTGGATGTGGCAGGTATAATCAAATCGTCAATGTTTGCCAAAACAACTCCTTGAGAATTACACAACCCGAATGGGACCTTATAGAATTCATAATGGCCGAGGCCGTACGGAGTCACAAAAAAGATACTCTGAAGCCAATTATCTGGTACAAAATGAAATATCAAATTATAATACCCGCCTGAAATCTCGATGTTTTAACTGGCTGTCTTCCAAATGCAATGGTGTCAACTCCTGGATACTGAATGTCACATAAACTCAACGTCTGCATGAGACTCTGTTTGACAGGAGCAAGATCGCTTTCAGTATCGATGAGTGCTCGAAAGTCTTGACATTGGACCTTGATTGGAATAGTGATATTTTGAGCCATCAATCTGTTTACCTTAGCACTTGTCGATGGTTTTTTCTCTGAACAATTCCTGGCAATATGCATTGCATTTAAAACAACGACAACCTTTGCCTTTCTTCTTATTAGGACAGAATTATGAGAAAGCGCACAACCGTAATGGCTTCGGGATTGCTGAACTGCTTCTTCTTTTTTGGTAATAATCTTGGGAACCCACTTTGGCAACGTGGCATTTCTGGAACGGATTTGATCAGCTTCACTTGAAGTGGAGTGTAAATTTTTAGTTGAAGTATTTAATCATATGTTCCTGTTCAGAAGTTCTCCGTTTTGAACACAATCTGCTGCAGAAGAAAGAGGAACCACCATACCTGTCCCCTTGGAACCTTCTGAAAGTCATCAGAAATGTTATTGTATAAATGACAATTATTTAAGTAAATTCTGATTTTATATAATTTTTGATTAGATTTTTGAGTTTTCTGACCCAAAAAACATATGAAATGATACCCCACATGAGCATATTAAACAATTGCACACTAAAATGTCAAATAATGGGCGGCCATTTTGAATCTTCTGCCATATTGGCTAAATGCGTCATGGTTGGTAGAGTGGTAGACTTTTTGCTATGGTGATCTAATCAAAATTCCAGTTTTCATCGACAGATGTTTCTTTGCAAATAGTTCTAGGTTCCCCAACAATTTGACTAGACTATTATCAAAGCTGAAACACTTAAGGATCTCCCAAACCAACCCGAATCATTCACTGACGACGCGAAATCATTCACAATATAACAAAATATGAAAGATACACAATGCTAAACAACAACAGTAGTAGTAACTAGAGGGTACGGGAACACCGGTATCACCGGTATCACCGGTATGGGTTCTGATTTATGCTATGGGTTCTAGAGCATGCTTAGCAAACGTATTTGGGTTCTGATCTATGCTATGCTAAATACCAGCATTGTATATAAATTATATAGTGAATTTTTTTGGGGTTGGAAGTGGCAGCCATTGATGTGTTACGGTGGCGGCAGGCTTGTGCGGAAGGTTTTGTTGTTGTTGGTGGTGGTGTGGCGGCGCGGCTCGTTGGGTTGATAGTGCTGTTTGGGTGAGTGAGTGAGAAATGTATGAATGAATTATTAGAATATAATATTTAATGTTTGAGGGGAATGATACACTGGCCCTACGAGCCGTGCCGCCACGCCGCCACCAACATCAAAACCCCCCGCACAAGCCAGCTGCCACCGTAACACAATTAGTAATATGCTTTCTGTGGACAGCTTTGCGTATCTTATCGGTAAAAAGACCTTAAAGAAAAAAAAAATAATTTTCAAGTATTTTTCAGGATTTTTTACTCTCATTGGGGTATATCATAAAATATTGAAAATCAAAAACAAAATATAACAATATGTTGAACATTTTCCAAGAGTCCGAAATCTATGAAAGCGTTTCTTAATATGAATATCATACTTACTCACCATATCAAAACAATTTTGAAAAAAATGACATCGTTCAGATTTGCATACAACACCAAAATCTAAATGTTCTTCCTTCGGAAAGTTTTCTATATGTTGAAGGGTCACTATCGAAGACAGATGGAAAAGAAATAGTCAGCACAATACTTGTAAACAATGCAATGGCTTTTCTCTTCGACGAAATACGTTATGAGCTGAATGGAAAGGAAATTGATTACAATCGAAATGTGGGGATTACAACAACAATCAAAAACTATTTATCGTTGACAAAAAATGAGAGTGATATGCTTTTAAATGCTTCATGGTCTCCTGATTCAGTTATTTATTTGAAACCATTTCATTCCATTGAATAAGCTTTTGGGTTTTGCCGAAGATTATAAAAAAATTATTCCCAATGCTCGTCATGATCTAATTCTCACTCGTTCTAGGATGGATGAAAACGCTATAATCTCCCCAACTGATGAAAATGTACAAGTAAAACTACATAAGGTACAGTGGAGAGTACCACACGTGACTTTATCAGATTCGATGAAATTAAATCTATATAAATCTATAAATGCTAATAGTTTTATGAAAATTGCTTTCCGAAACTGGGGTCTCTATGAGTATCCCATGTTATCAAGCTCTGACCATCACATCTGGAACGTTAAAACAACAACGCAAATAGAAAAACCTCGATACATTGTATTTGCACTACAAACTGCAAAAAATAAAAAAAATATCTGCTGATCCTACAACGTTTGATCATTGTGATTTAACAGACTTAATGGCCAGTTGCACCGACCTCTTTTAAATATTTATTGCTTCGTTTAATTTTAAAATGACATTTATCGGTTGCACCAACCACTTCTAAATCTAACAGGCCAATAAACGAACCAATAAACTAAAATTCCATTTTCCTCCAGATAAATTTTAAAAGCGAGTTTAAACGAACATGTCTAGGTACATTTGTAGGTACAAACAAAATAATTCAATTTTCTTTGACGGAATATTGTTAATTCCAAATTAAAATAACGAAAATAACAGGTGAACGTATATTATGTTTCCTATTTATAATTCACTACTTAAATAAATAAATTATTCCAGAAAAATTATAGACTGGCCATCATGTGTTCATCTGATAACGAACTTAACCAAAAAATGGCGAGACGTCGCGTCGGTGTTGTTCAGGTTCACAGAGAAATCCATTTTCTGAATGCGATGACGTCGCTTTAAAATATTTTTTCATAATTTCCAAGAGTGTGTCGAAAAAAATATTTGTGTTGTTTATTTGGTATCTATTTCAATAGTTTGATAATTTCTCTAAAAAAAAAGAAAATAATAAATAATAATAAAAAAACACCAATGCGCCATTGTCTGTATCTAATAAGAATACCTTGTTTCTGTTTATTGTGTATTCACATTTTCTTTATTTCTATCTCACTTGCACTGGTTAAATTTTTTCGTTCAGTTTAATAAACATATGATAAAATCCAGGGGTGGTTCATGAACTGCATTTTAGCTAAAAAATGCGCAAAATAGATTGGTGCAACCCAAATAAATTTATTAGTCCGATAAATTTTAACTCCATTTTAGCAAAAACCGCTTTTAGTGAATTTTGGTGCAACTGGACATTAAAAGTGTATTTAAACTCTGATGTATATCCTCATGAAGATCTTAATATTTCTTTCGAAAGAAATAGATATAGCTTGTTCTACAAAATGTATACGGATTTTCAAAGAACTTACTACAATAAAACCAACACTGAACCTTTGCTTTCTTGGGATCTATTTAAATCCCGTGCTCCAATTTTTGTTATAGACTTCAGACATCAAAATGAGACTTTGAAAACAGGACCTATCGATATACGCTTGGAGATGAGAACATCAAAAAACATTCCTGCAAATACTTCAGCTTATTGCCTCATGCTTCATGATCGGATTATTGAATACAATCCATTTGACCAAGTTGTTAACAGAATTTTCTAATGATTATTATTTTTTTTTTTTTATTTTTTAATGTAAACCTAAAAATAAAACCAGAAAATATATAAATAAAATACAATATTATAAAAAAAAAAAAAAACATGTGTTATTATTCAAGATTTGCTCATTCCATTTAATTTACATCACCATTTCAAAATAATATAGGAATATCATAACATTTGTATGTTTTTTCATTTGCTATTAAGGGTAGGAAAGTAGTCATATACAGGATATGATCCTAAATGTCGTATTACACATTGCAAAAGGTTTCTTTGGGGTGAAAAGTAACTAATGAAAAGAAGTATGGAGGTAATAATGCATGCTTATATCATATTGATTGCTAATAGTAGAACAATAGAGTTTTTCACCGCATTCATTCATGTGGTTAACCTTATCATAAATTTGTATTGTTGATATCATCGGTGTAAATAAGGAAGCAGTTGGATAAATTTATGTATTGCGATCATCATGAATGCATATTTTAATTGTCGGCATCCATCCCTATAGATAAAATAATGTGTTGACCTTATTGACATACATTTGTATTCCGCAATAAAAATAACCCTTGGACCATTTTTCAGGATTTTAATGATAAGGGACAGGGTTTAGTAATATGATTGACATGATGCTAGCAAAGCAATAGATAAAAGAGGTATAGCTCTATTAGACAAATGAATGATATGATGATAGTGAGGTATTAGGCTTTTGTTACACTAATTATTACCTCAATCCAGGATGCTAACCAGCACAACCAACAGAGGTAAGTATTTTGGAATGCTAGTTCTTATTTGATCTTAAGCATATGAACATCCTATTAAGAATATGTTTATCCAATGCACACATCAATTTTATATTGCATGCCGTGCAGGTGCTAATGTTGTGCTATTCAAAAAATCCAACTATGAAAGTATATCCCACAACCAATTTATCACTGAAAATCCATCCCACAACTAATGTTGAAATGAAAAAAACACATATGGTGCTAGAAATCCAACCACTGATAATTATTCCCAATTAGAATCAAACTGTTGGAAATGCATCCCAATATTTGTGCGTTCCGAACGTGAATTTTACGTTTTTGCGTTTTAACGTGAACGTGAATTTTACGTTTTAACGTGAATTTTACGTTTTTGCGTTTTAACGTGAACGTGAAAACGTGAATTTTACGTTTTTGCGTTTTAACGTGAACGTGAATTTTACGTTTTTGCGTTTTAACGTGAACGTGAATTTTACGTTTTAACGTGAACGTGAATTTTACGTTTTGACGTGAATTTTACGTTTTTGCGTTTTAACGTGAACGTGAATTTTACGTTTTAACGCGAATTTTACGTATTTGCGGTTTAACGTGAATGTGAATTTTACGTTTTAACGCGAATTTTACGTTTTTGCGTTTTCCAAGCGACGAAAAACTAACAAAGGTACAAAATCCCTACTCACAGTCTCATAACCATCTAAATCTAAATTTCCTGCAACCAGCACCCCTACACAATACTTTTCAACACAACATACATATACGAGTAAGTATAACATGATACAACATGAATTCATAGCCATGGTTTTGATTTTTCTTCAAGCATACACTCACAATGCATGACATGCATTTGAACAGTGTATACCCCGCATTATCTAATCATTTCCCTCAAAAATTAAATATTATTTTCTAATTCATTCATACATTTCTCACACACTCACCCAAACAACACTATCAACCCAACGAGCCGCGCCGCCACACCACCACCAACAACAACAAAACCTTCCGCACAAGCCTGCCGCCACCGTAACACATCAATGGCTGCCACTTCCAACCCCAAAAAAATTCACTATATAATTTATATACAATGCTGGTATTTAGCATAGCATAGATCAGAACCCAAATACGTTTGCTAAGCATGCTCTAGAACCCATAGCATAGATCAGAACCCAAATACGTTTGCTAAGCATGCTCTAGAACCCATAGCATAGATCAGAACCCATACCGGTGATACCGGTGATACCGGTGTTCCCGTACCCTCTAGTTACTACTACTAACAACAAAAAACTGTCATTACGATGATTCGCTACGTATTCGCGTTGGTTTGGGAGTCTTTATTTCAAAACTTTATGACGAATGTTTTGTGTTGTTATTATTGTTATCTGTATTCTCCATTTTAAATGTCAGATCAGCCTAGTTATAAAACATCGTTTACTCAAGGTCATTATTTTAACAACTCCATGAAATCAATATAAACCAAATTGGTCATATAATCTCACCATTCAATAGCACCTACCTTACTTACGCTACTTACACTATCACTTTCTTGTTCGAAAAAGTACGATAAATGTGCGAAAAGCAATAAACTTGCTCTCTCATGTGATCGCAACCCGTAATTTATATTACATTGCCTTTTGCTAACTAACGAAAGCAAATCCGGATATCTTTTTTAATTTATTACAACAAGCTATGTTGCTTTAAAATGTTAAGCAAAAGTCTTATGTTCTATTCTAAAGCCAGGCTCAACAGGCATTTAAATTCTGCTGAACCCAACAACTTTACTTGAGTAGAAAATCGCAATTAATTGCATACTAATCGCTTATCTAGAGTGTATCTCGGGTTCCATTAGACAAATCTGACATCTAGAGGAATACTCGTATAGGTACGCACAGGTACCTATGACCATGACTCTGAAGCTGATGTGCTCAAGTGAATTCTTTATAAGCCGATTTGAAGTGTTTCTTCTACATTTTTTCGACTTGTGTATATAGAAGATTATTTTGATATCGATGGTCATCATTCGCTTGCTCAAGGAAAACTTCTTCGATGTATTTATGTTTTTATAGAAAGAGGGTTAATGGTGTGTTCGTATATACTTAAAGTTTTGTTATGAGATTGGTGGTCAATTAAGGATTTTGATTGACATTTTTTAAGATATCGATATAAATTGAATTAATTTTATCTAAGGTTGGTTTTTGATTTTTCCTTACAACACTGATGAGAGACTGTAATTAAGCTTGAAGTTCCGGCTTTGATAAAGAAAATAAATAACTGATTAAATAATAGTACCTATAGAATTATGTAGGTATGTATTCAATTGATCAAGGGAAGAAAATATACTAGGATTTAAAATAAAATGCCATCTGCCACATGTAGAACAGATTGGAGTACTCCATCAATTATCGGATTTTCACTCTTCAAAATGTTTAAATTTTTTGATTTAAACTAAATCACAACAAAAACATACATTTTTCTTATATGCACAAGAAACCTGGTGTAAAAAGTCAGCCAAAAAAGTAATGAGATCTAAAATATATGACAAGTTTTAAGTTCATGAAGTTTAATATTAAATATCTTAAGCAGAGCAATATCGAAGCATTCCAAACTATGACAGAAATTTGGTATTTAATGATTATTGATTACAATTTGGTGGGTTAACTGTTCAAGTTTTCATACATTTAAAATTTGCGATTAAGTAAGTAACACTTCAACAAGTGTTTCCGCATGGAATTTAACTTTATGTGGCTAAAGTTTAATGTCTGTAAGCATGTCATTCATTATTGTTTCGTTAATCGTAGCCTCAACCTAGACAGTACGTCAACTTTAAATCAGTTTGATGCGCTGTCGGACTGCATTCAGGCAATCATCATCATCATCGTGTCCTGTAACCCCGGGTGGGGCATAGGGCGTCAACAAAACGTCTCCATCCTTCACGGTCTGCTGCAAGGTACTTTAGGTGTGGCCACGTCTTTCTCTGGGATTCTGCTTTCGTGAAGACAGTTGATTTCCATGTTGTTCTTGGTCTTCCAACCCGCCGTGCACCCTGAGGATTCCATTCAAAGGACTGCTTTGCAATTTCATCGTTTGGTTTCCTCAGTGTGTGACCAATCCAACGCCATTTACGCTTTCTTATGTCGACATCCAGCCGCTCTTGACTTGTCCTGCGCCACAATTCCTCATTTGATATTATTTGTGGCTAGCGAATCTTTAGGATGTGGCGCAGACAGCGATTCACAAAAGCCTGCAATTTCCTTGAAATGGTAGACGTGACTTTCCAGGTTTCACAAGCATATAACAACACGGATTTGACATTGGATTCGAAGAATGTCAACTTAGTGCGTGGAGATTTGACTTGATTTCCAGATTGGGGACAGAGTACCGAAGTCAGCACGAGCTTTATTTATTCTACTTTTAACGTCCAGATCCGTACCACAGTTTGCAGAAACAATACTGCCAAGGTAGTCAAACTGTTGAACTTACTTCCACTGGCGTCTCCTGTAGAATAATACGCTGCTGTGTGGAGCGGCCTGGGAGCATTATTTTTGTCTTTGTGCTGTTTATTTTTAGACCACTCGACTCTCCCTTCACTTGCAGTGTTTGGCACATCCCGTTCAGCCCACTGATGTTATTTGCCAGTAGACATATGTCATCGGCATAGTTTAAATGACTGAGCCTTTCGAACGGTCTCCATTGAATGCCCTGTCGCTCAGCTGTACCAACACGGGGAAAACGGCTCCAACGATTTAAATTTTTTTTTTTTACATATATTCATATTTTTTCAAGTAATCAAATGGCATACTTTTTTTTGAGCTCTAAGTTATTTATCAGACTGTTTATACAATTAAAAGAACGATTTAAATGCTTTTTATACTTTTTCTATAAATTTCTTGAATATTTTTTTAAGTTCTTAAGTCCCACACAACTTGAACATAAGAGCAAGTACGTGCGATCCAGTCGTGCATTTCATTTAAGTTTAATTTGTAATGTAATTTTTTTTTACTTAAAATTAATGACTGAAAATGACTCATTGTGTGATCAATGTAAAGTGTTTTGTTTTTAGTTTCTAATGATTATTCACGGATCACACGGCCCAGAGGCGCGGATCCAGGATTTCGTTTGAATTTTAGGGAGTTTCCAAAATTTTGATGAGGAAATTTGAGTAAACTTCATACCGCTCTACACGCCTGGCCATACAAAGCAATGGAGTTGATGAGTTTTAAATTTAAAGAATGCAATTAACTCTTTCATAACTGCCACAGTGTCTCGAACAGCGGGTACTTTGAACTTTGTGAAATGAAGTTTTGTAGTTTGTAGCCATAGCATGGTGTCTTAACAGCGTTTTTGAGTTCCCTCTGGATCTGCTTAGCTCCACAATTATGCTCGGAATACATAATTGCGCAATGGTATGTTCCTATTCAGACACATGACGTTCGAGTTTGAGTTAGAGTGAAATTTCCAGCCTCTTATTGAGCTGAGACAACCTAACCTAACTTTGCCAGTAAAAAACCGTTTTCGAGAACGTCATCAGCGTCAAAAATGCATTTTGCAGAATGTTCTCATAAACGCAAACTGCAAAAGTCTTCTGTTCAAAAAGGCAAATACAAGTTTTACTGCATAAGCATTGTGGTTGGTAATGCAGTTTGCTAAAGTCACATGTTCGAAAACATCTTGTTTGGTCAGTAGCGTAGCTGTTGGACGAGAGCTCTGGGACAGAAGATAAAATGGGCCCCTTTATAGAAATTGGTTTCGTTTTTGATTAAAAAAAATGAGAAAGCTTAGTAATTATGTAATGTTATAGGAATTTTTTACAAAAACCGTCAATATACCCGGAAAGAATTGAAAAATCACCAATTGAAAAATTTGCAGTTGCAATTTACAAATCATGTTTTATTTGTAAATCAAAATCAAGGCATTTTGATCCCAAATTAATACAAAAACTGGTAATTTAATATTCAAAACGAAGCAATTTACAAAATTTGGTTCTTTGTGATTTGCAATTAAAATCCATGATTCAAGCTTGTACTTTTCATAGCAAAATACAACTTTGTTGGCGTAATTTACTCTCCAAAAGAATAATTTCAGATGCGGCATTTAAAAATATTGATTTGCGATAAATATTTAGTAATTTACATTGCACAATCACTGATTTACGTTTTTTTTTGTCGTAGTTTGCAACTCCATGAGAATAGTTGCAAATCACCAAAAAAAAATCCTAAATCACGACTTTCTCGTCGCAATTCACTTCTCGAAGAGATAAAGCACCACAACATGGCATGTGTCTAATCATTAATATTTGACACCAACACCAACGATCTGTTGATCCAAGTTGAGTCAAGCGTAAAGTATTTATTTCAACAAAAAAAAATTAATTAGTTGCGTATACCTGCAAAATGAATGGGTTAAAGCAAGATTGATCTTTCAAGTGGCAATATCACGAAATGAAAGTGCTGATCACAAATCTTTTTGCAAATTTACAAACTGTGCAATTGAGGAATATTTGGACCAAATTGCAATTTGTTGTTCGCTGTTTTTGTTTTCTCTCGGTAGAATAATTGATACTTAAAGAGTGTTGATTTACGATTTTTGAGTATCAATCTTCATTTTGCTCCGTTTTGCAAATTGCAAACAAATAGTCGTAATCTGCAGCTCATTTTTCGTGATCCTAAGTGTTACACAATTCGTGATTTTTGTAGTTTCTAGATTTTTGTTCATTTGAAATTTTTGCATTCAAATTCTTGTCATTTGAGATCGCGAAATGAACGAGAGTCAAGCCAAAAATTCAGTTTTTTTGACAGCACTGAAATAGTACTAAAAAAGTATTAAAATTCAGGATTTTATTTCGAATGGATTCGGGATTTTTGGCATTCGGGATTCTGTTCATTCGGGATTTTGGCATTCGGGATTGTGTTTTTTTGCAATTCGGTATTTTGGCATTCAGTTTTTGTACCCTTCCCTCAAAAGTCACCAATACAAAAATAAAACTGCCAAACCCAAATATACCCTTCGGATTCTGTTATCGGTGTGAATATTAATGAAATTTATTCTGTCCATAAAAAAAAAGAAAATTTTCCAAATAATCTGTAGAATAATCGATCTTGGCCGTATAACAGAGTACTGCAGAAAGAAAGTCAAAACGGCATTTTTCATTTATGATCTCATCTGTCAGTTTTTATGGAATCTTTTATCACGTGAAAAGAGCTTTAAGGACGACATCATGATATTCTCCAATTTCTTATAAATAGCGTTTGATTTTTTCACCAATTAACTAAGTAGTTTTCTTCTAAAAATTATTCACAAGTCAAAATCTTAACTGTAGGCCAATATTTGCTTATAACATATTTAAAAAATTAAAACACTGTTATTTTTTGTTTGAAAAGGAATTATTAAAAACTTATTTTAAAACCAGGAAATTATACTTGTAATTTAATATCCAAAACAAACTGAGCCAAAACTTTTTTAAAGATAAGAAAACTTTTATTTTTGCCTTGAAAAATGTATTCTGTCAGTCTCTCTGGCCCCAAACCTTCGGGGCCCTGGGGCGCCGCTCCAGTTTGCCCCAGGGTAGCTACGCCACTGTGTTTGGTGAAATTCCGCAGTAAAAAACTTGAATTGGCAAAAAAAGTATTGAGAAGCTGGAGAACGTGTTCATAAACGTCAAATGCGTTTGCAAGAAAATTGAAGGGCGTTGATAATAAAGATTTTGTGCAAACAAAACCATTGCATTAATTTGAAAATAGCTTTATTTTAGCTAAACTGAAACTTAACTTAAACCAAAATCTCAGATGCCTTCGTCCATCGATACAAAACCAAATTTTCCACACTGAAATAAAACACAATGATCATAGTGGAAAATACAAAGAAAACACCACTTTATTAAACCTTTCCGTCTGACCTTCTCGTTTCAGCTTTCGATTGTGACTAACTTTCGTTATACACATTATTTACAATAAATTTAGCCTTCGTTAAGTTTTAATATAAGAGTAGAACTATAATAGTCGGAAGGGCACTGGAGCTAATGTCAAAAACTAACGAAAAGTAGCTCTCCGTACAGAAAAAAGGAGAACACACCCATAATGTAACTATCATCTATCTCTTTTTGGCACTCCTATTTCACCAAATGTCAGTTTTACTTAAGTGAGGTGCGCTCCGGAGTGCACCTCACTTCCGTAACCAAAGTTGAACGAAACTTGACGAAACACTCCACTCCGCAATTATAGTCACCGTCATATGCTTTCCGTGTATTCGCTTGTTTTCTTCCGACCACTTAAGTGCCCCTCCGAGCATTATAGTTCTAGCTTAAATGTTTTATATAAGCTCAAAACATCGACTGCAGAGCTGCCAGACTCATGAAGTTCAATACAATAGCAATATTCGCGTCGAAAAATGTCGATCATTTGGAAATCGAATTGACGTTGACTTGACGTTTTCAAAAACTGCTAAAAACCACTATCCTTAGGTGTAAGAATTCCATCTAACTTCTCTTTGGCAGTGACTGCTGTGGTCGTTACCTGGTTTCTCTCCAATTTTCTTCTTCTTGAATTCCTTCTCTTTGCTAGTTTAATAATATGGAACACGGAAGTTCCTAAAACACATCCACGAAAAATCATCACGAATACTTAGGTACTTACATACATCGGAAACGTAACTTCTTATAGCTAAAACAGATCTGCACGCATCGCTGCGAGTAAAACTCGAAAGTGGACACAGACACAGGCATGAAATAAGCTCACTAGAAGAGAATACAGATATCCTAGAGTCACTCTCGAGAATTTTCTAGTGAAAGTACTCCCTCAATGGAAACGCACATTTAAATATACTAGTATCGCCCAGTGGCCGAACTTCGGCCAGCAAAAACCTTAATTAACACTCAAGAAAAGAAAAAAGCAATAAATAATAATAAAGATATAATTTGAGTGATTTCTCTAGTTTCTCTATGTTCATGTTTAATAGCATTCGTGAAAGTTTTGTATAAAAATAATAATTTTTTGACTCACTGTTAACAGCAACAAACTAAAAAAAAAAAAAATCATGACCTACCTCAACAGATGCAAACATATATTTTTTTAAATATTTTTCAGTTGAAATGAAACTGACACATAATGATTAAATCATTTAAATAAAAAAAATTATATTTTTTATCGATTATAGTTTAAAAAATTAAGAACAATTGTTTTTAATTTGTGGGTTAATTATGTAAGATCAATTGAACGTTTACACAATATTTGATAAATCATTCTACATCTTATAAAATTATTATTTTTTAAAGTGAAATGATTTTTTTCTGATAAATTAATATTTCTTTATCAAAAAGTGCTTGCAGTATACTGTAAATTCAAAATTTCAAATATTTTTATCAAAACAAATTGCAATTCATAATTAATTCTGGCATTTAACTTATGTAAATCAATTTCGATTCACAACTGCCCTATAAACTATATTCTTTGTAAACACCCTGTTATGATTAAGTAAATTTCCTTGCCCTTTTTCATTACATACATAAAACCTTAAACTATCAAGGGACCGAACTCTGCTTGCAGCAACATGAGATTGTCCATGTGAAAATACTGGACTTGTCAGTAGGGGAGAGTGGGGCACATTTGAACACTTTTTGCTTTTGAAAATGATAAAACCTTAAAACTTCGATTTATTGGCCTGTAAAATTTACTTACATTTAACAGTGGTATTGAACTTTGATTTCAAGTAATATTTGATTAATTTTACCAAATATTTATATAATATTTTAATTTCCAGCCAATATAGAGTCTTATTATCAAAAGTGCCCCATGTATGGGGCAGTTTTGAACTTGGAGGGGGCACTTTTGAACAGCAATCTTATTTTTTTTGTATTTAATGAAAAAACACATACATTTTGTTTTTTTATCGTTTTTTTAATAATAACATAAAAAACTTATCAATCACAAACTTAAAATTGATACTTTGGTTATATCACATTCATTTATAATAGAAAAAAAAAAAAACAATAAAAATTCATAAAAATAAAAACTTAAAATTCATACTGTGGTTATTTCACATTCATGTGTTAAGAGAAAACAAAAAACAAAAAAATTTATGAAAACATAACATATACAAAATAGAATTCATACCATTTTAGCTTCTTAGAGTAAAGTAGGAAAATATTTATTGTGGGCTCAACCCAAACGATATTTCGAAAAATCAAACGCAAAAGTTATCAAAGCGGATGTTCTTGATGTACCTGGAGCGTTAATTGGTGAAGGCAACTTGGCTTGAATATCTATGCTGCTTATAACCGAGTTGTCTTCGAGATCAGGAAAGTAGAACTTGAAGGATTCAGGCATCTTTTTTAAAAAGTCTATGTTGTACATATTTCCATTTTTTTTCTTTAATTTTACCCACAAAAGCCAGCTTTTTATTGTTCTTATTATTAGAACATTCTGCCAAAATGAAGTCGCCTGGATTTAAATTGTCATAATTCAAGTCATATGATTCCTCGTTTTCTACTGGTTCCGTTACTTTTCTTTCTTCAAAGGAAGAATCACCAGCAAAATCAAAATCGAGATCAGTGTCGTCATTAATGGAGAAACTTTCATCTGAATCGGAGCTGGATTCCATTAGGTTTGTAGCTTTGGTTTTCGGTTTGGAGTTTTTATCTTTATCGCGTTTATTTAAAGGCTTTATTGGTGTTTGTTTCAGACGCTTTTGACGATTTAGATAAGCGTCTTCAATTTCATTTTTTCAGGGGTTTCGGTAAGTATCCTTGATCTTCCTTTCTTTCGCCCTCTAATTGAGGTTTTCCTTGGGGCAGCTTTCGGATAAGGCCTTGCAATTTCAGGTGGAACAATGTCAGTTGGCGTTATAATAAATTCATCAGCTGGCGTATCACCTTCGTCAGGAAGTGGATCTTCATTTTCATTAGCGGTTTCACTCTCATGAACTTCAGCAGATTCAGTTAATGTTCGGTTTGTGACCTCTGAACATTGAAAGTCTTCTTCACTGAATGCATTCCTTGAAAATGGAAAAATGCCTGGCTTGGCAAACCCAGAAGTTATATTCTTTGGAGTGAATTCTTCCATATAAGCAATATTTGCAATAGATGGAAGATCGTGTATTCTTATCGTTTTACCAGGGTTGTTGAGAAGCCAGTCATTTTGTGCTATCGAAAGTTTTTGCTTGAAGGGTCTCAAAACAGCAACATCAAGTGGCTGAAGACGATGAGTACAATGCGGAGGAAAAGTAACTAGGACGATACCATGATCACGGCAAAAGTTTATGGCGTCAATTGTGCAGTGGCTTTCGTGATTGTCCAAATAAAAGTAATATCATGTCTGTTTTAGTACACCTCGTGGATCTCTGAATATGCTCAAGGACTTTAATAAAAAGTGCTCCAGTCATCCAACCACTCGTGGGGTTGTAAGCGTAACCTATGCTACCAGCCGGTGCTCCATTAAGCATTGTCTCATGAAATCTAGCCCGCGGAAATATGATCACGGGAGGTATAGTATTTCCAATTGCACTCACGATAGCACACATAGTAATTAATTGGCCTCTCTCAGCAGAAACAGATTTTCCCACCTGTTTAAGCCCTTTTTGTGCAATCACGTTTGGTGCTTGAACTACTGTGGTAACACCTGTTTCATCCAAATTTAAAATCCTATCTGCAGTAAAGTAAAACTTACCGAGTGCTATATGATAATTTGAAAGAAATTCTTCCAGATTCTTCTTGTTGAAACTAGTCGCCCTTGACAGACTTGTATTCTCTGGTTATCGTATTGAAAGTCTTGAGTGTCGCTTCATAAAGCCATGCATCCATTCAATTCCAGCCATTTTATTTTCACTCCACGATTCGGGACATTTCTTTAGCAGTGTAGCATACTCAAATGCTAATACTTGAGCTTGGATTTTGGTCAATCCATAATTCATCTTCGAGCTTCGGATCAAATATTCTTCAAGCATTTTTTCCTCATCAGAGGTAAAATCTTGCTGTGTTGAATATTTGCTTGAAAATTTTAAGCTTTGCAGCTCCTTATTGCTTTTGTAGTTTTTAATTCGGTAAAATAATGTAGTTGGCAATATTCCGAAGGCAGCGGCAGCCCCTCTTAATGTCATTGTTTTATCCAAAACTGCTGATATGGCACTTTTAACGTCATCCTCATTGACTACAGTAGATATTTTTCTTTTTTAAGAACGCACCATTATTCACTTAAAAAAAAAAAAATGAGCAACCAATTTATTGAATGAAACACATAAAATATGTTAAAAAAAACTGATTGGGGCAGTTTTGAACATGTTCAAACGTGCCCCAACATACTTGTTCAAATCTGCCCCAACAGTTCCACCGACATAAAACTTTGCATAAATACTTAATTTTAATTATTCATTCAAAAACTTACCGTGACTTAATTCCAAATTTATTTCCTCTTTATAAAAATTTTCTTCCGTTTTAAAATCGCGCACCAAAATGTTTGTACACTCTTGCAACTAAAAAGCGAAAATAATGCACTACCACTATAAAAAGGACCTTTCACCTGTACATCTGAGAGCCAACTGAGAAAATCAAGGAAAGTCAATGACGTTTACGAATATGGTATTGCCAGGCTAAAATATTGAATTACTTTAAAAAAAGAGTAATAAAGTAAACTTTTATAAGCAGTGTTCAAATGTGCCCCGTGTTCAAATGTGCCCCACTCTCCCCTAACACCAATTTTATCAAAGTTTTCCCTTGTGATCTATTTATAGTCATTGCAAACACCGGTTTTGTAAAATAGTCCTGCGAAATTTGAATGGAAGAATCTTCCCAGAAAATATCATATTTATCCTTGAATCAGAATTCCTTTATTTTTTGCGGTTCCTGTTAATACTTCACTGTCAATTCATTTACGATGCAAAAACTTCACTCTCATTCTTGAACCATTGACTAAAGGCCTTGAAGTATATTCAAATTACGAATGAGCATATCAATGGAACTCATTTTCAGCTTCAATTTATTCTCTGCTATACCACTTTCATTCAAATGAATTTAAAAATTCAACTGGATAATCATTGAGATTATTCGAACCATTATCAGATCTAATTTTTTTTTTCAAAAATATAATAAATTCTCTCATCGCCTGAAATGCGATTTAGAATATCATCATCATTGATCAAAGAGCAGTCATCATATGTTGGTGCTAAGATAGCACGTTGAGTGATTGGGTCCGATAATATAGTCTCATAAATGTTACCATTGGAGTTATCAATTATAAAACTGTGGATACTGCATGAAGTCTCCATCACCAACTTTTCTTAAAAAGTCAACAAATCAACTTCATTTAATTGAGCTCTCATATTTTGTATTAAAATGTGAAATGAATTGAATAGACTCCAACTAATTACACAATTCTCAATAAGGGAGCTACGTGTTGCATACACTCAAAAGAATAGTTTTAGAATCAAATGGCTAATGTTTGTTAACTTCATCAATTGCTAAATCTCTATAAAATCGATCTACAACTTGAAATGCATTAATCGGACAGTTTCATCGATTATTACAAACAATGCACTATGTTGAAACCAGAAAATGTCCATGTAAACAACGAATTTGCTTCCACACGGTCACCGTGTAAATCACCACATTTTTCCCAAATGTTGGTTACCAAACGAACCCATTCTTTAAGTATTTTTGTTTTCTGTATGTTGGTACACTGGTTTCTTCATTTCGGTCGTCTTCATGATGTCATAAATTGAACTCGTTCATTCCTTTTGCGCCTTCAGCCACACCAAGTCATCTCTTCTTAAGAAATTAAAACTTAAAACCTAAAAAGTATTTTTTTTCAAACTAAAACTTAAAGATAGTAAAATAATCAAATTTGTAAAACTTAAAACTACAAAATAAAAAAAAAAGAAAAATTAAAAGTAACAAAAGTTGTGTCGCCCATCATTAATTGGAATTGGTGCCAAAATATCGGCATTTATACACACTATTTAAAAAACGACCATAGACACTAAGGTGGGAAATTAGCAACTGAATTTTCTAACATATGGTATTGACAATTTGAATGTATTATGCAAAGTTCTGCCACCAATCAAGAGTTTTCATGCAATACCACTAAAATTAGGAACAATGCATGAAAGATTCATTGCAGTAATTTTGTGTATAACTGCTGTTTGCACAAACGGTTTACCATATCCTGCGTGTTAAGCAACACATGTTTGAACCTGTATCGTGATATTGCACTTCACGTAGAACACATGTAAGCACTTCTTTTTGTTAATTATTTGTATTTCCAAATAAATCATGAAAGATTATTTCTTCATCAAAATTTGATCGGAACTCATTCAAGAGTGAGAGAAATAGTAGCAAACAATTCGCGTAATTGCTTATGGCGATTGAAAGAAAGTTTTTGGCTCCATCCAAGCATTCTTTCCACTTATTATCATCAGAAGCAATACCTATAGCATGTTATGTATGCTTCAAGAAATGTTTAATGAACAACATCATCAAACGTTCTAAGCTCTAAGGTCTTCAAACGACATAATACGATATCTTATCTTAGCACCATCGCACAATCTTCTTTTCATTCGAAACTAAAAATTACTCACTTCAACTAAACGGGTTTTTGCATGAAAAATGCATGATTTTGCAAAAATGAGTCACATTTCTAAGAACTCTCCTGAGCTTTCAGCTCAAAGCTTACTAAAATATTTAATTGAAAAGTTCGACATTGAGTTTTGCAAACCAAAAGAAGTGTCATTTGAACACAAAAAATACTCACTGCAGATAAACTAATATTCAATTTAAAAGATGTTATTTAGCATACAAATAAAAACTTCTGCTTGTGATACTCTTTATCTTTCTAGAAGTGACACTTCGCATTTCAAGAAAACGACTATCATTAAAATATTAATAATACGGAAGAGCGGAAAGATCGCTAAGTTTTTAGATTTATTTAAACATTATTGAATTGTTAGGGTAATTCTTAGACTAACCTTTCTCTTTTCTTCTTCCACTTTGATGGAATCGTAATGAATGATATTAGAGATCCTCTTATTTGCTCCAACTTCTTTCTCCCACCTGAAGATGTTGGAATGAATTTTGAAAAAAAAAACAAAAACTTCAAATCGATACCCGACGTCTTTTCAACAATTTCAGGTTCACATATGACAGCATCTATACAACGCGAGCTATGCACGTTTATTGAAAAATGTTTGCAACTCAAACCGTTAACTAAATCAACGAAACTGTTATCCTGATAAAGTATCATATCATTATATATCACACTTACCTTTCTTTAGTTCATCCTTTAATTACAATATGTTGTATATGTACATATGTATGTATGTATATGAAAATTAAATTAAATTAAATGTTTGAAATTTTAAGCAAAAAAGCTTTTTTTTATGAATATTCAAGGTGCTCGGCAGTGTAAAATGGTAACTGGCTAAAATGGACCCAAACTGTTTAATTTTGCGATTCGCACACCTTCACGACTAATAGCTTTCCAACCATATAAAATTTATCGAAATCAGGTGAATACTTTTTGAGAAAATGGTACCACAAATTTTTTTTAAGGCTATTTATATATAGATATCATAAAAAGAACTCTATCACTCTTTTAGTATGAATTTTTTGGTATTGCACGATGCATTGAACCAGTTGACCAAGTTTGTGATCTTAAAGGCTCTTCGTAAGGCCACAACGGATACGGTGCTGAAGTTCTTGCAAGAACCTGGTGTCCTGCAATTTTGGACTTCCGGAAACTATTCTCTCCGATAACGGCAAACAATTCACTAACCTTGTGTTTGAGAAGTGTATTTCGTTACTGGGCATAATTTACGTCAGGATTCAGGACCGCCGCATATTATCCGTAAGCAAATGTTAGCGAGATAATTAATAGAACGATTCTCACAGAAGAAAATCGGACATAAATTTGCAGTTGAAACTCGATAACCAGCGCTCTGCGCACAATGTTTCACTCGGCGATAAAGATGCCACCTTACGAAGCCTTGTTTGGACAAAGTTGTGTCGAGCATGGCTCGGCTTGCAAACTGCTCCGTAAACTAAATGTCAAATGTGGATATTGTTTCGAATGCTGCACAAATGAACATCTTGCATGCCTTACAAAAATTCTCTAGCTAATGCGCATACCCAATATGAGAATAGCTTTTATCTACGGATTAAGGATGTCAAGTTTGCAGTCGAAGATGTGGTCTTCGGAAGGAGTTTCGCCCTAGTGATGCGTAAATTTTGGGCAACTTTCGAACTGTGACCGCAAAACTTGCAGTTTTGTAAATGTTTGGACTAAAACTATCGGTGAGATAGGTAATCTTACGGTCTCAGACTATTACGTATTCGAAAAACTGATCGACTTTTAAACTACAAAATATAAAGAACAGTTTCAGAGCACGAAACGTTCCGTGGTGAATTGTCAAATCTAGTCCCACCTATTGAAGACAGTCGATAAAAAAGGCTATCCCTATCAAAAACTCTATAACATTTTAGAAAAAATTCTGTATAAAGTGGTGATCCAAGTAAAGGAATACCGATAAATGTCTAAGTCACATCATTGCTCAGCAATTAGCTAGAACAATCAATCCAGTTTAATGCACTTTGTACTTCTTTTAAAGCAAGTTTTTTTTAGAGTTCAGACAGAGTTAAAGGGATTACAATGTTTCAAGTATAGGTATACAAAACACAGACAAAGAATTCTCGCAGGTAATTCTCTTGTCTCGATCTACAGCAAAAAACAGTCTTCATTCTCACACCACGCGCAAGTGCGCAACAATTTTTCTCGCTTACCTCCTTCATCCTCCGCACTAACTTGTCTACACCCACCTCATGTTACGTAGAAATAGAATAGTGAAAGACCTTGCATTCAACAAGAACTTCCAACTTGTTTTCATCATCATCATCTCCACCCACAAACTGGATTTGCTTCCTGAACGCTGAACGCTCATCCAACCAATATAGTATAGGTACCCTCAACCACAACTCAGCAAGTTCAGGCAACGCACCTAAACGAATTGTTTTTGTAGATACTCGCGTATATGTAGGTACCTCTATGGAAAAACGTTCACTCTGTTTGAGGAAAGAATTTTCCCTGCAGCCATTTACTGTCAAAGACCTTCTTACCTTATGCGTACTGAATAGTTGGTTGCCTCTGTTTTCCATGGCTAACCTTTGGTTCGTTCTGTCTTCCTAGAAATAAAATCCATCGACGAGGACAGACGTTTTGTGTGCTCCTAGTACATGTTCAGAATGCCAATTTGAAGTTCCTTTGGAATGGCTGCTCTGGAGTGGGTATAGATAAGCTATACACCAGAATATTACATTTTCCGAGCGCACCCCTCGGGAAGAAATGTCATCGTAGTAGTGAGTTGTTTTTATACCACAAAACACAATACACAACTATCCGCGCTAACCGAGAAATAGTTTCTATGATGTTTTTGTTAAGCAAAGACCATCAATATGCGCGATCCTCAGACGAAGCCTAAGAGCAGCATCATTCATTTTTATTTTTCTCATTTTTGCAGAAGAAGGGCAGGAAAATGTGGAATGGACCACAGTTCGAATGACTTTGCTGCGTAGGTTGCTCAGGCGTTTTGCCTGTTAATGCGTTTAGAATTTATGATTTCCACGAATGTTGCTTTAGCAATGAATGGCGGCTGCCGGGACAGCTCAGTCCGCAGCTTTTATGCTGTTCCGTCAGATCTTTCACGGACATACCTCTAAAAATGAGTTCTAATGTCGAAATCAATGAAAAACCGTAATCATTAGTTGTGGCAATTATGTGCATTAATTTGGAGAGGCGCTCTGTCTACACACGTCTTCGTTCACGTTATGCCGCCATGATGGTCGTTTTATATAGAGAGAGGCGGAGTAGTGCATTATGGCCTGCGGCATATGCGGGCCATTTTATGGGTGGAATGAACTGCTGATTTTCGTCGAGGATTGAAAATGAAAACGCAAGTAGGTTGAAATATGGAGGATGGCAACATCGGCAGAAAGTCGACGACGACTATTTTAACCATTACCTCGATGAAGATTTTGCTTGGACTGCGCACGTCGTCATCATTGAATGTATACCTAGTCTCCGCGTTCGATGTAATGAAGCTTGGATGCAGATTATCGAATTTGAACGTGCCTCATTGCGACTTGCCCCGATAAGGAGTTGATGTTGTTGAAGCTATACAATTGAAATAAGATGGCCTTGCGTATATATGATCGCACTATATACCTGCAAACTGTATGAAGTAGGTAAAATGTTTCACTAGTTTTAAGGCACCCACCACCGTCAAATATATGCATAAGGTCATTTTAATATTATATTTGAGGCAATAGTATTGGTTTCTTGAATACGAATAACATTTTGGTGAGGTCTCAAATTTTTCATGACATCTAAAAGGTTGGTCTTCGATTATTTCGTACTTACTGGGATAGTAGCTGCTTAGCTAGTACCTATACATTTCCTAGAAAATGGCTGTATATTGGAGTACGTTATCAAAATGTCCAGTATGTTTGTAAGGTAATTGGGTTTTTAGGTTAGTAAGGGTTTTTGGTCTTGGTTTCATTCGAGATTTAATATTTTCTCGGTTTATTTCTCGATACTAATTCACATCACGCTTCGTTTTCGGTGAGGTCATTTCCGACCTTGATGGAGAAGCGTGCAATATCTATCGTCTTCCTGCACAAACGAACGAGCTTGGGAAGAATGCCAAAACTACATTGCTCTATGTAATTCATCTCTATAGACGTACTGTGAATATTTGGTCCATGGTGCACTTTCCTTGCCCCAATCCACACTGAAATGAATCTGTCAGGTTGTTGACGAGTGGTTACGGGCGCTCACATAATACAGCTGAGACGATTCTGTACGCGATTTGAAGGAGGTCGATGTCTCTGTAGTTGGTGCAGTCCAGAGGGTCACCTTCCTGGGGTTCCATTCATCGGCTATGCTTTCCTCCGACCATATTTGCAGATGTTGCGTCTCCTTACCAATTTATCTTCTGCTACTTTGAACAGCATGCCATCAGCTCCAACTGCTTTATAAGACTTAAGTTTCGATATAGTCATTTAAGCTTGGTCAAGATCGGGTGGGCAGAATTTTTAGTCTACGAATTAGGTTGAATAGTGTATCGACCTGGTGGCAGTGGAATTTTCTTTAATATAACCTTTATTTAATTTGCGGAATTGATTTTTCCATAAGCTCAGCACCGACTGCGATTCTGCTATGATATTTCCCTAAGCATGCTTCCGAAATTCATTTCAGCTGTGGCTTCCTCCATTTTCTCGATCGCATGCTCCTTTTTTTGTTCTGGGAAGCTGCTGTTGTTTTATGCTCTTCAGCTCGTAGAATAGAGCAGCTCTGGTTCTTCTTTGCATCGCCAAGCTTTATTTGCTTGTTGTTTGGCTGGACTTACTTGCCAGCGTTCATGGTCAAACCAGAGGTTTCGTTGTGGTGGTCTTGTAAAGCTAAGCACGTCAAAAATGACATCTCTGATGGCTTTCTTGCAATGTTTCCCCTTTCTTTTCCAACAAGTCCTCAATACTTGATGGTGGTAGCTTAGGATTATTTAAGAGGTTGTAAGATATACTCCATTGGAAAGAGCTTCGTGATCTCTTACTATTTTAGAAATAGACGCAAAATTTTTTCAGAGTATTTCCCTGTTTTGTCTTTGGTCTGGATATTTGTAGCATTTCTTTGGCTACAACGAAGTATAGTCTAAGAGCCAACGACATAAAAAGTCAAGTCATTTGAGTAAAGTAATATTACATATCATTAATAGCCTTTGAGGTGTTGAGCCATTAGCCGTTTGTCTGCCTACCTAGACACGTGTCGACAGGTGTAAAATTTGACGTAGGTACATTTTTTACATTGATTTGTTTCAATGCCTTTTTTTCAGGGGGAAAAAATGTGCATGCCAGAAATATTTACCTAGCAATTTTGAACAGTTGAGGTCATAAGTCCATCTCTCTGTACTGAATCCCTAAGAAGATAGAGAGCCACGAAGTTTCCAAACATCACTTGTTTACATGAGGGTTTTTGGAAATTTCTATCTTTTAAGGGACAAACAACAGAGTTTGACCTATGACAACTAGGTTAGGTAGAAAGGCTGACAGTTGATCTTTTTATCGTCACACTTAGACATAATGTAGATCCGTTGTTATACCCTAGGAAGTTGTATCCCATTTAATGTAAAACCCTATGTGTCTTGTAAGCAGTTCTTTAAATGACAGAGTAAACAACCTACATATGTGTTTTGTTAGCAGTTCCCTAAATGACAGAGTGCTGAACAGTGACAAAGGAAGTGTAATATTTTTCAGCCGATAACCTGTATGATACTACAAGTTGGTACTTTATTATATCGTTCGGATTGACTTGAATCAAGCGACGATCCCGTTTTCGCCAGCTCATCAATCAGCTCTTTCGTTTCCCGCTACATCGCTGTGACCAGGAACCTGAATCGGTATGTCGATAAACCTAAGCCCTTCGCGACAGCAAGTTTCAAGCTCCCAAAGCATTTTCTTGGCAGAAATTGCTTTGATTGCTGTTTGGCTATCAATAAAGAGGGTGATATCAGCTCGTAGTACTGTCATCATTGATATTTGCTTTGGTCACTGCCAAAACCTCAGTTTGGAAGACTCTGCAAAAGTACGGAAGTCTGAAGGAGAAGTTAAGAACCATCTGTGAAGACAGTAATCGAAGATTCATTAATGAAAGATTGGTTGTTTTCCCATTCATCTCTATTAGGAAAAGAGGTAGTGAAGGGTCTGTTGAAGTTTAATTGAGGAGTTGTGTAGTCTGTGCAAACAACAATTCTCACATATCTCTGAAGAAATTGAGTATGGCGCGTTGTGCTTTGCTTTCAGCAGTTAGTCTGACTAAGGCGCAAGGCAATGTATGCTGCTGATTTTTGGACGAATAGGTCTTCTGTACTCAGGTTGAGTATCGCTTGCAGTCCTGCTGTGGGGGTAGTTTTCAACACCCCCGTAATATGCATGCTAATCTTTGAACTCTTGTCAAGGTTTTGAGGTTTGTTGCTTTATTTTCTTTTTACTAGGATATCTGCTGCTACTATCTTGACTCAAATATATTTTAATTTTTCAAGAATTTCGTTCATAACTAGTATCCAAAGACGCGGAGAGAGTACCCCTCCCTGGCGGTGTCCCTCCAGGATGGGGATACTTTTAAACGTGTTTCCTTAAGCTCTGCGTTTTATGCCTGTTTTAAACATGCACATAGTCCAATTTATAACTGAGTTTTCTATATTCAGCTCTACAAGGGCTCTTTTAGCTGCATCGTTTTCCACATATCGAGATGTTAGAACTATTTACTAGCTACCATAATGTTTCACCCCGCATCGCAATCGATTAACTTGAGTCCGTTATTGGAGGTGGTGCTGTGTAGGCTATATTTTCCGATTATACCACCAAAAACGTAAATATTCTCTTTGTAGCTTAAGCCTAGTACGCTGCTGATGCTAAACGAAATTTTAAGTTGGTCTCCAAAAAGACAACAAAATGCTAATGAAAACGCAGCGAAAAAATATTCATTGACAGTTACACCAATTCAAGAAATTACAACTATTGTAACTGACTGAAAAAAAAGAACACAGACAGCCACGCTGTAACGAAAGAAACAACAAAAATACACACGAAAAAACACTAATGTTGTAACGAGGCGTTACATGCTTACTTTTTGCCACCAACATCGCTATACCCAGCAGGTACTTTAAGAATTGGAGATCCATAACCAGCGACACTACAATACCCAACAGCACGAGATATGCATATGAGGCCAACACACCAACAACATACACAGTATGTTTCCATTCACCTCATTACAATTAACACCCACTGGTTACGGAAAAGGTATCATGAGGAGTTTACTCCAGCGAATGAAATTACCTTTTCGGTCAGTGCGGAAGTCAATAGAGCTAGAGTAAACTTGATTCAATAAATCAGTTTCACTTAAGCTGTGGACGAGCGTAGTCGATTAGGTCTAATTGCCACCAGGGGCTTCGGTACCTGTGATCTACTAGTGCATAAGCCTAGCTAATACTGCCACTAGGGGCATAAGCCTACGATCTTGCCACCAGGGGCTTATACCTGCGATCTTGCTACCAGGGGCATAAACCTGTGATCTTTCACCAGGGGCCTATACCTGCGATCTTGCCACCAGGGGCTTATACCTGTGATCCTGCCACCAGGGGATCGGCTGGAAAGCAAAAAGCACATCACAATGTAATTTTTCCGCACACAATAAATGGCCTCGGTAATCAATTGTGTGCGAAAAAAGAGTGTAGACTTCTCCAAAAACTATGCAACAATTTTCAATTTCGTTCATCGAATAGCGTATATACTGCAGAACAAAAAGTAAAGCTAGAACTATAATGCTCGGAGGGGCACTTAAGTGGTCGGAAGAGAACAAGCGAATACACGGAAAGCATGAGACGCGACTATAATTGCGGAGTTCAACTTTGGTTACGGAAGTGAGGTGCGTTCGGGAGCGTAAAACTGAAGTAAAACTGACATTTGGTGAAATAGGAATGCCAAATAGAGAAAGTTGATAAATACATTATGGGTGTGATCCCCTTTTTTCTGTACGGAAAGCAACTTTTCGTTGGTTTTTGACGTTAGCTTCAGTGCCCTTCCGGCTATTATAGTTCTACTTTAAAACTAAATTTTTCGTTTATGATTTCGTTGCGTCATTTTTGTATAGGATTTTTCATTTCGCATCAGCAGCGTACTAGGTTTTAGCGTAAGAATCACCTGAGACAATTTTAATGTCATAGCTATATAGGCGGGTACTCTTGCTCTTTCGCATTATTGAAACTCAACACGTCACGCCAAAGTCACACAAAAGTACCTATCGCCGTAGCAGATAAAGCAGTTTTCAAGCTTTATTTTGTCTGAACCATCCCATTTCACTTCTTGAATGGCAGTAAAATCTGGTTTATATCTGGCTAGGACCTCCGCTAATTATCCGGCTGCACATGGTCTAGGAGAAAATTTTATACAGTGAAAGCCTTGACTTGACAATGCACATGCAAGTCACCGGTCGTCCATCACTTTCAGCTAAACAACCCACAGAAAGAATCTTTGGTATGATGATGAATGATGAGTGTCAAGTTATAGAAAAGCAACATTATAAAACCATTCAACGATCAAAAAATAGTTTGATGGATAATTTGTCGTTAATATAAGCCTTTAATTTTTGTGATGATTTAATTTCGTCGTAGTCTTTTCTGTGCGATTTAACACCAAAAGATTTTTTTCTCAAAGTGATTTTAAAATAAATTTAATAAAATAGTTTTTTTGATATAACAAATATTTTTATTTTTAATTTTTCAGAAAACCGCATTTGCTTTGTCAAAAAACTACATCTCCAAGACTACAAGACCATCAGTAGTTAAAAAAAGCAGCCCTCAGACAGGACTTTCGTAAACGTAATGTCAACAATCGTCCCATTTCGTTAATTGCAATCAAATATTTATTTAAATTCGTATAAAGCTTAGAATTCGTTTGACATGCAAATACAAACAACATTTTTTGAGGTTATTGTCGCGTCCTCATTCAAAACCGAATAGGTTCACCCTTAACCGTCTCTAATAGGCCTTAAAAATTCAGACAATTTCAACTTAAATAAACCCAATTCCATGTTTACAGGTTGTTTCAATTGAAAATACGAGTAATAAAAAAACATTTTTAGTGGATTATTGATACGACCACCTAGTTCGTCCTTCCGACCAACACGCCGCGCCGCGCCGCCGTTCTCTGCTGACAAAAAAAAAACAGCAAATTCTCCTATGCAAATGAGTAGATTACAGTTAACATGGGTTAGTGTGAGTATTTATTAGCGCGAACAGTTCCTTGTGCTCATTTAACGTTTCGTGATTGATTTAAGTGCAAATTGTTAGAAATAGTAAGTAAAGTGTTAAAAAAAATATAAAAAAAAAGATATAAAGGAAGTGAACAAGTGTTGTTGTTGTTTTTGGTATTGTGAGAACACCCGATGAGTAAAAGTTTTAAATCTAGAACAAAATTCAATCCTTGATGTTTTTATTCGAAAACAAGTTGCAGTACAAAGAGGTGAGTGATTATACCATTGTTACTTTTTCAACTTCATTGTCAGAAGGGGGTAATAAGGGGGAACAGTATCCACAACGCCCTTGAAATTATATTTAAAAATTGTTTCAAAAAAAGTGTTTTTGAATTACGAGATTTGTTGTAAAAACACAGTTTTAATTATTAACTTTGATGTTGTGCCTAAAAGTCAGCTTAAGGGGGAGTGGAAGACATACCTTTCCATGACACAAAAATATACCAGTAAGACTCTATGGTCGATGGCATTAGTAAGTCCTTAAGTTGTTATGCAAACAAAAAAACATAGCTGTAACGTCTAACGGTTGTCAGCAATAGCTTACCTACCTTAAAGTTGACATTCGAATCAACTTGAAAAAGCTGAAGCTAATTGAAGGGGAAATATTTCCAAAACTTAAATAAACAACAAATTTGAATATACCTTTGGGAACGATTTATCAGAACCCAATTACGAAAAATTCTCTTCCTAGTTGTCAATTCCCACATAAATTGACAAGACACGATTTAATTTCAAAAAACTCTTTGATGACGACTCCAGTCATCCATAAATCATATACCTCACCGAGTCTGAACTGGTTACCTCGACCAATCACAACCTAACAAACTAATCCAGAACCAGGAATTAATTTCAGAACTGTGATCGCCTGGAGACACTGTGATGATCTGATTGTCCATCTGTTGATTGGTTAGACGTGCGCAGCCAATAGTTGACTGCACTCTTGGACTATCTACAGTCTGACAGTCTTTTGGAACTCAGTATCGCAGTCTAGCTCAAGGGCGGTAGGGTAATCACAAATTTACCTTTTTTTTTCCTGTGATATTAATAACCTTCACTTTGTCCGCATTGCAAGGATAGAATTTTACAGGAACAATAGTTAACAAGCAAACTCATTTCCATGACTAAAGATAACGTATACATTGAGAAAAGGTACACACAAGAGTTTATATAGCTTCCAGAAGTAATAATTTTTTGCTTGCTGTTTTGCCAAAAAAAAGGAGAAAATGAGATTCCCTTCCCTGATCTGGTAGTTGGGTGAGAACCAATGTGCCTTCGATTCTATTACAGGAACATGATTAAGTGCTGCCGTAAGCTGTGAGTTCCCAAGTCGAAGACAATTTCTATTTTGTAACCATTGCCAGTTGGGACCGTGATCCGTGAGCACGATAAAGAAATTCTTACCCAGGCACATCACATCATACGGGCCTTTGGAGGCAATCTAAAAAGTCTAAGCGGGATGATCACTGTGTGCTGCAGCGGCGGCGGTGAATGCTGAAGCTGATTCTGATGCTGGAACCTCTGGAACAACCAGCGCAATGCAGTGCAGTGCAATGCAGCCAGCGTTCCAAAGTCACAAATTGAAAAGAATAAAGGATATAAATTGAAATTTTCACGCCACCAGGCATCGAAGACTTAAATTATTGCCTACTGATTTGCGGTTATTAATTTATTGCAATATGTTTGAAATTTATTCTTCTGTTACTTAGCGGTGGTTTTTTTTTCAGTTCTGTTTTTTTTTGGTCAGCAAAACAAAGGTCGTAGGAGTTCATACTTTGGAGAGGATTTTCCTTAATTGCCTTATTTTGATGACGTAGCAAAAGATATATTATTGAACTTATTGCCTGTAGCATTTTTTAACCCAAGGCATGACATGAGTTTGAAGGGCAATTACCTATTTGGTTTTTGAAAGAAGGACCAACATTTGAAAATGTCTGTATGGCTTTTCGTCGAAAGATGCCTTTTTGTCAGAAAAATTTTTAGTTTTGGTTATTATTTTGAAGGAAGATATTTACCTTAGAAATCTAACCAGGTACTCAAATTATGTGCCAAAAGTCCAGGTCTTAGTACTTTGGGCAGGACTATTATGGTGGAATTTATAGAGTTGTTCAAATCAATACTGTCGAAAGTACTATACCTAAACAGCACTCAGCTTGGCATAAAGTAATTGGTTTCGTGGTTAGACGTTCATGGAATTTTATTGTAATTATCTTCAAAGGGGTCATTGAAGATAAGAAAACCGTGGAGTGCTATTAAATTAGAGGGTGCATTTTGGAGATGGGGGTGCAAAAGCACCCTCTTTGGTTTTTTGCATATAACTCGAAAACGAAGCAAAATTTCGATATAATTATGAAAACCTTTTTTTGTAGCAAATAAAATTAACCGTCCAAATGGGTTTTTGAATAAAATTTAAAAATTTGTGAAAAATCGCATTTTTTGTTTTTACTTATTTGCTTTTAACTTTTTTACTAGCAGAGACAGGTAAACTGCCGTGTTAAGAAGAAAAAACGTAACTGACTTTTTGCCTGTTTTGAGTTAGGACCAGTTTTGACATCTCTGATATGTTTGCTATTTTATTCTTTAAAAATAAAAGCCCTTACTTGCTTTTGTAATGGTTTAAAACGCTTAAGAAAAATGACGTTTGTTCAAAGAACCATGCTTTTTTAGGAAAAATTGACGTTTTAGCACTCAATTTAAGAAAAAAAAGTGACTACCATACAAGCATTTATACATCTGATAAATAATCAAGGCAAAGAAAATGATTTACTCGTAAAAACGACAGAGAAACACTCAACAACAAAACAAGACAAATGGAGATAAAAACAGAAAAACGTGTTTATCTCGAAATGTCAGAAATACACTTACGTTTTTTCTTCTTAACACCGTAGTATAGATATTGTTCCATATAAAGGAAAGATAATCAAATTTATTTTAAAATTAATTGTTCAAAAAACGGTTTGGATAAAAATCGACCGAGAAATAGGCGTTCAAACTAGGCTGATTTAAAGTTTTAAAAGCTTTATAAATGGCATTTTTGGCTATTTTTATGGACTTGTTAGATAAAAAACGCTCAAACTGGGTGTATAAGTGAGTCATGACCAGTTAAGTAAAAAATAAAAGTCAAGTTTCAAATTTTTCGTAGTTTTAGGGTTGCCATTTAATTTTTTCAAAATTTAAAATAACTGCCAAAATTAACACACTTGCTCTTACAAAGCCAGGTTTTGAGCACTTGTTGGCGTATACCTTCTCCAACATGAAAACAAAAAAATAGTGTCGGACCAGTTTTACGGTTGAAAGTCCTTGCCAGACGACCTCAATATTTTCTTAGGAATTAAAGAAATAACTCGTCTGGCAATATTTTTTCCATATAACGAAGGGCATGAGCTACCAAATACCCCGGTTTGTGAAAGTAGATTTGAAAGTTTTGGCAATTATTAAAAAATTAGAAAGCAAAAGGAAAAAACAATCACCAACTTTAAAACATTTCGGGCCGTCTGGCATGCATTTTCGACAGCCAAACTCGCCTGGCACTATTTTTTCTCTATTTGAGGAGACATTAGCTAACATACATCGAAAACCTGAATTTGTAAAACAAGGTTTGACAATTAATTGAAATAAAAAAAAAGTTATTTCTTATAATACCTATGCTTTGAAAATGTTGAGCTCGTCTGGCAAGGACGGACTTTCAACCGTAAAACTTGTCTGGCACTATTTTTTTTCATGTCCGAGAAGTTATAAGCTAACATATGTTCAAAACCTGACTTTGTTAGAGCAAGTGTGTTGATTTTGGCAATTATTCTAAATTTTGAAAAAAAAAAACTTAGATGGCAGCCCTAAAACTGTGAAACATTTGAAATTAGATTTTTATTTTTGACTTAACTGGTCTTGACTCACTAATACACCCAGGTTGAGCGTACCATCTAACAAGTCCATCAAAATAGCCAAAAATGCCATATATAAAGCTTTAAAAACTTAAAATCAGCTTAGTTTGAACGACTATTTCTCGGTCAATTTTTATCCAAACCGGTTTTGAATAATTAATTTTAGAGGAAATTTAATTAGCTTTTTTTTATATGGAGCAACCTTTCTCTGCTGCTAAAAAAGTTATACACAAAATAAGTAAAAGCCAAAAAATGCGATTTTTCAATTTTTTTGCAACGATTTATTTTTTAATTTATAGTTAACTAAACATTTTTAAATTTGTTTCAAAAATCTATTTCGATGGTTAATTTTATTCTCTACAAACAAGGTTTTCAGAACTATCTCGAAATTTTGCTTCGTTTTCGAGTTATGTATATGCAAATAAACCAAAAATGGTGCTTTTTCAACCCCCTCTAAAAAATCCACCTTCCAATTTAACAGCACTTTGCGGTTTTCTCATCTTCAATGATCCCTTTGATGATTTTTAGTTCTTTTTTATATGACATAATTAAAATCCTAGGTCGGATACGACCCAGTGCTGGCTCAAAAACTATAATCAAAAGACAAGACAGATATTTTATGTGTGAGATTTATAATCTTACACTTGTCGATATTCAACAATAAATAATTTCGCATACACCACGTATAGAAAGCATATAAATCACTTCGAAGATTTTCGCAGTCAAGTTCAAGATTATAAGAAATAGTTTTAAATATGTTAACATTATCAGCATAGATAAGGCAGTTTGAGTACTTTAAGACTGACAGAAGATCATTTATGAATAAAATAAAATGAATTGGACCCAAGTGGCTCCCTTGGGGAACCCCAGAATAAACTATAAATGTTTTCGAGTGATAGCTATTTAAATTCACAGAAAACGATCTGTCATGCAAACAAGATTACAAAATAAAAAATAAAAAAAATGTTATCAAATGCTTTGCTAAAATCGGTAAGAACACATGATCCGTTTGTTTTTTATTTTTGAATGAATCTATACAAGACTCCGCTAGCTCTACCTATAAGAAAAGTGCCAGTCGAACGGCCCTTTGAGAAACCATTTTTGGTTCGGAACAATAAACGATTTTGTATAAAAACTTAATGTTTTGCAAGCAATTGCTTCAAAAAGTTTCGGAATATCCGAATGTTTAGCTATTGGTCGATAGTTATCAATTTTATCTTTCCTTCCTTTGTTATGTAAAAGGATTATGAAAGATTGCTCCCACACATGAGGAAACTTACCCGAAGACAGTGAACAATTAAAAAGAACAGCAAGTGGAATCGACAAATGATTAACACTCTTTTTCAAAACAGAAGCTGGTATCCCATCTGGACCAGATGTGTCATTATCTTCAAAGGTAGATATAAATTTATAATATCGTCAGTAATTATATTGAGATTTATATCAGTCAAGTGAGAATATGAATTCAAATGAATAAATAATTGATCATTTTCATCAAAATTATCGCAGTTTGAAGTATCACAGTTCGAAAAGTTATCACAGTTGGAAAAGTTATCACAGTTGAAAAAATCACAGATACAGCACTTTGAAAAAAGTCTGAAAATAGTTGAGTTATACTACGGGGGATCATGGTATGAGATATTGTTATGATCAAAAGCGGACGGATACGGACTAGATTTTCGTTTACTTTTTATAAAACTCCAAAAGGACTTTGGACTCATTTTTACATAACTTTGAATCTTTTGTATGTAATTTAGATATTTAAGATTAGACTCTCGGTTGAACATATTCCTGGCTTCACAATAATTGCTAAAATCACTTTCTAAATCGGTTTGTTTGTACTTTAACCACAGTTTGTTGCTATAGTTTTTTAACCTCCGCACCTTACTATCGTGCCAACTTGGAGTGAGTGATTTCAATTTTATAGATATTAATGGTACATACATTAAAAAACAATTTAATATTTTGTCGTAAAATTTTAAACCCATAGAATCAATATCAATACAAGAACTTAAACATGACCAATCAATTAAAGATAACAAACTATTCAATTTGGCAAAATCAGTTTTTTTGAAGTTTAATCTGAAAACTTTTTCAAATTCTACATTACAAATTAATTCACTGTTTTGGATAATGGATTTCGTGAGTGCTGGATGGTGAGAGTTTTCGTTGACCAAAGGCTCAGCTGATCTACCAAGTGTGATATCAGCATTGATGGTTGTTTAAACTTAGTCAATAATCTTAGAATTTGAATATTGAACGTTATTTATCTGGCGTAGTCTAATCGATGTTCTGTTATCTACAGTTTGAGAATCAGCCATTGAAAGATTGCCGAGTCATTTATCCCGTCAAACAGCCATGTGTCCGTCATAGATATGACATCGTAAGAACAATTAGAACTATTAAAGTAGACCTTATTAGTCTTTGTCCGTGAGCCTCTTACATTTTGGTAGAGTATATCGATTACTTGCGATGACGACGCCACGGTTTGTTTGTCTTGTCAAATTCTTCCGAAAAGGATTATTATTAGCATTTAGTTTAACAAACTCGTGGACAATTAGATACCTATGTTTTCCGGCCAGAAACTCTTATCCAATAGTCGAGTAAATATTTCTTGCGGAACAAATAATTTAAAGGATGAGTAATCTATTTCTTTCGATGATTACTGCTCAATTTTCAACTTGATGCTATTGTAAAACATGATTCAATATATGAGAATATGTCATTGCAGGTAGTGTTAGCCTCAAAGTTTGACAAAAATATACACTTGAATCTCTCAGCAGCCCTTAGTTGAATCGCAGGTAAGATGTCACCATTAGTTGCAGGAGCAGTCTTTTGCTTCTGGTTTTCCGGAAGCTTACACCGGCAACATCTGAAAGAATAATTTCCAACCTAAAACTAATTAAAAACTATCTCAGAGCTTCTGCGGGATCAGAATTGTAATCAGAATTATTAATCGAAAATTATTTTATAATACAAAACAAAGATCTAATCTGCTGATAGGCAGGAAAAAAACGCTTATACCGTTATACCTATAAGTCTGTGCCCCTATAAGGAACATTGGGGCGCCTGAAAAAAGATTGATACGGGCCCCCAAAGTCCTTGCTGCGCCACTGAGTTTAATGCTAATGATTGTGAACGTTATGTTTTGTTAATACATAGCCTAACTAATAAAATGTCCTTTTTTGCCTTTTCAAGTATTTCATGTTGCCTTTTTTAAGTTTTTTACTTTCATATTTTTTCAATAAACTGATAGTTTTCAAGAGAATATAGTAAAAACAGAATTCCGACCCTTTCATTATTTTCTACGCCCACAATTTAGGGGTAGATAAGATACTTTTGAAGATATGCTTAAGACTTCAAAATAATGCCCTTCACCAAAAATTTAGCTTTGTCGAAATTTTTTGTTTCGAAAGTTTAATTTTTCTGGACTAAGCTTCTGCATGAGAAAGGTGAAAAGTAAAGAAATTGTTCTAAGGGAGGTATGTAGCAGTATTATTAATAATAAACTGTAATTTCGATCAATTTTGATTAGTAAAAACTGCGGTTACTAATTGAACCACCAGTTGGAAGAAGGAAATAAATCCCAAAATTTCCAAAAATGACTTTTTGATGCAAATGTCTTCTCTATACGTAGACACATCTGTTAGATCTAAGAAAATAGTAAAAACTATTTTCATTGTAGAAATGTTGGGGGTTTTAAAAAGCATTAGTTGGAAGAAGGAAACAAATCCCGGATTTATTTCCTTCCTCCAACTGATTATTTTATTTTTTTTAACATAACTCTTGAATTGGTTTATCTACTCAGTTTTATGTCGCTACAAGCAAATAAACAGTTATTGAATTGGTGGGTTACAAATCACGCTTTTGCACTTTTGAGTTATTGAATCACAGATTAATGTATCAGCGCAGTTAACTCAGCTAGTTTACATAGATAAGACATCGTCCCCTCAGAAGCAAAGTGGCTTATCTCAAAATCTTAAGTTTTTCAGAAAATAGATTTGAAATGGTGTGGGAAAGCTTAAAAAAAAAACAATTTAAAAAGAGGGACACTTATATATGTCGTTTTGCACGCAAATATTCAATAACAATTTTGTATTTTTTTCTTCTGTATACCTGCTTAATCAATATCGTTATTTTCAGTTCTATTGGAACATAAAACGATAAAAACTAATATATTATTGAACACACTATTTTTTTGAAGTTATTATTTATTTATTTTTATGTTTTTAGCTTTATATTTGAAAAATAAAAACTTTTTCTGTAAAATTTCTATTTTATTTTGAAGTTAAAATTTTCAGTTGGAAGAAGGAAATAAATCCAAGCTTTTAAACACGGTTTATCTAGCTACAAGGAAGCGATAGAAAAAGAAAATATATTTCATGCGAATCAAAACAAAGAGAACTTTATTTTATCTATACATGAAAAATCTGAGAACCGTCAAATAAAGAAGTTATTCAGTTTTTTGCGTTTTCCCAACAGTTAGCTCTGATGGATTTATTCCCTTCTTCCAACTCGTGATTCAATTATGGTTCGATAGCGATCATGTGATTTAACACTATGTCTATGTCAATGCTTCACCAAATATTTTTTTACAAATAAGTAAACCATTAGGGCTATTAACTGTTATTCACGAAATACATCCACGATGATGCGAACATGGTGCAAAATCTCATCAAAAAAATCACCATTTGTACAGGCAGGTCACACATTTTTTTTGTCAAAAATGTAATGTTGTGTTATTAATCCATCACCATTAATCTTCAATGTCGTGCAATTTATTTGATTTGTTATCTATCACTATCATTTATTTTTCTTAGACTAATAATTCCTTCATTTCATAACTCTAACTTCAACTTTGAATAATTGTTATTGTTGCTTCAATTTGTTTACCTAATCTTTCAATCAACTTAAAATCACCTGTCTAAGACTGTGAAACTTTACTTAAAAATATCAAATTTCGTGTTGTTGTGACAAAACAAAAACATCATATTCAAAAAAAACAAAACCCTTTCATTCAAAATTCAAATGAATCCATCCATCAACGGAGACAACGATGTAGTTATAAAAACTGTAGACATATGAGAAAAAACACAAAAACTAATGTTGCTCTATATAGCACCTTAACAATATCAACCTAAACATCCGAAAGCCATAACATTAAATCACCAACTTTGTAACAATAACCTCCTCGCGCGTAGAGAAGTTTCTATCCCAAAAGCAAAAAAAAAACAGAAAAAAAGTATCAAGTTGCATGTTATTGTTCCCTTTTTCCAGGGACCCCCAATAAATCAATATGAAGCTTCATAAATTACCTCACTCAGACTCAAGTCAAGTCAAAGTGTCCCATTTGCATCTAATTGCTTATTGGTTTCAACGAATCGAAATTCCTCTAATAAAATCTAACAAAACTTTTGCCAAACAGGAAACCATTAAAGGAAGTAACTTCCTTTTGTTTTTTGTTCATTAGTTCCACCAAGACCACCCGTTTGTCATTATAGAGTTATTCATGTGCCTTTACGATGAGCCACGCCACCACACCGCCGCCGCCGCGCAGCTCCACGTCCACACCACCCTCACAACACGTTCCTATTTTTCGTGATTAATGGGCGATGTCTATCGCTAGCCTTGACTTTCGGTTGACCTGAAAACACAGAGTCAGTTCGACAGCAGCAGCGTTGTCCAGTATAATTGCCATAAATGGAATGGAGCTCCCCCCCAGTACCCAGATACCATGTATGTCCTCATGAAATGACATATTAGTCCAATCGATTTATTCAACTGGAATTTTTATACTGCCCGTCGTCATCGTTGGGGGTCTGTTGACATAATTCTGGTAATTCTGGTGACTTATTGGAAATTTGTTTGTGAGGCCCCTGTCTATAGCAACATTAGAATCAGCACAAGGTAACATCACCGAGCTCAACGTTCGGCCGTCGACCGATGTCCAGCTGGGAGTAAATAAACACCATGGACACAAGACTGATTGCGTTTTAGAAATTGGAATCAAGCTTGAGTGACCAAAATAAGTGACTCAGTAAACACAAGTCATACAGAAACAACTCAAATTTGGACAAGAACAACTAATTTCAAAGGTTGGCCGCAAATCATAAGCTCAAAGGTCACTTATAGTCACTCCACCCCTTCTCATTTGAGATAGACCTGCAAATGGGTGTTGGACTTTGCTACTGAAAGCAAACAAAAAAACAAAAATTGCAGTGTTCTATGACCAATTGCCTCCTGGAACTGGAAGTGTTGTCACACGATTTGAGTTTCTGTTCGTTGGTCGAGTGTGACTAATGCGAAAGTCATGTTCCCATTGAATTGGTATTCAAAAAGGAAACTAAAACTTCTTCTGTCTTTCAAAACCAATGCGCAATGCAAAGTCTAAAGGACAATGGCTGTAGGAATAGGAAGTGCAACGTGCAGTGCATATTGTCAACGATCTCAACACCTGTGTTAGGTCGAAAAAAAATATTTTTGCTTACGATTTTTATTTGGTCCATTTTAAAACGTGGATAGTTTTAGACATTTCTAGGTGGTGTCGTTTTAGTATGACAACCAAAAAAAAAAAAAAAACTAGTTCATGGGCTTAAACATAGTAAGTAAGTATGAACGCAGCTGCCTGTGCCTGAACTAAGTCACTATAGAGTTGTGGAGTTTTCAAACTACGAACAAAATTTCGACAGCTTTGCAAGGCATATTGGCAGCTAAGTTGATGGGAGTAAATATATCATTTGGGACTCCAAACTATGTATTGAAGGTTTGATGAGCTCCTTAACTACATTAAAGTTCTTAATAAATTTATCGATAACAGGTATTTCATCCTATCATGGTTTACTTTGAGACTGCCATCGAAGTTGCGGAGGAACTACGGATAGAGGGACTTCCAGTCATCAAGGTATCCCATTTTAAAGCTAAGAAGGCGCAAGGGACAAGCTACAACAACTTTGTGGTATAGGGTGTACTGGGAGCGCCTAAAGTTCAACGATATCGTCCAGTGCCGAAACTGCCAGCGTTTCGGACACGTTTGCCACCAACTGCGGACGCCAGTACGTGTGCGTCAAGGGCAAGGAGGACCACGAGCCTGGACAATGCCAACGGAAGGAGAATACTGGGCTGGATGTATGGTGTAGATGGAGGTTACCCAGCCAGCTTGAAGGGTTGTCCAACCCTCAAAGCAAGACTCATTGAAAGGAACAGGCTGTCAGCAGAAAAAAGGAAATGCAGGAATTTGCTGCCAAATCAGCATGCTTGGTAACCAGCCCTGCAGTCAGCTTTGCATCAATTGTGAAAGGTGCTGGATCATCACAGAAACCAGCAAACTCCAGGAATCAACAGCAACAACAGAAAATGACACCAGCAAAAGTAATCACATCCCGGACAGCAACACCAAGGAGTAGATCAATCAAACCAACATCAGCCCCACCAACGAACTTAAACACCGAAGTCCAAAGGATGTTTGGATCTGACCTACTCACAGTCATGGGAAAGGCTCGGAGTGCAGTTCCACCGAACTATGCTCAGCTTAGTGAAGTCCATGGCACTGGCCACCTTCCTGTTCCAAATATGCAATTGAAGAAGCTCTGAACCCTGACGAACAATATGTCAATTCATTGTACAGCCTAGAGAAGAGGACGATATTCAACTTGTGGATGAAGAATAAAAACCCGGACATCGCACTCATTAGTGAGACCGACGTCACCAGACGCAACAACATCAATATAGTCGGCTTCAAAACCTTTCGGAAGGACAAAGATTAGGGCCGTAGAGGGACGGCTATCTACGTACAGAAGAAGATTTCCCACAACCTCACAACCAGCGAAGCCACCGCAATCACCATACAACTAGGAACAGAGACTCTTACTATCATTAGCGTGTACTTCAAATGCAAATCCAGCACGAGAAATATTTACAGCGATCTTCAGATAGCATCCTTAGACGAAGCACTTATGGACTCATCGATGGTGATTTCAACGCAAGGCAACAGCGATCAGCACTCATTGGTTGTTATTTCACAACCCAAACCAACTTCCCCCAGAACACCATCAACATTATTTTTTTTTCATTTCTTCATCTAATTTTGTTCATGTTCTTCCAGCAATCAGCAACTTCACCTGCATAATAGTACCCAGCGACTCGGACCATGAAGCCGTCCAACTAAGCATCAAACTCCATCAACCCATCTTCCTAGCGATAGAACCAGTAGAAAATTTCATCAACTACAGGAGACTGGATGTATGCAGCCTACAAAGAGACGTTGAAGACACCATAATGCTGCCGCCTAAAAACAGGAATCTGGACGATATTGAAATTGACACAGCCATTGACTGTCTGGAAGCCTTCGCTTTCCACTTCGAAGGAAGCTTCATACCAAGTCCATCAGATGATCCAGTTTTCTTTGCAAAAATCGTGGCTATTCCCAAAAAAGATGAAAGAAACACGGTTACCAACTACAGGCGGATATCCCTTTTCAACAATCTAAGAAAGCTCTTGGAAGAGCTGATACTTAGGAAGCTCAAAAAGTTTTGCAGTGAAAGCAACATCATTCCAGACATGCAGTTCGATTTCCGGGAAAAACATTCTCAACAACTCCTGAAGTTTCATCAAGACATCACCACAGCCTTAAACAGCAATCAAGTTACTGTCGAATGCTTCCTGGAAGTCGAGAAATCATTCGACAGTGTATGGATTGAAGACCTTATCCATAAACTACACATACTAGGTTTTCCTATAGCGCTAATCAAAATTATATTTTCTTTTCTTTCTTCCAGGAACCTTTTCGTGCAACTGAAAACCGACAGTGAAGAGCATCAGGGCTGGAGTTGCCCCAGGGTCGAAACTTGGACCACTTTTCGATAACGTCATGACCTCTGACCAACCAATTTTAAGTGAATGCGAGAATCTTCTCTTCGCTGATCACTCACTTACATATTGCTCATCATTCTATCCATTGATAGCTGTCCAAGAAGTATAGGCACATATCCGCAAACTATTCCAAATTTACACCAAATGGTGTATCCGGATCCACTCTTGCAAATCGGAGCTTGTCTACTTCAGAAAACCGGGGAACAGACGTGGTTGCTCAGCTGGAAGCTGAAGAAGCATCACCCTAGCACTCCCAGACGGAACCAGATTAGCAGCCAAACGCCAGCACCAAATACCTAGGCATCAACATCAACGAGCTTCTGCCAATTTTGCTTTCCACCTGATGAAAAAGAAAACTGGGCTAAGCCAACAGACAAAAGTTTTAATCTATAAGCAACTCCTGAGACCAGTCATAAGTTACAGCTTCACTTCGATCGTCAGCGGGCGTAAGCATTTCAAGAGCGAGTAACTCTAATCTGAGGCTAAGGTAACCCCCCTGGATATTGCTATCTGCCCATAAGCTGGTTAGAAAAATCTCAAACCACCCTAATCAACTGATGAGAAGGATGACAAACCAACAACGACATCCGGCACATAAGCGCTATGGAAATCCTGGATAAAACTCCAACAACCAACGATGAAGCAGTATCCTTCTACTCTGACCCAGGGTCAGCACATTATCGTGCCTAAACACCAACTCTGTTACCCTAAATAAATAAACTGCCACTGGACTATCGGAACTGAATAACCCGAGGAACCGTCAATGCCTTTGAGTTGGTAGACTTTGTATCCTCTTCCTCTTGCTAGGTCTGGGCACGATCCCTGCGCTGTTTCGGATGTTATTTGCGTTCTTTGTTGGACCTCTGTGGTCTTGTAGAGCAGCACCTGATCCCTGAGATAGTACCTCACAATTTGGAGGAGATAAGCTGTTATGTTTAAAGTGTTTTCGAGCGCGTTCAGCATGTCACTCATACCAAGGCTGAATTAAAAGCCTTTCTGACGTTTTGAGTAGTTCCTTCCCCGTTGGGTGATTTGGTTGGCCTTTACTACTTCCTCAATCACTCCGATCGTACAGCGGTCTTTTCGGAGTCCTTACTGCCTTTCTGACATGGTCACTTTCTCTTTGTTTTGCACAAAAAGTCTGAGAGCTATTGCGGAATCTGGGTCACCCTTACCTTTACTGATCAGCACTAGTCACTGTGCTTTCCAGCTTCTGAGAAAGACCCATTCTTCCAGATAGCTGTTGTACATGTTAAGTGATAGTTTGGGGCATGAGTCGGCTATTACCTTTAGCACTTCTGATAGTATCCCGTCAAGTTTAGGAGCTCTTCTTCAGTAAAGTGTAGTATTCTCCCTCTCGCTGGGCAAAAGTGGTTTCAGGGGGCCTGACAGAGTGAGTTGACAAAAGCGTGTTCACTATACCTTTAATCTTTTCTTCATTGAGAACAGAGTTTGCCATCTGAGCTCCAAGCTTCCGCATTACAACCCTGAAGTCCAGTCCCAAGAGGTCACTTCTGATGTCTTGGCAGAGATCCTCTCACTTCCCTTTTTGGCACGCATTTATGGCCTTCTTGAGCTCAGATCTTTTGTTTCTGAATTCCGCTAGAGCTTCCTCCATAGATACAGGGCGTCTTCTCCTTCACTAGGTGACCTGTCTAACATGTAAGCATCTCTTGGAAGCACTGCTGTATCCTTAGTCCTTTTGTGGCATCAAGGCCTGGACTATTCTGAGTTTTGAGGGCATCGGTCGATTGCGACTTATTGCCATAGACTTGCGACTGCTGAAAACCCTACAGAAAGAAAGTCTACCAGCTTCAAATCACACGACCTTTGTGACACATTTGCGTCACTTCTGTAAGATTTAACCCAACCCCCAAAGGACGTTACGTGTCTTAAAGGCATTAAGTCAAATCTTCCACAGCCTTCGAATTAATATCATCTTAACTCCTCAGCTCAATTTTTGATAAAAAATTCTTTCTCATAAATAATTATAAATTCTCAACAAAAAAACTTTACATTGATTCATTTCCTTGTAGAAATTATAAAAAGACAATAATTTAGGCTTTGAATTACAAGATACCCTTCTTGGTGCCTAGGATACACCAGCTAAGGCCATAATATTGAATTATGCACATCCTTTTGCAAAGTTCATTTCCTATACTTTACCGCCCATGCGATCCATAGGCCGCACCACAAGAACAAATGTACTTCAATTTGCTTATTGGCACCTCATTTCTTAGACTTCTTAAGCTTGGCCATGTCCAGTTCAGCTATTCCGCATATACATATCTCCTAATAGCGCAACATTCAGTGAAATATGATTTTTATTATCACTTAGTCAATTCTCGAAATAGGAATGCCACACCTGCGAAGATAGTTTTTGTTGTTCAAGTTCAATTTGCTATTGCATCCAAAGGGAGTTTTAACCCAACTTATACATAAATTCCTATGCCACAGTGTCTTTCGCGTGGCAACTCTTCTTATTATAGACGAAGTCAGGCAGGTCGAGACCACCCAGCTAGAATTGAGTTAAGGGCCACATTTAACATTTATCATCTGGCACAGCATCGGAAGGACCTGATGGGCTCAGCGTGCCTTGCATATAGATTCGCAAATTGAAAATACTGCCAAGCATCACATAAAGATTCATCCAAATTACACATAAATTCTACTTTGAGCTTGCTTAGGCCTTATCACTTCAAAGATTATAATCTCGAGAAGACGAAAAATTCTTCCTGAACTTCAATTGATGTTTAATCAGGTCAACGAATTGTTTCAACGTGATGCCAATGCGCAGAGTTCGATATGGCATCGGCATCAGGAGAAAGAGAGCTAAAAGCACTTAGGCACAGAGAATAAGTGAAGAAACGAAGAAACGATTTACCATCAAGATCAAAACTCCCCGTCAATTGAAGAATGCATTCGCATTCGGCATGGTAACGAAATGAATTAGACCTCAATCTGCATTCAAAGTGGGAAATAGTTGGACTGAATGAGAAGTGAAGTGATCTCACTTCAAATTCAATTGCTAGAGCCTTCGACATTATCGCGTAGCAAATATCAAACATCGACACCAACTGGAGCGACCGACGACGATGGCGACGACGGACGAATACTCATGGTTCGGTTCAGTAACCTGGCATCAGGCAGTCTGTCAGTCTTCTCAAGTCGTCGCACTCCTTCATCGAGTCTGAGAGACACAGCTGAACTATACCTTTAATACGTCTTACAACTACTACTTGCTTGTGGGTTGAGTGGGCCTCATCTCAAAAACTCAACACTATCGATCTTGGGAGCAATAATTGCTCGAACAGCACAACAACAACGTGACTTTTATAGGTTTTGCCTGGGACGTGGCTGCGCGCAACGGTGTGATAGAACTGAATGCGGGAGATGTTGCTTTTGTTGTTATTGTTTTATGCAGACAACGTAGCTAGAGGTGAGGTCACGTAACGGATTCAGGGCTTTGAACTTGACAATGCCGTTTCGAATCGTATTCCGGGATTTTTTGTTTATTGTGAATGCAACAAAGGTACCAATATACCATATCTACCTACAGATGGGAAGTGTGGATTGGTTTTTTAAGTTCATGAGTGGTGATGCAGACACGATGTGATGGAAGCATTGAGTGACAGACAGTCCTCGAAGACAGGGCGCGATTATACTGATGGGCCGTCATCAACTGTATGTGATGGCTATTTATTGAAAGCATTGTTCAGACATGTTTTGCTATTTGACATGTGAGTGAGTGAGTGAGTGAGTGTTATCAACGAATAGTACAATAGAGGGAAAAAGTTAATAAAACAGTCTTAGTTAAAGCATTAGGATCTAAGTTTTTGGTTTTTGTTTAGTGAACTGGAAATTGATTGGGGCATGATATATTGAAGATACTGCTATCGGTAGTGATATTCGGATGGTCTTTCGGCTCCAAAAGGACATTGAAGGAATAAAATGATAGCACATCTCTCTTGCGATGCTCTGTCATACGACTTATTTAATATCGTTCTTGAAAAAAAGTGCAAAACTCCCACGACAACACTAGAGAAAAAATCTTTTAAAAGTAATTACTCGCATAAGACGATGATTTCCACATAATCGGAGTACCAGAATTTTATCTCAGTGGCGCTTTTATGAGTACATATTCAGAATAAAGCCAAGAAGATGGGTAAATGGATCAATGAAAGGAAGATCAAAAAATATATACTGTCAACAATGAGCATCAACGGCTTGGGCAAAACATTACCATGGAAACAGCTTTAGTTTCCAGTTGGTCGGAGACCTTAGATGGCTTGTTGGTTATACAAAGTTCGTACATCTTTCTTGCAAGGACCCAGCACATGTTTGCAAAAGGAAGCTAAGGAACTATTCCCTAGTTGTACACTGCACCGCATATTTTCCAATATCACGCATAGAGGTGATAGGTTAGGTTAGGTTAGGTTGAAGTGGCTCCCACTTGCACTTAGACTATGAGTTTGTTGCCAAAAAAGTGGTGATATATTGGTGATAGCATAAGCTTACATGTTACAATGGGTATGCGGCATACCGTATGCCTATATCTGCCTTATTAGGTAGAAGAGGTAGAGTTGTTCCACTTTTAGCGAGTTCATCGGCCTTGCAATTACCTGGGATGTCTCTATGCCATGCCGCGGCACCCAACACAGGTGAATGTTAAACTGCTGCGCCATCTCCAGTAGATATGAACGACAATTTAGGGCTGTTATATAGTTAGTAGAGACCGATTCCAGGGATTTGGTAGCTGCTTGAACCGAATTGTGGTTTTGGGATGGTGTAGTCAATGTAACTAGGTTGTGATCCGAATGAATTCAGAATGATGGAATGGCCAATATTATTGTTGGTCCATTGTGAGGAAACTTGTAGGCGTATGGCTGTATTTGCAGCCACCTGTTGGCTAAAAATATCGAGGGGCGTCAGATATAACAGAACGTCTAAACGACAGAGGGTGTCGTACGAAGCGCACTACTTATACATAAATAAGCCGAACGTTGTACTTTGCTTAGTTTGTCGCAGTTTACCGCTTTTTCTAGAGCAGTCCACCATACTGCAACACCACAAGAGAGAATCGGTCTAGTCACCGAAGTATATAGCCAGGGAGTAACACGAGGTTGAATGCCCCATTTATTCCCAACGGCTTTTTTGCATGAGGAGAGTGCCACTGTGGCCTTTTTAACTATTTCTTGTATATTAGGCTTCCAGCTTAAATTTTTATATAAAATAAGACTCAAATATTTTGCTTGAATACCTTTAATAGAAGGAGGATCAAGATGAGGGATTTTATATTTCCTTGAGAATAGAACGAGTTCTGTTTTATGAGGGATGACATCCAGACCCCATTGGTCTACCCAATTGGTTAGCTTGCTTAAGGCGTATTGTAGATTCTTTTAAGGTAGTAGGATGCTTTCCTGATACGGCAATAGCAATATCGGCTGCATAGGCAATCACTCTATAACCCTCCGCTTCCAGGCATGTTAACAGCTCACTTACCAGAGAAGAGGAGATAGGACACCACCGCCTTGTGGCGTACCTCAACTGACAGACCTTCTAGCAGAAAAGCCGCCCAGTTTTGAATTGATGACCCTGCTAGTCAGCATTTGGTTAATCATTTCACCAAGCGAACCATCTACCTTCAGGGATGTCAGTGCAGATGCGATTGCAGATGTGTCGACATTGTTAAAAGCGCCTTCTGTATCTAAGAAAGCAACCATGGTGTATTCTTTATGATGGAGGACATATTCTTTGAATCGTACTAAAGTATGTAAAGCAGTTTCCACCGATTTCTCTTTGCAGTAAGCATGTTGAGCAGTAGATAATAGTTGCCAGTCAATGCTTTTTCGTAAGTGGATATCAATCAAACGTTCAAAAATTTTGGAAGGAATGATGATAAACTAATAGGTCTGGAGGTTTTTCGGGTTTACTTGCGAACATTTGCCAGCTTTGGGTATAAAAACAACCTTGAATTCTCTCCAAGACAGGGAAATGTGGACCAGTGCTATGCAACTGTTAAAGGTAGACTCCAGGATTGGTAAAATTACATCTCTATTCATTTGGAGTTCGGCTGGTATTATACAGTCTGGTCCCACAAATTTATAAAGTTGGAATCCATTCAGTGCCCAAAGCAGCTTATCCCTGGTAATCAGACCTTTTGGATAGCTTGACTTCATACCAGACCTAAAATGGTCGAAGCTATTAATATTTTGGGAGGTACCAGGGAAATGAGTATCTAATAGCGGCTAAGCGATTCCTCGCAGGAATTGGTTCATGCGCTAGCAGCAGTTTTTATGCAGCTTGGCATTACTGGATTTGTAGAGAAAATTTTCCTTAGGCTAGATGCATCTGAAGTTTCCTCTTTTTTTCCACAGAAAATTCTCCAGGAGGATCTCTTTGACTTTCTCAACGCTTTCTTGTATAATTTGAGGGTTACCTTCACGAGTGCTTTTAGCTCGATTGACACACTTTCGACAATTTTTCCTAAGCGGTTCCCACCAATGTGGTTTCTTTTTCCCCCTACTTAAGTAAGTGGACAGGAAGTAGCCATAGATTTGTTAAGGGCTAATGTGAGATCATTGACCTTGCAGTCAAGTTCATAAGTATTAGAAGGAGGATTCAAAAGATCAGGTTTTAATAGCCCGTGCAGTGTAATCCTATATTTAAGCCAGTCGGTTTTCCGAGGGTTTCGAAGTTCTACGCGTCAAGGCGGTTCATCATAGAGGTGATAGCTGCATCACTTTTCCCTGAGTCTCAAGATCGTCCATCGCTGAAAAAAAAGATCATGTCGATTTGATGGATTCTATGATATATCATAGGCAACTCTGAAGTCTTAAGTATGTGGTTTGGTCTATGGTGGATCTACTAGGCCCAAAGCCCCGCTGATACAGTCCTTACTTTTCAATACTGGGTGGTGCAACTGATTATTCACTGACTTAAGAAAGTTTATTATTCTCTTGCCATATTACTCGCTCTTCATGATACCTTTTTAGCAGATATTGCAAATGCTATTTAGATACATCTACTATTCATTGTGGGACTCGGTTACCTGCACTGTTTCGAAGAGTCTCCGACCCAGTCTTAAAATCAGCAGACAATTTTTTGGGATTTTGATAGTATCTCTGGGTGTTATTTTTTCGTGAGATGTGAGATCCCTCAATATCCTGGTGCTGTTGTTCTCCTTTTTTCTTCGCAGGATCTTTTTCTCTTTTTCTTTCTCGGTACTCTTCATTCACTGCTTTCATTTTGCGCTGCAGAGCTTACGTGGCATGATTGAAGATCTTCGCTGTCATCCCTTTTTCTGGTCAATGTATTCACGTATTCTTTGCATGGGATGGTTGGTAGCTTACATTGAATTTGTCTGTCTCTTTGATGATATCACTCTACTGGGGACCACCGATTGCTGGGTGAATCGCTTTATAATATAACCTGGAAACTCAATATATGCTGAATCCAATGTTAATTTTGATCTTCTGGGTGGTTTTCCATTTCTTTTCGTTAACAATTGAGCAATAGTGGTTACACTGGTTTTCTGTGTTGATTAGTGCGTAGCATTAGCTCTACAATATTTTAATTTATTTTAATCATCATCATCATCGTGTCCTGTAACCCCGGCTGGGGCATAGGGCGTCAACAAAACGTCTCCATCCTTCACGGTCTGCTGCAAGGTACTTAAGCTGTGGCCACGTCTTTCTCTGGGATTCTGCTTCCGCTAAGACAGTTGATTTCCATGTTGTTCTTGGTCTTCCAACCCGCCGTGCACCCTGAGGATTCCATTCAAAGGACTGCTTTGCAATTTCATCGTTTGGTTTCCTCAGTGTGTGACCAATCCAACGCCATTTACGCTTTCTTATGTCGACGTCCAGCCGCTCTTGACTTGTCCTGCGCCACAATTCCTCATTTGATATTATTTGTGGCCAGCGAATCTTTAGGATGTGGCGAAGACAGCGATTCACAAAAGCCTGCAATTTCTTCGAAATGGTAGACGTGACTTTCCAGGTTTCACAAGCATATAACAGCACGGATTTGACATTGGATTCGAAGAATCTCAACTTAGTGCGTAAGGAGATTTGACTGGATTTCCAAATTGGGGACAGAGTACCGAAGGCAGCACGAGCTTTATTTATTCTACTTTTAACGTCCAGATCCGTACCACCGTTAGCAGAAACAATACTGCCAAGGTAGTTAAATTTTTCCACTACTTCAACTGGCGTCTCCTGTAAAATAATACGCTGCTGTGTGGAGCGGCCTGTGAGCATTATTTTTGTCTTTTTGCTGTTAATTCTTAGACCACTCGACTCTCCCTTCACTTTCAGTGTTTGGCACATCCCGTTCAGCCCACTGATGTTATTTGCCAGTAGACATATGTCATCGGCATAGTCTAAATGACTGAGCCTTTCGAACGGTCTCCACTGAATGCCCTGTCGCTCAGCTGTACCAACACTGGCCGTCAATACGTCGTCCATCGCCAGCAGGAAGAGAATTGGCGATAGAACATCCCCTTGTCTCACACCCTGTTGCACTACGAAGGAGTCGGATAGCTGCCCATTGTGCAAAACAAAACACCTCGCGTTTTTGTAGGACTCTTTAATAATGGCAACAATTTTTGGTGGAATTCCTCTACCAAGCAACGATCTCCATATACATTCTCGGTTAACTCGATCAAAGGCCTTTTCAAAATCCACGAACATGAGGTAAGGCGGTGATTGATATTCCATCGACTGCTCGAGGACGATACGCAGGGTGTTGATATGGTCGACACACGATCGACCACTGCGGAAGCCGGCTTGATGCCTCTTGAGTGTAGACTCGATTCTATCCTTTATTCGCTCGAGTATGATTGTTGCCATTAGTTTTGGGAAAACGGACAAAACGGTGATACCACGCCAATTGTTGCAATTCTTTAAGTCACCTTTCTTTGGCAACTTAACAATCACACCATCCTTCCAGTCCCTGGGATAGCTTTCGTTTTCCCAAATGTTTTGTATCAGCGGATGTAAAATACTAGCCGCTGCTACGGGATCGGCTTTCAGGAATTCAGCTGGTATTCCGTCCAGTCCAGCTGCCTTGTTGTTTTTGAGGAGATTTATTGATGTACGAATTTCCGATTCTGACGGGGGTTCGATGTCAATACCCCTATAGGACCTGCGCATCTCGTTTAGTTGGGGCACTTCAGCACTCTGCTCAACTGAATCCTCATTTAGCAGGGCACAAAAATGATCCTTCCATCTACGAAGCTGATCCTCAATTGATACCAAAAGTGTGCCATCCACATCCATTACAGGATGATTGGTGTTGCTTTTTTTCCCGATAACATCTTTGGCTATTTGGTACAATTCCCGGATATCTCCTCTTCTGGCAGCGCTTTCCGCATTATCTGCGAGTCCATCCAACTTCACCCTCTTGTCACGTCTAACACAGCGGTAGACCATCTTATGTGCAATGCGGTACTCTCTTCGCAAGTCAGCCTTTCGTTGAACATCAGCTTCGGCATTTATTTGGATTTTCAACGATTTGCGAAGTTCGATCTTATCCCAGGTGTCTTGGGATATCCAAGAGTCTCTACGTCTCGTTCGCTTGGGTACAGTTTCGGATCCAGCCTCCATAAAAACACTTTTAATTTCACCCCACATCTCATCAATTGTTGAATTCTGGATTCCATTTAATGACGAGGCTCTGTCGTTAAGGGTGGTGACATAGTTTCGACATATGTTGGGGTCATTTAAAGCATTAGTAATGAATTTTGTGCTCCTTTCTGCATCCTGCGCTGGTTTTTGTACGGCAGCGGTTCGTAGTTTGAGACTCATCAGAACCAAATGGTGGTCGCTTCCCACATCGGCATTTCTTAAACTCCGGACATCACACATAGACTTCCTCCATCGCTGCTGAATCATGATATGATCAATTTGGTTTTCGGTTTGACCATCCGGATGCACCCAGGTAATTTTGTTGCACGTCTTATGCTTAAATACAGTCCCACCTATGACAAGACGATTCGCGTTACAAAAGTCGACAAGCAAGTCACCATTTTCATTCCGTGACCCCACGCCATTTCTTCCCATCACGCGTTCCAGTCCGTAATTGTCTGAACCGACTTGGGCATTAAGGTCTCCCATAACGACTATGATGTCGGCTCTCGGAACACTACTGTAAACCGAGTTAAGATGAGTGTAGAACGCGGTTTTGTCTTCCTCGGTCGCTTCATTTGTGGGGGCGTAGCACTGAATAATTGTGACGTTACGAATTTTTGAACGAAACCTTGCTGTCATTAATCTCGCAGAAATGGGCGCCCATGAGATCAAACAACGCCTCGCTTCTTCGTTCAACATAATTCCGACACCATGCAGTCTTTGGCCACCCTCTCTTTCATCTTCGCCGGAATACAGCATTCTCGTCTGTCCAGTGTCTGATCTGTATTCAGCTCTTCCTCTCCACTTAGTTTCGCTTATGCCCAGGATACTGATCTTTAGGCGAAGCATTTCACGCTCAACCTGCTCGTATCTACCATCGCTGTACAAGGATCGAACGTTCCATGCTCCGATTTTCGTACGTATGCGGTAGCCAAAAGTAACATTTGCGCTTCTTGAAAGACTTCTTCTATTTGTCAACGATTCATTTATTATTATGGCGTCTTGATTGACGCTCGTACATGAAGGATGCCGCACCCCCAAATCCGATGTGCGGTTTACTGCAGCCGAAGCTACAGAAGGATTTTCTATAAAAAGATTACCTCTTGGGGACTCATTTCCATTTGTTGTCATAATTCATGTATTTGCATATATCCTTCCACCATGGTGTTTTCCGAGATATGATTAATAACATACATAAGCTCAGATTTGACAGGCACACCCGCCTTTTGTATGGTCAAACACATAACTGCTCGAGGCCGCCCACTATGGGAAAACAGACGCCTTTATTTTAATAGTTTTATCTAATTATAAATCATAGTGTTTGTTTTTTATCAAATTTAAATTGAATGCCTTCATAGTTTTGTATCCGTTTGTTATTAATTTGCTACATTTAAGTCATAGTGTTTAATTTCAGTAAGTGAAATTCAATTAATTTTGTAATCTTGAAAGTCATTTGTGTCAATTTCATAAATCTCTTTATTTAAAAATTGCATGAATATTCTCTTTTCTTTTACACAAATACATACCTTTTAATATTTCGTCCCACCCTCCCTAAAATCTAATTGAGTGTTTCTGTAATAAGCTAAAACTCACCACTTAACAATTTAGGTATATGCTTAACTTAAAAGCTTTCTTTGATTATAGCCTATACTTTTCATTCATTTACATTTTATTTTTCTCTTTCTTAACAAATCAATTACTTTCTTTGTTTTTTTATTGTAATTAGTTTAAGTCTATACTAGGGTGTCCATAACGCGTTTGAAAAAAAAGAGGACATTTTCGAAACTCCAAACTTCTACTGTTAATCCCCCCCTCGATCACCACACCATCATCAAAATAATTGATAAATATGACCAAAAATTTACTTTACATTTATTTTATAAATTATATTATAATTATACAAGTATTGTTTATAAGTACACAAGAAGCAGCAGTTTTAATACTAATAGGTAGTTTATTTCAACATCTCTTTTAAGAAAACATATGTGATATAAATCAGTACATATGTACATACAAATATTTTATAAACACTTTTTTGCGCTTCAAACTAATAAAACTAAAATACATAAACACCTAACTGAATTAAAAATACCGTAGAATTTTAGTAAAATGTAGGCAAAATAGAGATTAATTTTCTTCCTCATCCGAAGTGTCATATTTTTGGGAGCTCTGAATTTGATTAAGATACTTAATTTCATATAAAAAGGTTTCATTAAACTTTTGACAGCTAAAATATTTTAAGTTATAGGCAACTATAACTTTTTTCCTAACGCTCGCACTGTGTTTAATCATTTTAAGGGTATTCACAACCCCTTTAGTGCGCGCTTATTATTAAAAAAAAGAACTGAGAATCCTACTTTTAAACGATTTCGTTCTTTTATCCATTGCGAACCCGTCAACGAGAAAATAACACGTTCACATTTTGCGCAGGAAAACAAAAAAGGACTGGCACATTTGAAGAGCTCTGAATTAAACTCTAGATTTGTAGACAAATTAAAAAAGCTGGCCCACTTTTGACATATATTTTGTTTTTAAAATTTTCATTTTCTTTAGAAAGAAACTTGTTTAAATAGCAAAATTGGTCAAACAACTTTGAGTAATCCAATAAAACTTCCTAGAAATTCGGTAGTCGATACTTTTGTCTAAGTCTTCTCATACTTATTTCTTTTCTAAATTTATCCATCGATCCTAGTAAGAAGGTTTTTACTTCAGTGTACTAATCAGAGAAGATCAAATTTGCAAAGGAAAGAATCAACTCCTCATTCAGCACATTATTTAGCACAGGTCTTATTGTTGTTGCAATTCACATCTATTCTTCGACACAAAATGAAATTAAAAATACAACAATATAAACAAACGGGTTTTGCAGGGTGAAACGTACGAAGGATTGGCTTCTTTACTTGATATTCTCTGGTATTAATGATTTATTTTATATATTAGGGGACAATACAAAAGTGAAAAGTGTGTTAATTAATATTTTGGTCACTTAGGAAAAAAAAATTAGATAAAAAAGAGTACAAAATAAAAAAGAGTAAAAAAAAAAGAATTTGATGAAAAAAGAAAGAATAAGAAAGATCAGAGTCAAAAAAGAGAACATGTTCTCTTTAAAAGAGATGTTCTGGAAACCCTACTCTATACTAAGAATCGGTTGATTACTAGCAATCCGTGGTCGTGATCGTTGAGTAGTGAGGAAAATTCGGTGCAAGACATACCGAGTTCAACTCCTACTTTTTTTTTTTTTTTTTTTTTTTTTTTTTTTTTTTTTTTTTTTTTTTTTTTTTTTTTTTTTTTCTCTTTCACTTTTTTTTCTTAAGTCATTCTTTTTAATTAATTTTTTATTTATTGTACACATTTTAAAGTCAGGCATCTCCGTTTTATATTTCATCATGGCCTGTTCTGCACCTAAATGTTTAAATCATTCAGCTACATCATCGCTTTTTGAATGCCATGGCCCCTGCGGAAACCTTTTTCACGCTAAATGTGTCGGTGCAACTAATGCATTAATTGACAAAATTAATTCCTCTGAAATTGGTTTCTGGTTTTGCGTTAGTTGTAGAAAGCATTCTGTATCCAGTTTGGCTTTTAAAATGACAGCTTTAAAGTCCGAGATTCTTAAGATCTCTAAAGCTTTCGAGGAACTATCCCAACATGTCTCTTCTGTTGTTTCAATTGTTGATAAATTTTCTTTTCCTAATATTTTAGTAGATAAATCATCATCCACAAATGATGATGAATCACAACACATATTTCAAAATGATTCAGAATCTAGTCCGACCATTTCCCAGAATATATCAGATTCTGCCTGTAAAAAGGGTAATAAAAGGGGACGTGATGCTACTACTTCTTCGAAGAGATCCTAAAAGATCAAACATTATAAGTATTCAGGCTGAGGTTAACTGTGCTTCTGATATCAGTCAAGGAGAGGGCTTGGCAGTGGCTGGTGATTCAAGTGTTGAGGTCGAGGTTGACCTACCCTCGGTACTTAATGACTTGCCAGTGCTACAGCCTATAGAATTAGCTTCAGACTTTGATATTAGGGATCCCACCCCTCAAATTAGTCTTGTTGTTCCCAGAGCTTTAGAATCGGTTCCTAAACCCAAATCAATATTCATCTCTCGTCTTTACCGGAAATCGTACCCGAAGATATTTTGCAACATCTCATTGCCTGTAAATCCATACCCAATGTATCATCCATTAAATGTACTAAAATAAGTAAACCTAACAGTTTCGTTTCATCGTTCAAAATTACAGCTCCCTTCTCATTATTCGATTCAATTTTGAATAGCTCTTGGCCACCTAATACATTGGTAAAAGAATTTACAATCCCTCTGATATATGCAATTACAGGCCAATCTCTAAGCTATCTTGCATTCCTAAGCTTTTTGAGCAAGTAATGTGCTATAGTTTGACATTCAACTGTAAGAATATAATTTGCAATCAACAACATGGATTCATGCAAAAGCGATCGACGATAACCAATTTACTTGCATTCTTGCACAAGTGACAAGTGCTCAACTGCGTTGGAACATGGTCAAGAACTCGACTCGATCATTTTTTCTAAAAAAAAAGTTCCTAGTTCATTTGATTATGAAATATCGCAGCACACATTGCGTCGTGTTGATAGTTTCAAAGACCTGTTAAACGTTGGTCTAAGGAATTTCAGGATCCTTATGTTACCCTCGCTCTCTACAACAGTCTTGTTCGCCCTCATCTTGAATACGCATCACAGGTATGGACTCCTTTTTACGATGTCCATAAGAATAGACTAGAAGCAGTACAGCGTAATTTTATACGTTTCGCCTTGAAAGGACTACCGTGGTCCGATCCTTATAATCTTCCTCCTTACGAACATCGGATTAAGCTTCTTCAGATTCAAACTTTGGCACGAAGGAGAATTAATAATGATATTGTATTTATTGATCAACTTTTAACGGGCGTTATTGATGCACCTGTTTTATTATCTTGTACTAGCCTTAATTACCGTGGTGGAGGTCACAACACTCGTAGTCTAGAACTAATGCATATATCTCAACACCGTACCAATTATGGAATGCATGAGCCTTTTACCCGCATGTGCAACATTCTGAATTTGAATTCTAATTTTTTTGATTTTAATATAAGTAAGAGTAGACTCAAAGCTTCATTGAAGACCAGTGTACCACGCTCTTAAATGTTTGTAAATGTTAATTTTTTCAATGTCATTTTATTTGCTATTTTATAATTATTGTTTTTAATTTTTATTTTGTAAAGTGTATGTTTTAAGTAGTTTGTTGCTTACTAACTACTAACACTAAACTAAGTGATGAGCCTGATAAGCACTTAATTTGTGTTTGGCAATTCTTTGGTCGCAAGATGTCGCTTGTACTAAGCTCTCTTCGGCAAAGATCTGATGTATAAAAAGTGTATAAAAATATATTTAACAATTATTTCATCATACCTGATCCCATCTTGCATTTATTTCCTAGAACTCGGTTATATCTGCCTTATACCTTTTAAGGAGAGACTAAATCTATTGGGTAATATCTGGGGTGCTAGATTTTCTTCACTTCTAGATACAAATACTCTTAAGTGTTAAGTCGTTATCGTTTGACATTTAAGTGTTATCATTATTCAAGGCTCCTCGCATCTGTCTCGTAACGTGGTGGGGAAGCTTAAACTTTACCAAACAACATCCGCATCTAGAGGGTCAGGTTCTTTACTCACCCTAGGGCATCACTACATCAGTAATCCACTATTAGGTGTGAGAACTGCAGTAAAGCTATAAACACTGGGATATCACTTTAAAAGACCCTGATTGTCTTAGGCCTTCAATAATGGCCATAGTATCTTTTAATCAAACCAAACTGTTTGCACAAATGGAATGGAGACCACACCTAGTGTCATAAAACCATGGTTTGGGACCTCAATTGACTTGTTGTATATGAAGGAGTACCAATGCTAAGAAGAAGACATGTTAAATATGATTCTACAGCAGCATTTTTGGACATTGTCTTTCTATTCAACATCAATGTGTCGTACATTGTTGAATAGGTTATTTTATGGCCTTTATTTTGTTACATAGCCATTAAGTCCTATACCATGGGGCTTGAGAGATATTCAGTTTCAACACACCGAAAAGAGCAGTAGCATAGTTTGCCGTTTTTGATTCCAAAAATCCCTAATACTCCATGTCCTACAGCTCAACAGCCATTTAACAAAATGAAGTTGAGTAGTTAGACCACTTTGCCAATACTCTCTTATTTTCAAAATACTCAAGTATTTATTTAAATTTCTCATAAAAATTCTCTTCAACCTTTGACAGCCGTCCCTGTACTCTCTATTATTCCATCAAACACACAAACTCGTTGGGTATGCGATTTGTTTTTATTATCTTCACCAAAAAACAAAAAATAACAAAAACTACACTCGAGTAGAACAAGAAGTAGTGCAGTAAAATTCAATGTGCTACATGGCCCCTTTACTTTAAAAATGAAGATCAATACCCCCTGTGCCCCTTTCCACTGCTTGGTACTCTCTGGATGACTGCATATCTAGAACAATCAGAGTACCATTAGGATAGTCACACTAGGCTATATACATAAATATAGAGTGGGCGAGGACACTGAGTGTTTTCCTCCATCATCTTTGTCGTTTGGCTTTTTCCTGACCAACTCGGTTAGGAATTTAGTTTCGAAAAGAAGAACGAAACTCCGAGAGTATGCGGTGTTCCAGGGCTATATGGTTGTCGTTGGTCGGTTGTCGCTGGCCGTTCGTTGTCATTGGTGCAATTATCCTTTGGTCTTTGGTATTCTGTGTTTTTGTGTTGATGTTTTCTTTGGATTTCTTTTATTAGCCACTGCTACGTGCGATGGAACTGCACAAGATCTATATATCTAAAACCATCCTCAAGATTGTTGTTTCTTACTGTGGCACACTCTTTGATGATGATGACCACCATAATAATTTTCAACTTCATTTGCATTGGACTGCAAGTTTGTAAGGCAATATTATAGTCTGGCTCTTTGCATAGATGTTGACTGCAAATTGCTTGTTGCAACGTTGTATCTATGGTTTGGTGAACTGATGGCACGTATTTTTATTACCATCAGACTACCAACAGTCTGCAGGTAAATTATTTTAATTAGAGATATAACCTTTGGTCGATTGTTCGAATTTGTATCTATGCTGTACAAGAGTACAGTTTTCGCCTTGACGGTGGCGTGGGGGCTTACGTTTGACCCTCCAGCAACCCAGCTGCAGGGACATACAACTCAGCAAAACCAACAAAACTAGGGATGCTCATCCAAACAAAAAATTATGGAAAAAAAAGTTTTCAAGCTGATGAAATTCGAGTGGGGAAATGCGGCCAAGTGTCGGCAGAATTTATGACTGTCGGCGAGGGCTTGGCTTCGCAAGAGCCTAAGTCGCCTAAAACAGTAAACAAAGAACAAAGCAAACCCGTCTTAATAAGACATCCCAACGCGCTAAGCCTTACGGTGGCCCTTCTTCCGGCTCTTGATAGCTTGGCTATTGACGGTAGGGCGACCTTGGACAGACCTCCCTCTATAGGAAGTCAAACCGATGAAAAGACTCGAGTCAAGAAGAGACTACGCTGAAGCCTACTGCACCTTTCGAGGCAACCCAGTAACTACAGAACCTCTACATAAAAGATTCGTGAGTGCTACCGAGAAAAAGGACCCAACTACTCTCAGTTCGAGAGACGAGGCCCTTTTGAAAAAAAACATAAGAAGTTGGTAAGAAACTATGTACGTCAGTTGGTAACTACTGCCACTGCACCCATTGTTAAACGCTAAAAAGACAGAGAGCAAAAAGGTAAATGCTGCCAAATCAAGATCTATCCTTGAAAAAATAGACTGTGAACAGGCTGACAACAACTATACTGCTCGTACCGGCTCAAATACGAAACTGGCGTCCTACCTGAAACCTGAAAATGAACGAGAAAGCACAAAGTAGGCAACTCTTTCGAGACGAAGACAGGCTCATCAAAGAGAGCAAGATCGAAGGAGGCAACCAAGACTGAAGGTTATAAGAATCTTAAGACCAACAGTTTTGAAACCACCCCGATCCGTCTACAGGTGGCCATAATATGTCGAGACAACCCGTATGGGAAAATCACGGCAAAAATTAGCTACTTGTGGAAAACGAAATGCTTAAAGCCATGGTGGCGACATCCGATAATGATAGTTCTGATGACTACCACAACCAACTTGGCGTGCGAAACTGGATACAGCTAGGTAGAAACCGAGCCGGCTTGAAGGAGCTTGTTGGTTGAGGGTTGAGGCCCTGGTCAAACCCAGACTGTAGCGCCACCTTAAGTAAGTAAGTAAGTAAGTTCTGATGACTACATCTTTGATGGAGCTGGATGGTGGAAAGGAGTAAAGTGGCTAGCTGTGGGGACCAGAAATCGCTGGAGTTCCTAAGTCACACAATCACAAATATCGGCTAACTGTGGGAGGGAGCTTCTCTCGAGGTTCTTCCGGTCACAGCTCTGCCACTTCGCCAGAAGACTAATATATGGATTCTTCCTCCTGCCATGCATGAGGGCGCATCCATAACTTAACTGCTGGCGAAACAGAATAAAGAGCTCTCCATATTAGAATGGTATCTCCTGCATTCCAGGAAGAGTTTTAGCGGGGAAGGGAAGGACCTCCTGTTCGTAATTGACAAGAAATCTGACCTTTTCCGCAAAACAGAAAGGAGACGTGCTGAGTAATGGTCTTAGAACCGTAAAGGAATTTTGAGCAAGGAGAAGAGATGAGAAGAAGACGCTGCTTGGAGAGAAAAAGGCATAGCCTCCCAGCTTAAGGAGATCGAAGAGCCTAGCAATAGAATCAATAATCGAAAGTTTTATTAAAAAATCCAGTTAACTTCCTGCTCCTTTAAAAGAACAAACGCAAGCTCTTAAAAAGAGCAACGAAACACATGGAGTACTATTTGTATTGTGCATTTTCAGCAACTGTTTACTGCCTGAACTCAATAGAGTGCGTCAACTGGATTTGGGGCTCCAGCTCGAATAGCTGTCAAAAAAGTACGTGATTTTTTTCAACTCTCTGACATTTCAGTATCAAAATTAGAAATGAAGACAAAAATAAAAAGAGATAATGAAGTGGAAGCTAAAATTACTTTACGTCCTTATGAGAGATTGAAAAGAGTTTGAATCTCAATTCAACCCCCGTGTAAGCACTCGGTTGTACTAGAAATTTTGAAAAGTCAAGAAAGCTGCAAGCAAAAGTTAAAAGTTGGCCAACTTGTCCAGCTCCGTTTGCAGTTGCGTTGTGTTTGGTTCGTGTCATTGATTTTGTGGGTATTCCACATTTTGATAGCTATTCCAGCTCCAGCAGTTGCAGATTTGTCACCATTCTGTTCATCCAGTTAATGAGCACAGGCAGAGCGAGTACCGAGTATAAGGGCAAGAAGAAAACCTGTTTCATGTGAGAAAAGCCCCAGATCAGTAATTTAATACACAGAGTTGGACTCTGGACTTACATATAGATATAAATAAGCTTAAGAAAAACAAGGAAGCCGGATCTGGTAAGCCATACGAGTGGAGCTTTTCAAACACGCAGGACATCCGTTGGGTGGAAGGAAGCATATCTAATGACTGGTCTATCAGCTCCATACCTATGCCCAATCTGCAAAAATACAAATCTTATGTCCTGCAAAAACTGATATCCCTGATAAACGTCACATACAAGATAATTTTCACTCCCAGGCAAATCCTGGAAAATACCAATGAATTTTAAAGCGAGACTCACCAAGTATTCATCGACTTTCAAACCAGCATGTGATATAGCATTCATCGTCATGAGCTTTATATGGCGATGGTTGAACTCAGGATACCGGGAAAACTTCTAGGGTATGTGGATGATATCCACACCATTGGCCGCTCCCAACGGGCCGTTAGAGAGTCTTTTATGGCAATTAAAGAACAGGCAAGAACAACTACATGTTATCAACAAACAATCAACAACAACCAGTTATAGGACAAAACTTCATTGTTGATAGCAACAAATTCAAAGAGTTAAGGAGTTTTGAGTTAACGTCAATCCCTCAAGACCTTGTGGAAATCGAACAAGGAATCACCCTAGAGAACCGGTGCTCCTTCTGTTTGGGATAAGAACTGGGACTAAAACTACTCACGCTTGTGACCAAGTGCACGCTCTACAGATCCTTTATACGATAAACAGAAAGGGAGAATGGAGGAGAAGTTAAAAACCAGAAACTCAAAACACGTCGACTACATTTAGCCTGGTCATATCGAGAAAATGGACAAAAGTGCTCCAGCCAAGAGAGTCCTCGAATCACAGCCCCTAGGTTCGAGAGACAAATAAGACCGAAAGACTATGCTATCGCGGATGACAGAAAATCTTGGTCATGATGAACGCAAGGATTGGGAACCGGATAGTAGTAGTACATTTTTCTATGGGGTATTGTCTCACTTGATAGAGACATAATTTCATAATCAGTTTGTGGATTTATGTTAAACCGAAGTGGTTTAATTGTGGGAATTAGTAGCAATAGCATTGCTTGTAATATTTATACCAAATCTATTATCAAGGGAGATTTCACAAGCTATACACTTTTTCAGATAAAAACGAGAGCCTCTGTAAGCTCTCGAAACACTACTGTAGAGACATGTTTGTGTTTGGCATTCTAAATGAAATACTACCAAACCAGAGTTAGGTAGTAATAATTACATTTTGTAATTGATTACAGGGTCAATTACCATTACATGTAATCGGTAATTGACTTTTACATTTAATTGTAATTGGAATTTTTCAATTACAATTACCTACATGTAATTTGTAATTGAAAATTTTCAATTTATTACATGTAATTGGGAAAAAGTAATTGAACAAAAAAAAGTAATTGAAAAAACCTGTAATGATTACTTTTTTTGTAATCATAACACACAAATGTAATTGATTACAAAAAATATCAATTCATGGAATATTAAAATTGGAATCGACGCAGAATTGCAACCTCTATAACATATCCAAAGTACCCCAAAATCCCCGCATTGGCATTTTGTGTAGATGCATTCGAAGAGGTGCGGACGGGGAGAACTTGGAGATCTATCAAACTAAAATTCAATTGTAATTTTCAATTACAATTACGTGTAATCAGTAATTGAACTTTTTCAATTACAAATTACATGTAATCGTAATTGATTTCTTTTGTAATGGTTACTTCCCAACTCTGTACCAAACATAGGATGAAGTACTTATGGAAACGCATAGTTTTACTACATATTTTGTATTTTCCACGTCTTGATGGATATTGCGTTAAAACCTTTCTTCTTAGAAGTTTTGTTTCCTGTTGTGAATTATGGACGTCGAAAATCCACTCAAACTCCCCCATTACTGTCGTTTTTTATTAACGTTAATTGCCAGTAGTTAAACACAAAATAAATAAACAAAAATCGTCCTGCAGTCGCATTAAGTTTGCTTAAACGAAAAACCAAACAATGACCGTTTAATCTTTCCGCCATTAATCCACATCCAATCCCGCTTCAGTTGTGACCCCAATTAGTTTTTTTGTTTCTTACTTTTTTTTTTTTTAATTTAGCAAAGACACAGAGCATAGATTTGCCATAAAAAAAGGTGCAGATAAAAACCTTTTTTATCCCAACTCCCAGCCGTAAGCACTATTGACAGAGGACGGAGTATAGGAACCTATAAGAAGCATGTATATTGTTGACTTTTTGACGTATGTGCGGTGGCTGTTGTTGGTGCGCGCATTAAGTCCAAACCATGAAGTGAAAGTTGTTTCCTATATTTTAAACAAGACCGCTCGCTATGCGCCACCACTGACTGCCATGGCAGTCAAGAGTCGACCAAGATGACTCTATCGCCCTGGTCGAACAATATTATGTAAGATGCTGTCTTTTTGTCTGCTGGTATATGGTATGTAGTTTCTCATCATCCTAAGGGAATTCCGTAAAAAAAAAAACAAACAGTCAAAATAGAGCGAACGAAGCAACTTTTAAATGTTATTTTTTGAGAGGCTTGTTAAATCTAACTTCCCCATAACGACCGACGTGACGTACTATAAGCGAAATGAGAAAATGTAAAATTAATTTTTAAAGAAATAGACTTGTTAACCATAAAGTCGGTAGGAGTGTAATACTCCAATAAACGTGAATGTTTGACGCTTTAAACGCGGTTACGTGCGGTTGAATGCATTTGATGCATTTTTAAGGAGTAAGGAACGTTAAAATTAAAACATTGAGTTGACGCACGTGTTCACTTATTTATTTCGCTTGGGAACAACCTTTACAAAGTGCGCGACAAGAAATACAATTTTCGTTTCAATTTGACATTTCTTGGGTCTCTTTAAGGTACCGCTGTGGTGCTGCTACTAAACGTAGACGCCCGCGTAACCAATCCAAGGCAAACAGTTTGTTGACAGCTTGTTGGAAGTTAAAGATATTTTGTCAAAGCTACGACTTTGAGTAATCGCAGGTGGAAAAGTTAAGTTGCTTGAAATAAGAGCAGTTAAGTTAGAAGGTAGACAAAAATATAAATCAATTGTGTAGATATTTTTGATAAGAAGTAGTTTAAGGCTTTAATCTTGAAGAAAACCAAGTAAAATAGTGCTAGATATTCTAGACTTAAAAAAAATTCGACAAAGCTGAATTTTGGTAGAGAGCTTAACAAGAAAGTATTCTTAATTAGCTATAATCTTTTTTGAAGAAATATTAAAAAATAATGTGAAGGTCAAAATTGTAGACTGGAGATATAATTCGATGTTCAAAAGGTAGACATGTGCATTCAAGAGGACACTAGCGTCCACAAGCTTTTTTCTCAAAGCGAGCCTCTGTGTATCAACTCCTACTCTCGAACTAGTGAACATCGGGTGCCTAGTACCTTTAACTGAAGATGGGGTTCCAATCCCTGTGGAGGGTTTAAGGCAGCAGCAAACGAGAGTGGGGGGAGTGTTCCCACTAAGGCACTTCTCCTTTATCCAGGCGGCAGCGGAAAAATTCTCCAGATGGAATCAACGATGCCGATTACAGTTCCAGTTAGGTTGAACTACTTAGTGAGCACCTTATACGGGCTACTGCGGCATATTCGTATAGCACAGGCCTATAAGCAGCGGTTTTATCCGGCTCCACACCCTTGGAGTTATACTAAGGGTCTGGTCCTCCAAGTTGGGGGTTGTGCTTCGGGATAACTTCCTTTCCACGGAAAGGAAACTGGTTCCGAAACAACCCCAATCCTCGGATAGGGATGATTTTAATGTTGACAACCCCAGCAAACGAAACAAGGACAATGAATTTCGGATCCGCACGTGGAATGTCCACGTGCAGCCGAACAACTAGTGGAGAGCCTGGATAGGCTAAAGGCTGACATTACAGCCATCCACTAAGTGCGATGGGATGGAGAGGGCACAGGGAGGATGAAGTCGTGTGATATCAACACAAAGATTGGAAAGAAGGCATATTTAATTCGATAGTCGGAGGACACTCCTGCACGACAATACTTCCAGCAACGGACTCAGGGTGATTGACTTCGCTTTGAGGTGGCGGGGCGTAATGTCATAGCCAGCACTAGATTCCCACACTTCAATATACAAAAAGAGACCTGACGGTCTCCGGATCAGCCAGATTGATCATGTTGCAAAAGATGCCAGACCTGCTTCCAGTATCCTGGATGTCCAAACATTCCGAGGTGCCAATTTAGACTCGGATCACTACTTGGTGGTAGCTCAAGTACGAATGTGGATATCCATGATGACACAACGACGAACGGATGCTGTGAAAAAATTTAACGCCGCGAAGCTAAAACGCAAGAGATCGCCAGGACTTTTGCAGACCACGTCTCTCTTAATCTCTCAGCAAACCCGCCACCAGCATCATCTGCAGAGGACCAGTGGAAACACTGCCAAAATGCCATCAGGAGTGCCGTGTTTGATATGTTGGGTTTTACTAGGCCACCACAACGAAATCTCTGGTTCGATGAAGATTGCAGACTTGCGCATGCAGCAAAGAATGAGGCCTACCAATCAATGTTGCAAACTAGAACCAGAGCTGATGAGAATGCAGCCCGGGAGCTCTATGGGCAAAAACGAAGGGAGGAACGCTGGACTTCTCAGGAGGAAAAAGAGAGAGCATTCAAAGCGGACAGTCGAGTCTATTGAGGACTGTAGCGGCAGGGGTGATGTGTGAAAGTTTTACCGAAGGGTGATGCAATGTACCCAGGGTTACAAAGCCAGAACGGAAGCCTGCCGAGATGAGAGTGGGAACATAGTGGTGGAGACAAAGTCCGTGCTGAGGATCTGGAAACAGCACCTCTCTAGATATTTAAACGGTGAAGATGGCCAAAATTCCGCTATAAGACAGAACACTCCATTCAACCTGGACGATGATGGTCAATATTTCCATCCACCCGACCTAAATGAAGTACGGTTAGCGATAGCCAAGCTTAAACCGTACAAGGCTGCTGGTGCATATGGCCTGCCAGCCAAGCTATTTAAAGCAGAGGGAGATGACTTGGTAGGGAGTATACACCAATTTACCTCCAAAATTTGGTCGGATGAAAGTATGAATGGAACCTCGGTATACTGTAACCCATCCACAAGAAAAGACATACTCTGACCTGTTTCAAACTCAAAGGTATAAGTCTCCTCAACGTCACATACAAAATCCTGTCATCTGTACTCTGTGATCGCTCTAAGCCGTTTGTCACTGATCTGATCGACCCTTATCAATGTGGTTTTAGGCCCGGCAGGTCAACCGTCGATCAAATGTTCCCTCTGCCACAGAGTAGCTGTTACCGGCGCGATTGTAAGTATTGAATCGGAGGTGGCAAAAATGGGGTTGACTGTTAATGAGGACAAGACGAAGTATATGCTTTCATCGAGAAATAAATCTCAACATCGTCGAATCATGCAATACGTCACGATGGATAGGTACAACTTCGAAGTCGCAAGGACTTAAGCTACCTGGGCTCCACTGTTAAATCGCAAAATGACATCAATGCAGAGATCAAACGAAGAATTACTCTTGCCAACCGCTGTTTCTTCGGGCTTAAGGCGTTCGATTAGTAAAGAGCTCCAAGGAGACCTTATATAAGACCCTTATCATCCCGGTCCTGCTGTATGGGGCAGAAGCATGGACCCTATCAAAAACGGATGAGAATCTGCTTGGGAAGTTCTTTGGGTGATCTTCCAATCTGGAGTATGGAGGAGCAGATCTAATAATGAACTTTATGGGCTTTACAGTGACGTCGACCTGGTCAAAAAGCTGAAAATGCAGCGGCTGAGATCGCAGCTAGCTAGGGACCGAGCTGGCTGGAGGGGATTGTTGGTTGAGGCTGTATTCCACCCTGGACTGTGAGCGCCATCTAAAGTAAAGTAAAGTAAGTAAGTATACCTCTGTATGCATTCATCCTCATTTAAAATTATGTGTTCTATTTCTTGAGACTAAGTAAGTTCCTAGTCTTTCATGGGCTCATACATTATGAACTAGATTTTCTTGAGTTTTGGAAAAATAACTATTGCAGGGAACGTAATATTTGGTCCTTAAAAAAATCTTTCATAAAAAAAGAAAAATTATTAGTCAGCAGTCGTGAAGGATAGCCTTGCAATTTTGTGAACAAATTGAAATAACTTATAGAAGATAGGCATTTTATAATCACAGAAGATACTCTTGGAGATTATGTTACCAAGAAATCACTATATAATTGATTGCTTACATCAACTTTTAGCTCTTAAGTAGTAAAACATATCTATCCAGAAATCAGCAAAAGAACGATTCAATTCGAATAAGTCCATTAACAGCCCAATAATAGGTACTCCTTCCCATTTCTAGCAACAAATTGAAATGACGAGTGCCTCATAATGCCCATCGTAAAACAAATTGCACCAAACCGCATTCCCTATTCCCCATCATGCATCATTATCCTTCAACAAAAGTCCAATCCAAAATACATCCTTCATCATCTGAAACGTCAGACAAAGGTTACGTCTGCCAACACAAATCAGCTCTGGTGCGGAGCAAGCGTAATTTCGATTCTTTGTTGTGTTGTTCCCCATCCGCTCATGTAGGATTAAAACAACTCGCATGTGGCATGCACAGTGTAAACTCGCATCTATGCAACAACGAATCCCATTGAACTCCTCCGTAAAAATCTTAATTACAATAATTTTGGCCTGCTCCGTCTGCAGCGTCATAGAAGAGTAGAACATCTTACTCATTCGATAGATGCACCAAGATGACCAATTACCCTCACCATCAGCCGTAAAGATGATGACGACCAACCATCCAACATACACCAACCAACCAACCGACCGACATCGACAGCGGCAACGGCAACGACTTCGTTCAAAACATCCAACCGATCGAAGATGCCGATGCTCGCGCAAGCGCGTCCTCGTTTGTTTCGCACGAATTTCCATTTAAAAGAACAAATCAAAGGGCTGCCTGCTCTCCGTCTCTGGCCATAGATCCCAATCCCACGGTCAGATACCCCGAATAACAATAGAATGTACTTCACTATACGTGCATTGCCAAATAGAAGATCGTGTATCTGCACTTGAGCCTTCTTCTTCATTGGTCTATGATTATCTGCATCTTCAATCCGCACAGATCGTCTTGGCAGAACAGTGTGGTAGATGAAGCAGCAGCTAGCGTCAGCGCGTTGAAATCAGGAGAACCATCATGTTGAAGCCAAAGCAGAGCATGGCCCAGCGCAAAAGCGTGAAGAATCATTTTGAAGGTCCGTCATCATTGTATAGGTACTGATGGACCGTAAAGTATTCTTCTTTCAGTTTCAGGCCAACACCGGAGAAAGATTGAAAGATCTACCTTCAAATGATCGTGATGGTAATTTACCCGCCCGACCAAGACTTTTGTTACGTCATAATATTTCGTCTTGAAATTAGATAAATGGCCATAGAAAAAGATTGCCTCGAATAAGATTCCTCTCTAGAGATAAATGCTTATTGCCGGGACGTGGTGAAGTTTAGAAGATAATCTGTGCTTGTTGTGATTTATAAGAAGATCAAGCTTACGCAAGTCGTCGGATCCGGATGGTTGCTATAAAGAACAAGAAGGATAGATGAATTTTAAATCGGCGAAGATTCGGCCAAGAACCGTTGAAGTATCGAGGGGAATTCTTTAAGTTTAAGCTAAACATGAACACTAAAGGTGCACTGAAAGAAAAATTTGAACAATTTGAAACTTTTATTTTTAAAATTTTGATTTTGAAAATAACTTTTTCATTATCACTAAAAACAACTTAATTTAAAAATAAAATAGAAGAAGAGGTCTATGGCTTTACAAAGGGCATAACATGGCATTGTAAATATAACCGTTCTTTTCTAGTCATTTTTTTTCTTTTTTAAGTATTTTTTTTTTTAGAAAATTACTCCTTTCCAGGCTTAAATGGGGGTAATATACCCCACCTCTTATACTATTTTTTTTCTTGTCTCAACCCAACCTACACGCTCTAGGTTTTTGTTTTTGAAATATTTAAAATTTGTTGTTTTTAAAAATAATCTGCTCCTTATTTCTCTTCTACTGAAAATAATGAAAAATGCACCTAGGCCACTCACGGTCTCATTTAGCTTAGCATTGGAAGTTATGGTTTGAGTTCAAATAAAACCGTTAATGTGAGCTCTACTCCATATATTCAAGAGGACACAACCACCCAAAAGCTTTTTTTTTAAAAAGCGAACCTGTGTCTATCAACTCCTGCTCTCACCTCCCCATGGTGAACATCGGGTGCCTAGTACCTTTAACTAAAGATGGGGTTCCAATCCCTGTGGACGGTTTTAAAAGGCAACAAACAAAGTGGGGCGAGGAGTGTTCCCACCAAGGCACTTCTCCTTATCCAGGCGGCAGCGGAAGAATTCTCCAGATGGAATTAACGTTGGCATCTACAGTTCCAGTTAGGTTGAACTACTTAGTGGACAACTTATACGGGCTACTACGACACATTCGGAGCTCCGGGCTATAAGGAGTGGTTAATCCGGCTCCCCGCCCTTGGAGTTATATTGTCTGGGCCTCCGGGTTGGGGGTCGTGCCGTCGGGGTGACTTTACAGCGACGTAAAGCTATTAAGTTGCGAAGGAACAACAAGCCTCGGATATGGATGGATTTACTGTTGACGAACCAAGCAAACGAAAAGAGGACAACGAACTTCGGATCTGCACGTGGAATGTTCTGTCTCTCTATAGACCACGTGCAGCCGAACATTTAGCGGAAGCCCGAGACTGCTACAAAACAGACATCACCGCCATCCAAGAAGTGAGATGGGATGGGCCGGGCAAGAGAAAACTGAAAGACTGCGATATCTACTACGGTGACTGTTACCAACCACAAGGGCAGCGTCTCTTTGGATGTGGATTCGTCGTTAGAGGCAGACTTAAGCAAGAAGTCTTGAGTTTCAACTATTTGAGCGAGCGCCTCACGACAATTCGCATCAAGGCTCAATTTGCCAGCATAAGCCTCATATGTGTGCATGCCCCCATAGAGGAGAAAGATGACGACACCAGGTATGAGTTCTATGAGCTCCTGAAAAAAACATATGCGCAATCGGAAGATATAGTCTGCACGACACCACCTCCGTTAACGGACTCAGGCTAATCGGCTTTGCTGCGGGGCGAAACGTTGTGGTAGTTAGTTCTTGATATACATAAGGGGAAATGGCGAATTCCTGGTCAATCAACCGCCAACCAGATTGACCCCATTGCAATCGAGGCAAGACACTACTCCTCCAGCAGTGTCAAGGATGTGCGAAGGTTTCGAGGAGCCAACGTTGACTCGGAACACTACCTCGTTGTACCCAAGGAAATGCTACGGATATCCAGACCAAAGCCATAACAAGGAAATACTGTGAGAAAATTCAACGCCGGACGGCTACAGTCGCAGGAAATCGTCAGATCCTTTTCCGGTCGAGTCTCTCACGCCCTCTTAAATAGTCCTATACAACCAACTGAAAGTATCGTAAACCAGTGGAAAAATTACCAAGAAGTCATCAGAGATGCCGCCGCTGCACAGTGAAACCCCTAGTGCAACGAAGAATGCCGGCAAGTACATGCAGCCAAACAACAGGCATACAAAGCGGCGCTGCATAGAAGGACCAGAGCTGCTCGTGAGCTCTACGAACAGAAGACGAGAGAGGAACACAAACTTCTCAGAACGAAAAAGAAAGAGCATGGGAAGCGCGCGATCGAGGAAATAGAGGGATGCCATTGCAGGAATGGGGTGCGGAAGTTTTACCAAAAAGTAAAAAGAATCTCCCAGGATTACAAGGCTCGAACCGAAGCCTCCAAGGATGATCAGGGGAACATCGTAGCAGAATCGCAGACGGTGCTGAGGATATGGAAAAATCATTTCTGCAAATTGTATAATGGTGATGACGAACCGGATTTCGCTAACATGCAGATTGCACCATTCAATTTGGACGATGTAGGTCAACAATTCCGTCTACCCGACGAAATAAAGATAGCTATATCTAAATGTAAGTCCAATAAAGCTGCTGGAGCTGATGGCCTTGCGGCTGAGCTATTCAAAGCGGCTGGCGATGAATTGGTTAGGAGTATGCACCAGCTTATCCGTAAAATATGATCGGGGAAAGCATGTCCGATGAATGGAACCTCAGCATTGTTTGCCCGATCCTCAAGAAAGGCGATCCTCTGGACTGCACCAACTACAGAGGCATCAGTCTTCTTAATATCGCCTACAAGATCTTCTCTGCCGTACTTTGTGAACGCCTGAAGCCATTCGTTAACGACCTGATAGGTCCATATCAGTGTAGCTTTAGGCCAGGGAAGTCCACCATCGACCAAATATTCGCACTACGGCAGATCTTGGAGAAAACCCAGGAGTTTCAAATCGATACCCACCACCTTTTTTTCGATATCAAGGCCGCGTATGACAGTATCTATAGAGACGAACTATATGGAGCAATGACTAGTTTTGGCATCCCTACCAAACTCGTCCGTATGTGCAGGATGGCGATGGAGAATGCCGGCAAAGACCTCACCGACACCTTTGATGTCAAAAAAGGTTTTAGGCAAGGCAAAACGCTGTCTGAAAAAAGTCCGCCCAATTACTCGCTTACGCTGACGACTTTGACTTAATCGGACGAACAAAAGTGGTGCTTTTGTGAGTATTGAGAAGGAAGCCAAGAAGATGGGTTTAACGGTGAATGAAAGCAAAACGAAATATATGCTGTCAACAAGAAAGGACACACTGAACCAAATTTGGTAGTCAGAATGAAGAAAACGCTAGTAGATTTGAAAAAAGAGTGATCAATATAAGGTCAACACCTCCTATCCGTTGTTTCAACGAATACATTGTTATATCTAAGAAGTATTGTCATTTTGAAAATATGTAGAAATTTTTTCGTTGTGCTGTTAAATCTACAAAATTTTGTCAAATTGAATAATAATCATCATTGTTTCATGAAATAAAGTGAATAATATTTCTTCGATATAACTCAGAATGTTATTCATTTTACACTTAAATTCTTCAAATTGAAAACAAAACAATAAATATAACTTACCCATTTCTTTATTACAAAGAAACATTCTTCCATTTGACAGATCAAGCTCTTTAAATTAATAAATATTTCTTCATTTCAACGTTTTGATTTCATTGAATTGAAGAGCAATCTTCATTTGAACAAGCTTGCTTCTTCGAATTAAAAACAAAAAATCTTCAGTATGATGCATAATACTCTTCATATTAATGACTTTGTTCTTCAGTTTAACGCTAATTTTCTTTCAAATAGAAAATATTTGTTTCCTTTAAACGAATTTATTTTCTGAAATTAATAAAATATTTTTCAAGTAGATACATACTTTTCTTGAATTTGACGCATATATATATTCGAATTGAGAAATATTCCTCGAATTTTGGGCATAGAACTCTTCAATTTAACTTAGTAAGAATCTAATTTAAAGAGTTGATATTCCTTCGGCATTTTTGGTCACAGTGGATTCGGCAATGAAACAATTATTATATGCCGAATCCACTGTGACCAAAAAAGCCGAAGGAATATCCACTCTTTAAATTAAACTCGAAATTGGTCAATATCTCATCTATAATCTTAGTAAGAACCTTCTAATTGCTTGAAATATAATTGAAATATAATGAACTTTTAAATCAATATTATCAGTTCTATTTTGGAAAGAACAGCTAGATTTTGATTTGAAACTTTATTATTTTTCAAAATATTTACGTTTAAAACAATAGAAAGCTTTCTTATCATGTGTATAAACCTCAAGAACTAAATGTGTGAAATCAAAAAGAAATTTTCAATTTAGATAATTGGATGCGTTAAATTAAGAAAATTATCCTACAAAATGTACATATGTATGTATATACGTTAGAAGCCTCAAAATGTAGATAAACCAAATTAAACAGACAATATTTTTTGAAATACAAGAACATTTAATTTTATTAATTTTTAAAGTTTTTTAAACATATTTATGACCGAGCTAATAAACAAAAAATATTTGTATCTTTAAAGTTTTAGCTTATTTATAAGAGAGTTAACTTTAGGATGGTTCTTATCGTAGTCTGTTTCTATTTTATAAAAAAAGGTTTGGATAAAGGACCACACCAAATAAGAAGCAACAGGGTATTCCAAATTAAATAAATTAAAAATTTTGAAACACAGATCTATTGCGGAAATAATTGAATTTTGTTTGAACTTAATACCTTCGAAAAATAAAACAATATCCTTAGGGTCCAAAATTGTTCCCGTTATAATCACTAGTGGCTGAATGTTTTTTTTTTTTTTTCTGTCGCCTGAGAATCTCTTCCTCGCATGCCGCTACTGTTGACCCAACTAAGAGAAAGCTAACCTGGGAGACCCTTATGGAAAACCGGGTAGTGGTTTTTTCTGCTGCCATCTGAAAAAATAAAATATAAATTTTAACTTCAAAAAATGTTTCCTTTATATACATACATATCTCTTTATATATACAAGTTGCCCTTATTTTTCTAATGTTCGCATTTCTTTAACATCAGTTTCAGTGACGAAAAAATTAAAAAACTGGTGAAATTCGAACATCGATAAAAAAAAAAGCCATCTTAATTTACATGTAATAAAAAGTAAATGTAAACTTACTTTCGGTTAAGCTTTGTTCCTTTTTTATTATTTCGCTTAAGATCTGGCGACTAGTTGGATCCTTTACTTCGTCTTCAAAAAGAAGTATGATTTTTCCTGCGAAGTCGTTGCATTTTAAAATTAAGCTCTGCTTTTGCATACAAATGCTTGAAGTCCATATCGATCTGAGTGAAATAACATACATTATCAGCCGTATTCATAAACACAGCGTGAAGTTACAATGCCTCATTTAAAAAAACTTACCAATTTGAAGCCCATTGGATTCAGGTATTGCCTCCACTTGGCCAGAATATCCTCTGTCGACTGAGCTTTTGTGACCTCAACTAGTCAATGGTTCTCCATCTCCATCCAGGTACAATTATCTCTTATAATTTCTTCAACATGATCGGCGACATCCGACTCTGGTGGATCTGAATTGAACGGATTAGGAAAAAATATTATTTAAAATGTAATCGTTCTTACCAAGGTTAAATATTCTTTTGCCTACAGGAACTGGAGATAAGGCGGTATAAGCCCTTTTCTGTAAAATGCCACTCTTCTTGAGAAGTCGTGTGGAGTTATAATATTTATCGTCAATCTTCCCCTGTGGCTTTTTACCGCTCTGTTGAGTGTAATAATATCCCTAAAAAATGTATTGGAATATTTAAACATTTAAAGCGAAAGTGAATATTTAATGTTTATCTTACCAAATATTCAGTCTTGAAAAGGTTTACAATATTTTCTGCTATTAGTTTTGCAGTTAGAAATGATACACAAAATCGATGAACAAAGTCTATTATTTTGTGTATGAATAAAAATATAACACATGTTTTAGTTGGTTTCTCTGTTGTTGAATTCTTATTATTATTTAAAATAAATGAATTTAATTACTTACATTTATATTAAAGGTATGGATCCTTCCAAACTTTTGTATTTTTTTCCTTTTTTATTTGCTTTATTTTGCTTTTTCTACGACGACGTGGCGCGATCACACTATACAACAAGACTTCACTTCCAAGAATAAAATTATGTATCACTTTAAAAACTGGTAAAAAGTTAATAATTGGAGAAACTTCTTCAAATTGATTAATTTCATCAATATGAAGAAAAAATTTGAAGGAAATGAAAAAATTCTTCAGTTTGAAGAAAATTTCTTTAATTTTAATAAAATACATTCCAAGTTTGAATACATTTTTTTCAATTTGAAGAAAATTTGATATAAGATCCGTTAGTCTTCAGTAAATCTTTGATTTGTAAAAGAATAAAGGTGTAATTAACTCTAACATATTGAAGGATATTTTTCGAATAGATGAATTTCGTCAATATGAAGAAATCATAGTAAATAATTTCATACACAATTTTACGCAGACACAGTTGTTCTTCGTATGAATCCTTTTTTCTCATCGTAACGTTGGCGTCGCACAGTGGGGTATTCAAACCCAAAACATGGCATAAACCCATTTTTTTTTTGCCAAGTTTGAGAAATCAAACAATGCTGAATTGAACTCAGATATCATAGCTAATAGAATAAAGTGCACGACTGGGTCGCACGACTTGCTCTAATGTGTTACAGTGGCCTTGGGGCTTGAAATTTTATAAAAGAAGCAGGGAAAATCATGTGATATACAAGAACATTACTAATACTAATCATTTAAAAATCATTATTTCTCACGAACGCAGTTGGCAAATGTAAAATCACTTTTCTCATTTTAACAACTGCATATTTAGTAAAAATTTCATGCCTCTCAAGTAGATAAAAAAGTCATAATTCATAAGGCATAAATTATTTAAAATTATTATTTTTTTAAGATCATCGTTTTTCAATAAGGTTAGCTTATTTTAAGCATTATTAAAAGTAAACATAGCCTGAAGAAGAATAGGTACAAAACGTAATTTTCATAACTAGTTATGTTTTTTCGCCTAATCATTTTTTTACGGAAATATCTTCTTTTTCCAGAAAATTAAAAGCAAACCTTCTTATATTGCATACATACAAACAGCTTCTCTCTGATGCCTACAATCCCCCCTTCCACCTTCCACCCTGTTTAATAATATTTAAGGAGTACAACCCCACTGTGCGTCGCCTCAAAGGTTCGTATTGTTTTGTGCAGCTGCTGTTCTTACATATATTATATAATGTCTGATCGGTACGTGAATATGTGTGTGGCTAGTTCTGGTTTCTCTAAGTTCTGTTATATGAATGTGTGTATATTGCTGACATGATGCTTACAATTTGAAGAAATTTGTCCATATAACAACAAATATCCTCCACATCACATTATTATTAATCTGAACGATTTTATTTTCATCAATATGACGAAATTCCATTTGTTTGAAGAAACTAGTAAATCGTACAAAATTTGAAGAAATCTTATTGATTTTGAAAAATCGATCTTCATTAAGAAGAAAAATTGTATGAACAATCGTAGAGCTGAATAATAATTTCTTCAAAAATTGATAAAATATTTTTGTTGAAACTACCTACGAGATCTGAGTTATTCAACGATTTCTGACTGTCAAAGTGAAAAAAAATTATTCAGTAGAACAAAATACTAAATCCGTTAGCAATTGAAGAAATGTTTGTGATTTTCAATATTAAATCATCATTAAGACTAAAAATTTCATGAAAAATTGTTGATTTGAACAAGTGATTATTCAAAGATTAACGAAACATTTCCGTCAATATGACCTACGTGATTTGGTTCAGTGCACCCATCACCGACGTCTGGGACAGAACGCCACTATAGACAGCTATAATTTTGAGGTGGTCAGAGGTTTTGTCTACCTAAGATCCGCTATAAACTCAATGAACGATGCCAGTGCTGAGATTAAACGAAGAATTACTCTTGCCAATCGCTGTTTCTTTGGGCTAAGAAGGCAACTGAGAACCAATGCCCTCTCTCGAGCAACTAAACTGTCCCTGTATGAGACGCTTATCATCCCGGTCCTGATGTACATATGTTGCAGAGGCATGGACACTATTAACGGTGAATGAGAACGCGTTAGGCTGTTTTGAGAGGAAAATTCTCCGGGTGATTTTTGGTCCCGTCTGCATAGATGGGGAATGGAGAAGAAGATACAACAACGAACTGTATGGGCTGTACAGTGACACCGACCAAGCAACAAAAGTGAAAAGCCAACGACTGATATGGCTGGGTCACCTAGAGCGAATGCACAACAATGCTCCGGACCGGAAAGTCTTTGAATAGAACCCCGTGGGACAACGCAGTAGAGGTGGACAGCGTAAAAGGTGGCGCACGCAAGTGGAAGAGGACTTTAACCAACTTGGTGTGCAAAACTAGAGACAGCTAGCTATAAACCGAGCAAGCTGGAAGAAGCTTGTTGGTTGAGGCCCTGGTCCACTCCAGACTGTAGCGCCACCTTAAGTAAGTAAGTAAGTAAGTAAGGACTTGAAAGCACAACGACCAATACGAGTGCACAACTCATAACCAGTGCCAACCAGAATACCAGCTTACTGCCGTCAACTATACAGTATTTAACTTTATACAATTTGTTATATACATAGTAGGAGCTACCGGCATATATGTGGGCCGGTCCTTTTCAACATTTACCAGTTCTTATTGGAAAACCCTTTATTCATATGTTATTTCAAAAATAATAAGATTAATTATTTCCATTTAAAAAAAGCACTAGCTACTCGGTTGGGGTTGTTGTCCACACCGATTACATATCAAAATTAGTAACAAAAATAAATAAATTTGTAATTCTATTAACCCGTTACATTCTCATGCCCATATGAACAAAATACTTATTCTACAATATTTGCTCACCATGCGTTGGTTAATTCTGTCACATACCATAAGCACAACACTCCATATTGTTTATTGTTTAATTTTTAAACCAACTCCACCCTCTAATCCGACAGATCGATCAAAGAATTTCCATTCTCACAAACTTGCACCACTAATAGAACCTGTCACAGCAAATCCATTACACTGTGTTAATTATTTGTAACACCTTTTAGGGTGAAGTATCTCTTTCAACCGCAAAAGCCGCAATCAACTCGTCACACAATTATTATTATTATACCTAACCACAAACGTGAACAAAATGTCTCCTTCACCTATCCGCGTTTAAGCCCTCACAATCACTACTAGCTTGTTGTACAGCTGTCCGCACCCCGTTTTCCTTAAGGAGGCATACGATTTCATAACTAATCTTAACAAACCTAACTTACAATGGGACAACTACTATATCAACCTACATCTATTTATATGTTTCTATATAGATAGTGTGACTGATATGCTTTTCGTAAAAGATGTCTAACACTAGTTTAGGCTTTTTGATATTCGCCTTATTTTTTTCAAAAATGGCATTGCCATAAATTAATACAAATTAAAATTTTCCACTTTAATTAACCAGATTCCCACCACCCGGACAGTTCATATGTTCATATTTTTTTATCTAAGAAACATTTTTGTAATTTCTTAAATTGCGCACATAAATATTTTAACGTGACGAACCCGTCGGTCTTTTCTCTGTTCAGTCTACAACAACTACGGTCAACACAGTTTGAAGTCTTAATTAGAGGTGGATCGAATTTTTAGTCCAAAAATTAAGTCACAAAATCTGAAATTCGAAGAAGCTTAGATAAAGTGTAATAAAGGGGAGCAATTATGGTTTGGCAGGTGTTGTAAGTGGCAAAAGTGGCCAGTGGGCTGGATAGTGGATATAGTGCCACATGCTGTAGCTCGTGGGAAGTAACAACATTGTAGTTGAAAATATACAAAAAAACAGGTTAAATTAAATTGTAATTGCTGGCTATTGCAAGTACTCGCACATAGATATTATGGAATTCATGAAATTACTAAATAAAGGGGATCATAATTCAATAATTTTAGATTTGATTGGCAATTTAATTTCAGTTTGACGATACAAGTCTGATGAAGCTGTTTGATGTTGTTTGAGGTGTTGCTTCAATGGTATATAACAACTTAAGACATCGTTTATGCATTTGCAAACACTATTATAGTACAATTAATAAACATTAGAATAAAGAGAATTGTTTACTCATGATGGTTTAGATCAAGATAAACCTGTCAACCTGTCATCTACCACTTTTGAAACTATTTGCATACATTTTAATCCCCGAATCAACCATGGTTTTAACTTGGTTAAGTGTGAGAAGAATGTACAAAAGGAAAAACATTCTGCATTAAATACTAAATTATAGCCTATCACATACTTGAACCCTGAATGAACTTCAGTTAACTCGCACAAATAGGTAAGTTAAAATCTTGAATCGAGGATAAACGACGTCTTCATAATTTGCTTTTTAAGGTCAACATTTTTGCGCTTTAGTATGAAAGAGTTTAAGAGGCTTGAATTCCATAAATGATTTTAGGACACGCATACTCATTTGGTTAAACTCTTGTCCCAAAAAATATTCCTCCTTACTTCTTTTGAAGTAGGGTGATTTTTTAGCTGGTTTGGTTTTGGCAACACTGGTTTTGACAGCTGACGTGTGTTTAGTACCTTGTGTCACTGTCAAACAGCTTCAGTTTGGTTTGCAATTTAACCATGGATCGTCTTACAAATGAACAACGCTTGCAAATTATTGAATTTTACTATCAAAATTCGTGCTCGGTTCGAAATGTTCATCGCGCGCTGCTTCCATTTTATGGTCGGCATTCTCGACCTTCTGAGCAGTCTATTCGGAAGATTGTGACCAAATTTCGCACCAAATTTACTTTGTTGGACATTAAACCACCAACACGTTTACGTACTGTGCGTAGTGAAGAAAATATTGCGGCCGTATCAGCTAGTGTGACAGAAGACCGCGAAATGTCGATTCGGCGCCGTTCCCAGCAGTTAGGCCTTTGTTACAGCACTACGTGGAAAATTTTGCGGAAGGATTTGGGCGTAAAGCCTTTTAAGATACAGCTGGTGCAAGAACTAAAGCCAGCTGACCTACCACAACGCCGAATTTTTGGTGAATGGGCTCTTGGAAAGCTGGCCGAGGATCCGCTTTTTTATCGAAAAATTGTGTTCAGCGATGAGGCTCATTTTTGGTTGAATGGGTACGTAAATAAGCATAATTGCCGCATTTGGAGTGAAGATCAGCCAGAAGCATTGCAACAGCTACCAATGCATCCCGAAAAAGCCACTGTTTGGTGCGGTTTATGGGCCGGCGGCATTATTGGGCCATATTTCTTCAAAGATGATGCCAACATCCATGCATTCATTCGTGAGATACCGGCCGATATGTGTGAAAGAGTATGCCAAAATTGGACTCAGCCCAGCAAACATTTTTGTGAACGTTCATTGAATATTCAGTGAAAATGAAGAATATATATTCGAGAAACACTCACTTCAGTGAATCAAATGTGAATATACTCAAATATCCCATCACTTTTACCTCATACGCGGGGAAGGGGATTTTTGTTGATTTTTTTCATAATAAAAAATATCGAGATTCTTATTTCCTTCACATAATATGAATAAAAGTGAACGCGCACAAGCGATCCTCAAAAGAGGTATATCTTTGGGTGCATCCATTTTTATTCACATAAAATGAATGTCCCTTTCATTTTGTTTTGAAAAGCCATAACAGGACCTAGTCGCGCCAAAACTTAAACAAAAGTTATGCAAAGAGGAAATTCGTCACTTTCATTCAATTTTGCGTATTGTTATTGTACGGATGGAACTATATCCATTAACGCAGTGAAAAAAAAAATAAAATAAAAGATAAATTGAATAAATTAACAAATAAACATATAAAATGATAAAAATAAAGTGACATCTCATTTTTTGTAACAACATTTCAATTGAAGTTAAAATAAAATAATATACTTCAGCAAAATTTATTATAAGTTTTATTCGATAAATCTAGGGAAATCAAACTGTTTATGAAGATAATTTTACAATTTTAAAATAGCATTTTGTAGGATCCCACTGAAATAATATTTACATTCAGTTCTATGGTATACGTTGGGATTATTAAGGAATCATTATAATGAATTAAATATAATTCAATTTTTATTCACTAAACTGAATGAGGTAACCCCAATTTATATTCAAATTAATGAATCAAATCTGTCTCATTTAAATGATTCAAAAAAGATTCATGAATTGTTCAGTGAAATGAATATATAAGCATCCTATTTACATTCACTAAAGTGAAGAATTACTCTATTATTAATGAAACATAAACACGATTCGAATTCGAAGTAATGCTACCCAGTAAATTTGATCCAAACCGGTTTATAAATGAGTTCATTAATGAGGGTTTCTTTCACTTCTGTGGATTATTTATAAATCATTTCTGAAGGGAAATGTTTGCTGGGAGCGGATGGGCAACCTGAGACGCAGCCGCGGTCAACATTTGCATGAAATTATCTTTAAACATTAAATTGCAAAGTTCAAACTATCGATTCAAATAAATATTTCATTCATTTTTTCGAATTTTTTGTGTTTTTTTTTTTAAAAAGTTCTAAACCTCTTAAAAAATCACCCGTTATGTACCTCGTAGTCTAATATAATTGGTTGTTGTATGAACTGTCACGCTGAAGGTGACAATTTTTTTTTTTGAATTTTACATAATCGGTTTTTTCTCAAAATTGGCTCAACAACTTTTCTTTAAAAATAAAATTATAAATTACTTTTAGCACATGATACCATTGAGCGAGAAACCATTTTCAAAAAATGGTTAGAAATGGTAATTTTCGATTTTCTCCAAAACAGTTCTACCGATTTCAATATCTTTTTTTATGCAGAAGCTTCCAAAAAATATTAGTAGTATTGTGTACCAAAATTTTTGAAATTTTTTTTTTGAGTTTTTAAAAAATATTTCAATTTATTTTTTGAAAATCAAATATTTCGAAAACGACATTATCTATTTTCGATACTTAAGAGCTTTTTAATACTCTCTAAAATATTTTAAGATAAAAATTAACTTTTATGACAAAATAACGTTATCTTCCATACAAAAGTTAAAAAAAAACTGTTACGGCAAATATTTTTATTTTCAAAAAGGAGTCCTACGATTTTGATTAAACTTTTTCAGTATGCTGAAATTAGTACGGTGTGCTACCAAAAATTTTAAAATTTAACATATAACAGCTATTAGTAGTACCTCTAATAGACTGTTTTTTTTTTTATTTTAAAATTTCTCATTATCAACTGAACGAATTTAGATTAATTTCTTATATACAAATTTAAAGTAAGTTCAAATAATATTGCACATCAAAATTTTGAATTTCGAATTTGAAAAAAAAAATTTCAAATAATTTTTTTTGAAAATTCGATATCTCAAAAACAAGTTGACATTTTTTTTTGAAATATTATTTTTATATGCACATATACAAAGTTCTTTAGATTTGCATACCAAAACTATTCCTTAAAAATGTTTTAAAAACGATTTGAAATTTTTGAAAAATCAAAACAGAAGCATCCACGTCAAAACCAAACAACTCCACTTGTTGACAAACTGCATGTTTCTATTTCGTATATTTATTTTTTTTTATGAAAAGTTCACTTTTTTAAAACTTCTGTAAGCTTTTGAACGTGGTTTTTTGTTTTCATTGCAATACAAAAATTTTGAAGACTGATTTTTTCTAATTTCCTCAACTTTCAAAAATGTGGAGCTGTTTGGTTTTCGCACCATGCTTCATGATGCTTCAATTGCAAAATTTGCAGTTGCAATTTGCAAAAAATGTATTATTCGTTCAGCTAGATTCCCACAAAAACTGGTACAAACAACAATACTAGTCTCCTCAAGATTTGCAACTAAACCCATGATACAAGCTTGTATTGTTTATAGTAAACACAATCAGCCTTATTGCAAATAAATTTTCCCCCGGATTTTTTCCCCCGTGTGATACTCTCCAATCGTAAACAATATTCGAAAAAAAGGAAAAAATTCCTAGGAAAAAAGTAGGTATCGCCAATTTTTTTTCCGAAGGAAAATTAGTGATTTTTCCCTGGAAAAAATTCACTTAAGTTTAGCTGGAGGATTTTGAAAATATAACACGTAAGTTTTACTTTTGGCTTTTTTATTCCAGTTTTGTCTGTTTATTTTAACATTTTTATATCTTCCGTGATATCTTCAGTGATACATTAGGGGCAAAAATTAATTAATGCCAAGACTTCCCTGAAGCTGGATTGAGCCACCTTTTTGATAGCCACCTTCTCAAAAAAAAACAACGCAACGCAAGCATGCATTCAGTTTGACGATAGAAGGTATGCCAAATGCTTTTTTGGGTGGTGGCACTGAATTCATTTATGTAAATATCCAGTAAATATGTGAAAGCAGTAATTTTAAAAATGATAATCGTTGAAACGATTATCCATAACGTAATCGTCAGTGATTTGCTTCACGAAACGTCTATTGTTATATTTTTTTTTTTTTTTCAGAATACAGTCCCATACAAACCTACAAGCATGAAAAAACTATTGAGTGAGCTTGAAAATCAATGCAAACGATACCTTTTTATATCCTTAAAGTTTCTTCGAATTCTGTTTAGGTTTCTCCGATCTCCTTATCCCGTGGTTAATTTGAAGGCTATGGTATAGATTTTCAGAAATACAGATCTGAATGCTTCAAAAATTTAGGTACATAATTGTACTTCATTAATTTATTCACATATTTTGACAGTCCAATAATTTAAATTAAATAATTCTCTTAAAATATTTCGAAACTAGTTCGAAGTTATTTCCGGGGGAAATTGTATTCGGGGGAGATTGGCGATGAGAGTATTCAACTCCTGGGAACAAATAAAATCCGAGGGAAAGCTTTTTCCCTCGGAATTGGCGATAAGGCTGAATATTTTTGCCGTAGTTTACTCCCCAAAAGAATAGTTTCACTAGCAGTATTTAAAAAATATCGGCAGGCGATAAATATTTTGCAATTTACTGATTTGTAAAACATCAAGTATTTTATTTTGCAGTTCACTGTTTTTTCGCAGTTTGCAACTCCATGAGAATAGCTGAAAATCACCAACAAAAATTCCTAAATCACGACTTTCTCGAGGAAATAAGGCACCATAAAATGGCATGTATCTAATTTATTATTGTCTGACACGAATGTTCTCACTCCACAACTTGACGGATGTAATTTCAAACCCAAGCATCTAGCAAACTAAAAGTAATTATTTCACATTATCTTCATCATCGTGTCCTGTAACCCCGATTGGGGAGAGCGATTCACAAAAGCCTGCAATTTCCTCGAAATGGTAGACGTGACTTTCCAGGTTTCACAAGCGTATAACAGCACGGATTTGACATTGGATTCAAAGAATCTCAACTTAGTGCGTAAGGAGATTTGAATGGATTTCCTAATTGGGGACAGAGGACCGAACGAAGCATCAGCCTTATAAATTCTTCTTTTAACGTCCAGATCTGTTCCGCAGAAACAATACTGCCAAGGTAGTTAAACTGTTCCATTTCTTCAACTGGCGTCTTCTGTAGAATAACACGCTGCTGTGTGGAGCTGCCTGTGAGCATTATTTTTGTCTTTTTGCCATTTATTCTTAGACCACTTGACTCTCCCTTCACTTACAGTGCTTGGCACATCCCGTTCAGCCCACTGATGCTATTTGCCAGTAGACATATGTCATCGGCATAGTCTAAATGACTGAGCCTTTCGAACGGCCTCCATTGAATGCCCTGTCGCTCAGCTGTACCAACACTGGCCATCAATACGTCGTCCATCGCCAGCAGGGAGAGTATTGACGATTGAACATCCCCTTGTTTCACATCCTGTTGCACTACGAAGGAGTCGGATGGCTGCCCATTGTGTAAGACAAAACACCTTGCGTTGTTGTAGGACTCTTTAAAAATGGCAACAATTTTTGGCGGAATTCCTCTACCAAGCAACGATCTCCATATACATTCACGGTTAACTCGATCAAAGGCCTTCTCAAAATCCACAAACATGAGGTAAAGCGGTGATTGAAATTCCATCGACTGCTCGAGGACGATACGCAGGGTGTTGATATGGTCGACACACGATCGACCACGGCAGAAGCCAGCGTGATGCCTCTTGGTCTTGACTGTAGACTCGATTCTATCCTATATTCGCTCGAGAATAATGGTTGCCATTAGTTTTGGAAAAACGGACAAAACGGTGATAGCACGCCAATTGTTGCAATAATAAATAAATAAAAAAAAAAAAAAAATACTAGCCGCTGTTACGGGATTGGCTTTCAGGAATTCAGCTAGTATTCCGTCCAGTCCAGGGGGGCAATTCTGGTTCTGTGAAAAAGTGAATCGCAAAACTTTTCACGCTTCCACACTAATTCCGATTCCCGGTCTGTGAAAATGTGAAACAAAACATCAAAAACTTTCATATGAATAATTTACTTTCACGCCGTCATTTGGAAGTGAATATTCAAAATGAAAGCGTGAATACGAACAAACAATGACAAATTCAATCATATCGTTTTCTCTGTCAAATCCATAAAGAAAAAAGTGTTCCTATCTCATGCATTTTTCTGTTCTCTTAAAAAACACAAGAAAATTGAGAGAATCATGCTATTTTCAAGAGAAATGGTAAGGTGGTTCGAGCATCGATAACATAGTTTTGATTCATAGAACCAGAATCGCTTATTGGTGGCAAATTAATCGAAAAAGTGAAAGCAATGCTTGGCAGCGAATGTGAAAACGATTTATTCGATTCACTTTTTCACATAACCAGAATTGGTCCCTAGCTGCCTTGTTGTTTTTGAGGAAATTTATTGATGTTTGGATTTCCGATTCTGACGGAGGTTCGATGGCAATACCCCTTTAGAGCCTGCGCATCTCGTTTAGTTGGGGCACTTCAGCTGTCTGCTCAACTGAATCGTCATTTAGCACGGCACAAAAGTGGTCCTTCCATCTGCGTAGCTGATCCTCAATTGATACCAAAAGTGTACCATCCACATACACGACAAGATGATTGGTGTTGATTTTTTTTCCCCATAACATCTTTGGATATTTGGTGCAATTCCCGGATATCTCCTCCTCTGGCAGCAATTTCCGCATTATCTGTGAGTCCATCTAACCTCACCCTCTTGTCACGTCCCACACAGCGATAGACCATCTTATGGGCAATGCGGTACTCGCTTCGCAATTCAGCCTTTCGTTGAACATCTGCTTCGGCATTCATTTGGATTTTCAACGATTTGCGAAGTTTGATATTATCCCAGGTGTCTTGGGATATCCAAGAGTCTCTATGTCTTGTTTGCTTGGGTACAGTTTCGGATCCAGCCTTCATTTAAACACTTTAAGTTTCACCCCACATCTAATCAATTGCTGAGTGTTGGATTCAGTTTAATGACGAGGCTCTGTCGTTAAGGGTGGTGACATAGTTTCGACATATGTTGGGGTAGTTTTAAGCATTCGTAATGAATTTTTAGCTCCTTGCTGCATCCTGCGCTGGTTTTTGTACGGCAGCTGTTCGTTGTTTCAGACTTATCGGATCAGAGCCAAATGGTGGTAGCTTCCCACATCGGCATTTCTTATACTTCGGACATCACACATTGACTTCCTCCATCGCTGCTGATTCATGATATGACCAATTTGGTTTTCGGTTTGACCATCCGGATGTACCCAAGTGATTTTGTTGCCCGTTTTATGCTAAGATACAGTCACACCTATCACAAGACGATTTGCGTTACAAAATTTGACAAGCAAGTTGCCATTTTTGTTCCGTGACCGCAAGCCAATTTTTCCCATCACGCGTTCCAGCTCGTAATTGTCTGAACCGACTTGGGCATTAAGATCTCCCATAACGACTATGATGTCGGCTCTCACTACACTACTACTGTAATCCGAGTTAAGATGAGTGCAGAACGCGGTTTTGTCTTCCTCGGTCGCTTCATTTGTGGGGGCGTAGCACTGAATAATTGTGACGTTTCGAATTTTTGAATAAAACCTTGCTGTCATTAATCTCGCAGAAATGGGCTTCTGCAGGAAATCAAACTACGCCTCGCTTCTTGGTTCAATATAATTCCGACACCACGCAGCCTTTGGCCACCCTCTCTTTCATCCTCCCTGGAATACAGCATTCTCGTTTGCCCCAGAGTCAGATCTGTATTCGGCTCTTCCTCTCCACTTAGGGGAAGCATTTCACGCTCAACCTGCTCGCATCTACCTTCGCTGTACAAGGATCGAACGTTCCATGCCCCGATTTCGTACGTATGTGGAAGCGCCAAAGGTGTGGGTTCGATTCCCAGCCGTGCCACTTAAAAACAGAAATGTTTTATCCGAGCTACTGCCTCTAACGAGGAACTGACAAATCCTCCAAGAGTATACTTGTCATGAAAAAGTGCTTCTCATTTAGCCGTTCGGATTCGGCAAAAAACCGTAGGGCCCCTCCATTCCTTTCAACAACACACACACAGGAATGGTTGGGAGTTGTAAGTCACTAAGCCCTGGTTCTCCACGAGCTGTTGCGCCACCCAATTAAATTTTTTTGTTCCTCTATTTGTCAAAGATTCATTTATTGTTATGGCGTCTTGATTGACGCTGGTACACGAAAGATGCCGCATCCCCAATTCCGATCAGCCATAGCTCAGAAGGATTCTCCATAAAATGGTTACCTCTTGGGGACTCATTTCCAGTTGTTGTCCTATTTCATGTATGTATAAGCATATCCTTCCACCATGGTGTTTTCCGAGATACGATTAATAACATACATAAGCTCAGATTTGACAGGCACACCCACCTTTTGTATGGTCAAACACATAACTGCTCGAGGCCGCCCACTTTAGGGAAACAGACACCTTTTGTAGCCGCCCAATATGAGTTACAGACGCTTCTTGCTGCTGCCATTTGCCTTTCAATAAAGAAGGCTCCTCCGCTCCGCCACCAGACTATCATGCCATTGACCACCATCGACATTTCATCCGGCCTTAGGGAGCTTTAAACCATCCCACGGACAAGTTTGTGCCGTGATCAGCATCGCTGGGTTGTCTGCTTATCCTGGCATCCATTCGGTCCCCCTGCACGTTAGCGTTTCCCGCTCTCTACCACGCGGAGTTGTTCATAGGGATTTTCCTTTCATTAAACCTAGGGCCGTAGTGGCGCACTCTCCAGTACTTTAAAAGAGCAGAAAATACCAACTTAAAAATAGCTTAGCTCGTGTAGGCTGGTACGTATGCTTCATTCGTGTATGATCGTCTACATTTAGCTCTTGTGGTTTCTGAGTTATTCGGGTGGTCCAACTCGCAAGTAAAATATCGCAAGTAAAATTACCAAATGGAATAAAATATGATAATGCGACCAAATGAAAAAAATAATGACCAAATCCAAAGGGCCGGCCACGGCCGGTTCGTTCACAGTGTGTTAAATCTCATTAAATGGAGCTAAAAAATGTTTTCAAAAGATTTTACCGAAACTTTATGGACGAGGTATATCGATTCCTCAACTTCCCAGTACACTTCCTAATTTATCTCAAAGACACATACATAGATAGGTTCCATCTGGAAATACTAATTATTATATTTACCTGATGATCTGTATAATATTGACATAAGCAAGTATCATGAAGTGCCCCAAGAGGTTAAACGAAAAAGAAGGAGGTCTTCCAACAGATTTATGTGGTATCAAAATGGACCAGCTTATATGCTCTAAGCGTGTAAATATTCCTGCTGGCAGAGTGGCAGCCACTTCAACCTAACCTAATTCAACTTAACCTATAACAAGTTAAAACAAATAAACTAAAAATTATTATCGCTTGTATAAAATTAAAATTATGAAATACCAATGAATAAATTTAAAAGATACGCTTAGCTCAGATACTATAAAAGATTTAACCAAAAATTGGAAATTAAAACTCATTCTCAAAGGCTAAGATACAGCCTAATGGTGAAACGTAACAATAACTTGCTTTTGCTTTCGTTTTTTTTTCTCTTCTGTCAGCTCCATGGGGAGCTTCTTAATGTTCCCATATAACATGTGTTTTTATGGTCATTTCATTAAAACAAAAACCCGTTAAATTGATCTGCAACTAACCAAATAGATGTATAAAACAGTTAAATCCAATCACCATCATCAACTAAATCTCTGTGAATGGAAGAACTCGGATTATGTTATGTTGGTCATGAGAGAGGAAGTAGGTAAATCTCTGCTTCGCCATTGATTTTTTCAGAATTTCCCAATCCAATTGAATCGGGTAGAAAATTTTCTGGCTAGCAGGTGGCCTTAAGCAGATTGAAACATTTACGTTCACGATAAACATACACACAAATGCACAAGTCTGCTTATTGCATAATAAAAGATCCCAACGGCAACACCAAAGCAATTAAAGGAGAGGCCAAATGTACATGTAACACCCTGGAGCTAGGGTTGCAATTAGACCAATGGATCAATGGCTCGAAGGTAAGTTCAAAACCTAGTGTGGCCATCAAGACAACAAGAACCGCAAAACAAAAAGCTTTGCTCCTTGTCCCGAGTCGAACAAACACCATTGTCTATTTATTTCATATTATCCTGGGAAAATTGATGCGAGCTTGTTATACCCAAACTACAGCAATACCTAGTTGTAGTAATGGCTGCACTGACCACTGACCAGCAGAACATATCCGTCGTTTGTTTCGAACTGTAATTACAGTTATTATCGAATTCGATGCAGAGTTAGTTAGTGTAACCATAGACTAACTAATAATAAAGACAGGCCGCTTCATATAAAGAAAAAGGACCCAATTTGAGATTGCCTCCACCTAGATTGCCTCCACTTCATACATGTTTTGTACTTGGCGAGAAAAGCTTTTGCTTCATATGAAGCTTTCAAGTTGCATCGAACTGAAATTCATTTCACCACTATCGCAAGTGTACCTGTTTTTGTTGTTGGTTTTTGGGCATTTTGTCTGTTTTTTTGTGAATGTTGTGAAGCAGTGGTGGTAGTTTTTTTGTCTTCATAGTGAGCTCTAACTTAAATTTTGCTTGTGTGTGTGTACACTTCAGGTAGGTATATTTATTTCATTCTTGTCGATCTTGGCAAGAATTCTCGTTTTTGGGTTTTGTTTTGGTAGGTTTGAAGGAAAAAATTGTTCTTTCGAGGATTTCTCTTTTTTCACGTTTGGGGGTGGATGTTGAGAATATATGACTGTTCTGAAGCAATGGTAGACTTGGTGGCGGTTGTTTCATTTATCCTTTTTTGTGTGCTTGCTTGTGTACTCTTGCATATACATAGGTACATACATTCATAAATATAATCTCGATCTTCTAGTAATGACATAAGGATTTTCGTTTTTGGTGGTTTCGAGGATTTCTATACAGCATTATGAAGGAATATTTTTTATTTTAGGCATTTATTTATTCAGTACCGAAATAAAAAAAATGTTAAGAAATACAGGTGAATAACATACCTTATTTGTTTAATTGCAAAATTAAACTTACCGAGTCGAGGAGTATGTTCGCAAATGATGTGTAGGTATAACATTTCTTTAAATCGAGTAAACTTATTGTAAAGTTAAAATGCTATTTTTTACATATTTAAAGCATAAATAAAGATTCATTATTTCTATACATTCATGTGTTTTTCTTAAAGTTTCTAGGGAAATGCGCCCGAAAATAGCCACATTTTCACTCTAAACGAATTTCCACTTCTCATACTTAGTAATTTATCATGTTCACTTCAATCATTATAGATTTCTAAAAATATAATCCTTGTTATATTATCATTCATTTCATACCTTAAAAAAGAATTACTGAAGTTATAAACCATTTCCGTAGAGCTTATTCGTGATATTCCAAATACTGTATTTGTACCTAGTTTGCAAAATTTTGGGTTGAGTAATTTTCAAAAATCGATATAACATCATGTGGTTAACCAAGAAATATGTCTGATACACCAAAATAACCTGTTATTAATCAAAATTATTTTTAAATACAAATTTTTAAAATCGTAGCGTTTCTCGACTTATATAGAATTTAATGCAGCGGGATCAAAATGCAAATTTGCTTGCAATTGATTAATATATTGAAACTTAACTGTGGAGCTTGTGATCAACACACATAAACACACTCGTATATGTACGAGTATAATCAAATTTTAGTTAGGTTTTGCAAAATAGAATTTTGGAAAACTGAAATCATTTGGTGGGTGTGGTCAACAGATATGAACTATATAATTCACAGGTTGGGGGATTTATATGGCAGTTTTTGAATGTATGTAAATATCTTTAAGAATCCATTATCTATGCTTTCTGTTTGAAAATGTTATTTATTAAATATTTTAAGCTTATATTAAGAATCTGTATCTTCTCAAAATTCAAGTAAACTATTGATTTTCTAGGCACATGTACTCGAAGAAGTGGTATTTTCTCTATAAACCAAGTTGCACCTTTTACAATAATTTCATATTAATTCGAAATATTACTGGTTTAATAAAAATATAAACTTTTTATATTATCTTTTCATGATTTCATGTTTTAGATGTCAATTTTTGTTTGAATAATACCAATATGTTCAAAACCTGCAACTCGAAATCCCTATAGAACTAGTTTTACATTGAAACTAGTTTTGAATCGTGTCAATAATAGGGCTGTAAGAAAAGTTTTCATATATATAAAACATTGCTGTACATTATTGCTCACAAGTATCGATAAAATTCGAGATTTGGAAAGTCATACACAAGCTCTCCCAAAATGGCTTATAACTTCAGTAATTTTTTTTTCTAACAAATGAGGTAGGTATCAACTAAAAGATAATATAAAAAGTTTATATACAAAGTGACATAAGGCCAATTTGGCCTTGTGTCACTTTTAATACTAGCGTACCTGTTATTTTTTTTCATTTTTCATTGAAAAATTTCATTAAATCCAGTTTCTTAAATGCATACACCCGAATTTGCACCCACCCCAAATCCTATCGTGAGCCCTAGAAGTTGGGTTGCAGGGGGGCAGCATGCCCCCCCCCCCATGCATACCTCACTGTTCAATTGAAAATTTTTATATTTCACAAACCAAATAAAGGAGAGGTTTTATTAGGTTTGTGAAATTTAAAAATTCGCAACAATCAGTGAGGTATGTATCGGGGGGCATGCTGCCCCCCTGCAACCCCCCTGCTTGGGCTCACTATAGGATTTGGGGTGGGTGCAAGGTTGGGTGTATGCAAAGTTTCTTTTCCAAAAATTACTGTTTTTTTTACAAAAAATTTTACGTTTGGACTTAAGTCACAAACAAATTTGGCCTTATGTCACTTTGTAAAAGCGACATAAGGCCAACTCTTAAAACTTGGTCTTAAGTCGCTTTTGGAAAGTGACTTAAGGCCAAACTTTTAAATTTGGCCTTATGTCACTTGGCCTTATGTCACGGCACCGGGGATTTAAATGGCAGTTTTTGAATGTATGTAAATATCTTTAAGAATCCATTATCTATGCTTTCTGTTTGAAAATGTTATTTATTAATTATTTTAAGCTTATATTAAGAATCTGTATCTTCTCAAAATTCAAGTAAACTATTGATTTTCTAGGCACATGTACTCGAAGAAGCGGTATTTTCTCGATAAACCAAGTTGCACCTTTTACAATAATTTCATATTCATTCGAAATATTACTGGTTTAATAAAAATATAAACTTTTTATATTATCTTTTAGTTGATACCTACCTCATTTGTTAGAAAAAAAATTACTGAAGTTATAAGCCATTTTGGGAGCTTGTGTATGACTTTCCAAATCTCGAATTTTATCGATACATGTGAGCAATAATGTACAGCAATGTTTTATATATATGAAAACTTTTCTTCGAACTTTTTGAAAAAGTTCAATATATACATTATACATAATTCTATTAATATTTCCGTTTGACCCTGCTTGTTTCACACATATTCGGTTTCATTCGGTTTGGTCTCTATTCGGTTCATTTTCGGTCGGACCTGATAAGTGTGAACCGATGAAAACGGTAAGAATAAAAACCTAATAGAAACCGAATAGCACCGAACGTCCCCTCGACACGAATCGGTTTCATTCGGTTTCAAGGGCACACAAACTTATCGTATCGTTCACAAATATTCGGTTGTATAAGGCAGCGGTTCCCAAAGTGTGTTCCGCGGAACCCTGGGGTTCCGCGGGAGAGTTTTCAGGGTTCCACAAATTTCTTGAAATATAAACAGTAAAATACAAACAATAAAAGACAAAAATTTAAAATTTCCACAACAAAAAATTTGAACTATTTTTCTTTTTAAGTTTATATTTCTTTCTTACTACCTAATTCGAAAATCCCAGTCAATTTGTGCTCAAAAGGGCAAATTGTGGGATTTTTCGAATTAGGCAGTAAAACGAAAACCAACGATTTCTCGAGGACTAATGGAGGTATGTGTTTGAAAGATTCAAAAAGAATTTTGAAGTAAAATTTTCACAATTGAACATTTCAAGAATGACCATAAACATTTTTTCGAAAAAAAATTTACTCGAGAAAAAAAAAATCCCCAAATTTGTATAAAAAATGCATTTATTTTTAATGTTTAGATTTGAATATCTCAAAAACGTGACGTGATATAGCAATTTCAACGCCAGATTCAAACTCAGCGCGTCAAAGATCATCAGAAAAATATATCTTGGTTCATGTTTCAGACAAAAATTCAAATTTTGACACACAAAGTAATTTCTTAGAGCTTTCGAGTGGATTTTCGAAAGCAGTACAAATACATCAGTTTTCGACTAGAGCTTGAGTCCAAATGGGTTGTCACAGAAAAAAATCTTAAATAAGGATTTATTGGAAATTGTGTATGCTTTCAATGGTAGCTTAATGTAATTTACGAATAGTTGGTAGTTTTCGAACCATTAGTGAAAAACTCGCAAAAAATGCATTTCTGCATCATTTTTTGCATTTTTTTTTCCATGTTGCGTCACGAAATTTTGTTGGCAAACCTCAAATTCGGATTCAGCATTCCCGAAAACATAAAGGAGCGAACAAATCAAAACTACCCCCCAATTTGCATGGTAAAAATACAATATGACTGGAATATCTCATGTGTACAAAAGAACAATTTTGAGTGTTTTCCAGTTTAGGTATATGAATTCTTGCAAGAAAACATGCTTGAACTAAGAGCAGATAATTAGCAATGTTATTGCTCCCCATTTGATTAGTCTCGAAAGATCCATGCTAGATTACTTTGGTGCCGTGAAATAAAGCCGAGCGAAATAAGGCCAAATGTCAAAATTCAGCTTATTTCGCTTTACTAAAGTGAAATAAAGCCGAATTTTAGCGTTCGGCTTTATTTCGCTTTGGCAAAGTGAAATAATGCCGAATGTTAACTGAGAAATAAAGCCGAACCAAACAAATTCAAAATTTTATTTTATTTCTAAGTTTAATTAAATCCAGATTCTACAAAAATGCAAGAGAAACTTTGCATACACCCAACCTCGCACCCACCCCAAATCTTAAAGCTAGCCTAAGCAGGGGGATTGCAACATCAAACTGTTTACAAACCTCACTGTTTATTCGCGAATTTTAAAATTTTACAAACCAAATAAAGGAGAGGTTTTATAAAGTTTGTGAAATTTTATAATTCGTGAATAAACAGTGAGGTATATATGGGAGGGCATGCTGCCTCCCTGCAACTCCCCTGCTTGGGCTCACTATAGGATTTGGGGTGGGTGCGAGGTTGGTACATGTAAAGATTCTTTTGCATTTAAAGATTCTGGATTTAAGAAACTACATACATATATGCAGATGGACTTTTAAACTTTTTAACTAATTAAATATGTAAACCCTTTTGAAAAGTGAAATAACACCGAATCGGCCTTATTTCACTTTTCACAGCGAAATAAGGCCAAACGATAAAATTCGGCGTTATTTCACTTTAGTAAAGCGAAATAAAGCCGAATTTCGACATTCGGCTTTATTTCGCTCGGCGTTATTTCACCGCACCGATTACTTTCCAGATACAAATATTGACATGGAGTGGGTAAAAAATCCATTTCTAAGGAAAACCATCAACCCTGAGTATACAGGAATACGCGTCCCTGATAGATCTGCAGAGCTCCTCTTCATCAAAATTTGTATTTGATTCTGTATCATTAAACGAATTTTGGATTGGTACTAAGAATGAATTCCCTGAGCTTGCCAAGAAAGCTATATTAAATTTGGTACCTTTTGTTACAATGTACCGCTAAGAAGTAGGCTTTTCAGCTTATAGGTACTCATACAAAAACTAAATACAGATCGAGGCTGGACGCTGCCCCAGATATGCGAATACAACTTTCGGACATAGAAGTTAATTTAAAAACAATTATAAATCAAAAAATGAAACAGATTCATTCTTCACACTAAATAAAAAACTGACTTTGAAATGTGTTGTTTTTCATTTTTTGCTATTGTCAGGATGGGGTTCCGAAATATATTTGGGCACTGTTTAGGGTTCCACAGCTTAAAAAGTTTGGGAACCGCTGGTATAAGGTTTTTTTTTGTTCGTTTTTATTTGGAATTAACAACTATAGTGCTGGGGGTCAATTCTCGATCTATGAAACTGTGAAATGAAAACAAAGTTATCATTTCAGTTTTCACAGAGTCTTATCATTTTATCACTTCACAAACGCGCGCAAGGCGATTCCCGAACTCGTTATGAAAATCAGCTGTCAAAGTGACTACTAAAAAGTACTAACATGAAAAATGCTACCACTTGCTCATAGAAAAAGATGATTGTGACGTCATAGAAAGGCCAAGATGGCGACTTGAGTGTATCAAATGAGCACAATTTGTTTGTGTTTATCGTTTTGCTTTTCACAGGTTTTCACAGAAGGAAATGATTGTGATAAACGAATCATCATATGAAAACATTTTGACATATGTTTTAATTTTTTCACACTTGGAGAATCGCATTTGGCGTGGAGGCGTTATCATATTTATCACTTCACAGTTTCACAGATCGAGAATTGACCCCCTGAAGTATGTTGAAATTTTTGGAATTAAAAATTGATATACATATTTGAATGCAAACCTTATAGGAACCGTATGTGTGAAAATACAAAACTGAAACCGAACCGAATAGAGACCGAACCGAATGAAACCGAATATGTGTGAAACAAGCCTGAAGATGAGGAAATTAGACCTCGATATGCATATATAGGCATAGACAATAAAAATAAAAATACACAATGCGTTTTATTGAACTTTTATGAAGCAAAACAAAAGGTAATATTGAATTCAATTTTAATACTTAAGCTTGTGAGCAATGCACAGCAACAACACGTTTCTTAGGACTTCATGAATAAAACAATGGAACCATCTGGTGGGGGGGGTGGTTGAAATATATAACCCATATAGTTTGCCATAAGGAGGATCAATTTAGCAGTTTCTTAATACAAGACTTTTTAAAAAGACATTTTTTATATTTTATGTTTTTTATTTTGAATTTTCCCATTATTGGCTTAACGGATATAGACAAATTTTTTTATTTCTGATTATTGGCTTAACGGATATAGACAAATTTTTTTATTTCTGATTATGTTGATAGTGAAATTATTTCTTATGATAGGTATATCAAAATAGCAGTATGATTTAATGCCATTTCCATTTAAATTTTGAAAATTTTTATTTAAATAAAAAATGATTTATTTAAATAATTGAGGCAAATTGTTAGTGCACTTCTCTACTCTAACAGATCTTTGCTCATGAAAGTTGGCATGTAGATAGAAATTCAGTTTCAATCAGTAAACAAAATTGAGAAATTATTCGTATTTTTGCTCTCAATTTGCTATCCTAGTCCGAAAAGTTCATTTTTATGTTTTTCTCGTCTTTTTCTTACCTTTTTTGTTTTTTTGTAGTTAAGTTTTTTTTTTTTTGCATTTTTAAATATTTTTTTTTTTTTTGAGTTTTAATTTTTTGTCGGCATTATTTTTCTGATTAATTTCAAGATTGCTAAGTGGTTTTAATTTTGTTATATTTTTAATTCAGTTAAATCGATAATTTACATGTTCCTTTTAAATTACTGTTTGTTGAATGAGCAATTGCTTTGAACAAAAAGGTCTCAAATTTTAAAGGTATGTTCATTATGTACCAGTATGTTCATTTTCGTTTTTTTCATTTTTTTTTTTTTGGAAAATAAGCAAAAAGCAATGGTTGCTCTCATTTCAATTCAGCTGGAGTAACCATTATTTTATTTATGCACCATTTATTTATGCAACTTTTTTATTTTTTTTCATTTTTGTTACTCTTTCTTATTTTCTTACATTTTTATTTTATTTATTTTTGAGGTTCTGAATATTTTTATTTTATGTTTTAAGTGTTTTTTTTTTTTAATTTCTTATTAATTTTAGTTCTTCAATTCTGTTTCCATAGGTAGTTATACTCGTGCCTATATTTTTTTTGTATTTTTTTTTTATTTTTAAGTGTTAAATTTTTTTTTGAATAATAGCTTCTAATGACTTTTAATTCAACTCAAATTTGTATTCTATAAAAACGATAAATTCGATGAAATTTTATACTTATACCTATCATTTATATTTTTATAAAAGTTGTAATAGTTCCAATGAATATGAAATTATTGTATGAGGTGTAACTTGGTTTACAGAGAAAATATCAATTCTTTCGAGCTCATTTTCCTGCACGGAAAGAATTCTTGGATCATATCACGAAAAATGAGCTGCAAATTACGAAAAATGAATCCCGATTTATACCTTGGCTCCGGATTTTGTAAATTACGACTATTTGTTTGCAATTTGCAAAACTGAGCAAAATGAAGATATTGACACTCAAAAATCGTAAATCAACCCTCTTTAAGTATCAATTATGCCATCGAGAGAAAACAAAAATTGCGAACAACAAATCGCAATTTGATCCAAATATTCCTCAATTGCACAATAAATTTGTAAATTTGCAAAAAAGATTTGTGATCACCAATTTTATTTCGTGATATTGCAACTTGGAAAGATCAATCCTGCTCTAACCCTTCATTTTGCAGGTATACACATTTAATTTAATTTATTTGAAATAAATACTTTACGCTTGACTCTACTTGGATTTGAACTCGCAACCCTTCAGTTGCGGAGCGAGCATGCAACCACCAGGCCAATTTGCATTACAGATCGTTGGTGTCACACATTGATGATGAGATACCTGCCATGCTGTGGTGCTTTATTTCTTCGAGAAGTAAATTGCGACAAGAAAGTCGTGATTTAGGAATTTTTTGTTGGTGATTTGCAACTATTCTCATGGAGTTGCAAATTACGACAAAAAAAAAACGTAATTCAGTGATTGTGCAATGTTAATTACTAAATATTTATCGCAAATCAATATTTTTAAATGCTGTTTGTGAAATTATGCTTTTGGAGAGTAAATTACTCCAAAACAGTTTTATTTTGCTATGAAAAGTACAATCTTGAATCATGGATTTTAATTGCAAATTACGAAGAAACAAATTTTGTAAATTGCTACGTTTTGACTGTTAAATTACCTGTTTTTGTACTAATTTGGGATTAAAATGTCTTGATTTACGAATTAAACATGATTCGTAAATTGCAAATGCAAATTTTTCAATTGGTGATTTTTCAATTTTTTCCGTGTGAAAATCAATAGTAAGCTTGAATATTAAGAAATAAAATGAATCTTAAACAAAATACAGAATCTTAGATTTTGCTTTAAATATCCAAAATAATAGTATTTTCGAATAGAAAGAACAGAAAATGGATTTTTTAAAGATAATTTACATACATTCAAAAACTGCTAAATTAATCCTCCAACTCCTACCAGCGAATTATATAGTTCATATCTGTTGACCACACCCACCAAATGATTTTAGTTTTCCAAAATTCTATTTTGCATAACCTAACTAAAATTTGATTATACTCGTACATATACGAGTATGTTTATGTGTGTTGCTCACAAGCTCCACCGTTAAGTTTCAATATATTAATCAATTGCAAGCAAATTTGTATTTTGATCGAGGTAAAGCAAAAAAAAAAAAATCAAAAAAATATCGATCCCGCTGCATTAAATTCTATATAAGTCGAGAAACGCTACGATTTTAAAAATTTGTATTTTAAAATAATTTTGATTAATAACAGGCTATTTTGGTGTATCAGACATATTTCTTGGTTAACCACATGATGTTATATCGATTTTTGAAAATTACTCAACCCAAAATTTTGCAAACTAGGTACAAATACAGTATTTGGAATATCACGAATAAGCTCTCCGGAAATGGTTTATAACTTCAGTAATTCTTTTTTAAGGTATGAAATGAATGATAATATAACAAGGATTATATTTTTAGAAAACTATAATGATTGAAGTGATAATGTGGCTATTTTCGGGCGCATTTCCCTAGAAACTTTAAGAAAAACACATGAATGTATAGAAATAATGAATCTTTATTTATGCTTTAAATATGTAAAAAATAGCATTTTAATTTTACAATAAGTTTACTCGATTTAAAGAAATGTTATACACATCATTTGCGAACATACTCCTCGACTCGGTAAGTTTAATTTCGCAATTAAACAAATAAGGTATGTTATTCACCTGTATTTCTTAACATTTTTTTATTTCGGTACTGAATAAATAAATGCATAAAATAAAAAAAAATATTCCTTCATAATGCTGTATAGAAATCCTCGAAACCACCAAAAACGAAAATCCTTATGTCATTACTAGAAGATCGAGATTATATTTATGAATGTACCTATATGCAAGAGTACACAAGCAAGCGCACAAAAAAGAATAAATGAAACAACCGCCACCAAGTCTACCATTACTTCAGAACAGTCATATATTCTCAACATCCACCCCCAAACGTGAAAAAAGAGAAATCCTCGAAGAACAAATTTTTCCTTCAAACCTACCAAATCAAAACCCAAAAACGAAAATTCTTGCCAAGATCGACAAGAATGAAATAAATATACCTACCTGAAGTGTACACACACACAAGCTAAATTTAAGTTAGAGCAAACTATGAAGACAAAAAAACTACCACCACTGCTTCACAACCTTCATTAATTGCAAAAAAAAAAAAAACAGACAAAATACCCAAAAACTAACAACAAAAACAGGTACACTTGCGATAGTGGTGAAATGAATTTCAGTTCGATGCAACTTGAAAGCTTCATATGAAGCAAAAGCTTTTCTCGCCAAGTACAAAACATGTATGAAGTGGAGGCAATCTAGGTGGAGGCAATCTCAAATCGGGTCCTTTTTCTTTATATGAAGCGGCCTGTCTTTATTATTAGTTAGTCTATGGTGTAACGAAGAAGCAGGTACAAGGGTTAGCTAGCCATTTTGTGGCAGAAAGATGCAAACAAAAAATTCGGTAAGTCTCATAAAAAACAGTCGTTGTTGCTTGTTGAACAGTTATTCAACTAGGCATACTGCACCCGTAAAAAAGCCACTTTTGGTTTGGGTTGTTCGATTTAGTGGCAGGCTACATGCCGCCCACATAATCTTCATAATTTTGCGGTCCATAGTCGAGTGGATGTCATGGAGAAGCATTATTTTTGTTTTTGATTTTTTTTTTTTACTGAACAGAGGAGGCCATGTTTGCTTTTCATCATTTCTTCATGATGTTGATTACGCCATTATGGAAAATTAATAGCCCGCAGGGTAGGTTTGGCCTGAGTGTTGTTTTATTTCCTTTTTTTTATGTTGTTGTTGTTTGGTTTCACAGTCATAATGTTTTTGAGGTATAATAAGCCCGAATTTAGTAGGAAGCTATGGGAACATATTGAGAGACTATTTAGCAAAATACTGTTAACATTGTTTAAGATAGATGGAAAACGAATATGAATCGTCATGGGTTCATGGGCTAGGTAAGATAAGTAGTGGGTTTGAATTGGAATCTACCCGTCAAACAGTGGAGGAGAGTTATATTAAAATTAGAAATAAAACAACCAATATAATTTCTATTTTAACTACATAGGTCAATGACTTTTCTGAGTATCAAAAATTATAAAATTCTCTTTGAAACAATAGTTTCAATGGCTTATTCTGAAATAAGAATTTTTATCTAAACAGAACAAGTGGTTATAGAGAGAAAATAGGTTTTTTTCAATTGATTTTGAAGTTGCCATTCAATTTGTTCCACTGTACGTTTTTATAGTTTGTGAATTTGGTTGTGATGGGAATGAGGGAGGTTGATAGTTAATTTATAAATGGTTAAACATTAAGTTTGATTACAATTTGACACATGACGATTATTGATTTTTGATTGTTGGTAAGTAAAAGTGGGTCATTGTTTATCACTGAAAACCCATGAGAATAATTTAGTTCCACATTTGTTGGTAGTTGGGTCCCAAGACACCTGGGATAAAATCGAACTTCGCAAATTGTTGAAAATGCAAATAAATGCCGAAGGATGTTGAACGAAAGGCTGAATTGCGAAGCGAATATCGCATCGCACATATGATGGTCTATCGTTGTGTGAGACGTGGCAAGAGGGTGAGGTTAGATGGACTCGCAGATATTGCGGAAAACGCTGAAAGAAGAGGAGGTATCCGGGAACTGTACCAATTAGCCACAGAAGTAAAAGCAACACCAACCATCCTATAATGGATGTGAATGGCACACATTTGGTATCAATTGAAGAAAAGCTACGCAGATGGAAGGACCATTTTTTTGCCCTGTTAAATAAGGATTCAGCTGAGCAGAGTGCTAAAGTGCCCCAGCTAAACGAGATGCGCAGGTCCTTAGGGGTATTGACATCGAACCCTCCCCCCGTCAAAATTGGAAGTCCAAACATCAATAAATCTACTCAAAAACTACAAGGCAGCTGGACTTGATGGAATACCAATAGTAACAGCGGATAGTATTTTATCTTTTGGGAAAACGAAAGTTATCGCAATGACTGGAAGGATGGTGTGATTGGTAAGCTGCCAAGGAAATGCGACCTTAAGAATTGCAACAATTGGCGTGGACAAGAAATTAGTGGTTCAACACCTTAAAAGCTTTTAAATGTATAACTTACAATGTTACACAAAAATGACTTGAATTTTTATGTGGGTAGCTTTCAGTGTATTGCGTGAATATGTGAAAAATTTGATGATGGCGACGGTAAAATTTAGATACCATAGGTCCTAAATGCAGTATACGTACTTGCTTAAGGTGGCACTATAGTCTAGGGTGGACCAGGACCTCAACCAACAAGCTTCTTCCAGCTGACTCGGTCTTTAGCTAGCTGTCTTCACTACGGGCCGGAGCATTGATGTCAATTCGTTCAGGTCGCAAAGCCTTGGTTTTTCACTTTCATATTTCTTCATATATCTCAAAAAAAAAAACAAAGGGTGAACATAGGAGATTTGTTAAGTGAATATTCAGACATCCAGATTGGTGTTCCTCAGGGTTCAGTGCTTGGCTCTATTTTGTTCATCATTTTCATTAATTCTATTTTTGACCTGAATCTTAAAGGAGATCCAACTGGTTTTGCGGATGACGTAGGATGTTCCTATTCTAATTTTTCTGTACTAGATCTGGTAGCTGATATCAATCATGATCTAGAAATATTAAGACATTGGTTTGGGATGCATAAGCTTGTCACCAGCACTAAAACCAAACTAATGTTTTTCAACCTTCCTTCTCTAGAAAATAATTCTCCATCTTTTATGTTCCATGCTACTGACTGCAGAAATATGTATCTAAGTGCAAACACTTGTAGGTCAAATAGGTTCACCAACACATATGATGCTAGCATTGCCTGCTCAAGCAAATTTTCTGAATATAGATATCTAGGCTTAAATATCGATTATAAACTGAATTGGAACATTCATACCTGCTCTCTGAAGAAGTATTTATTAAAAGCAACATATACTTTGTATCATCTAAGACAGTTTTGCTCTCGTAAACTTCTTGAGATAGCTTATTTTGGGCTTGTGCAATCTAAGTTGCAATATGGTATCGTGTGCTGGGGTGGTAATTTTAACAACAATTTACAGCCGTTAATAATTCGTCGCCCGAGAATTGTTTTGTTGTAAACGCCAAAATGCACTTTTTTAAAGTGGGTATGCAGTAGTATGTTTTCGAAGGTCCTCTTTCTATTTCTGCAATCAGAATTGACCTATCATTTACCGTTGCTGAGATAATTAGTATGCATTTTGTCGTATATCCACAAAATAAGCATATCCTTAGTTTTGGGTTGTCGTAAGCGCCACTTTTTGGCATATACGACAAAAATTCCATGTGTTTTGCCGCAATTTTTTCTTTACTATTGTTTTGTCGCATATCCATAGGCTTAACACATACGACCGAACATTTATAATAAAATCTTAAAATTGTTTTGTCGTACTGGCATGAAACTTACAGAGAATGTAAGACTGATCATATACACATACAACAAAAATGGAAAAAAAATATTCCGGTTTGGTTTGTAACACTAAAAATAATCCAAATGCTCCCAATAGACTTTAAAGCATTTTCTGCCAGAGTCAGGTCAGTTAAATTATTTCTCTGCTATTCCATTCAGTAAAATTAAATTTCTGAAATTTAATAATACCGATCTCTTTACATTGTTTTACAAAACAAGTGGTAGAGAAATGGAATTTCGAAATGCCTCAATATTTGAGAAATCAACCAAATCTAATCTGAAAACTCCAAAAAATTTGTTCAGCCTATACCTTCAAGTCATAAGCAACTCGAAGCCTATATCAAAAGAGAAAATTAGTGATCTTAAAAGTCTCTGTTTTTATGCCTAAGGCAGACCCAAGCCGAATGAAGCCTTATTCAAATCAAAAAATTAGAACAAAATCATGAATTTAATTATGATTTTATTTTGCTTATTGATTTCCAATAACACTGGTCAACAAGGTTTTTGTAACAGAAACCAAAATATACTTTTCCCTAGGTTTGGTGTGCTGAATTCGAATCTGATGTCAGAAAAATTGTATAGGGATACGTTTTTGAGATATTCTCGTTATAAAATCGAAAAAAACCGTTTTTTGGCTGTTTTCAAAGTTGTATTGTAACGTGAAGTAAATTGTTCCAGCAAAATTTTTAATTGTTTCTGAAAGAACTAATTTTCTTCTTATGAAATCAGTTTCAACCTTCAAGCTTAGAGCTTAACAGCCATATAATTAAATGACGTACCAGAATAACCTTTTCAACGATTATATGAAACATTCGTATTAAAAAATGGACCATTTCTGATACATTTTTGCCCCTTCTGCTTTACATTGTACTTATATCTTAAATGAAAGGCCTACAATTAACTGAAGATTTCTCAGAGATGAAAGGATGCATCGGAAGGATTTAAACTGATTTAGAAAAAAATTAGTTCTTTCAGAAACCATTAAAAATTTTGTTGAAACAATTTACCTCACGTTACAATACAAAACTTTGAAAACAGTAAAAAAAAACGATTTTTCGATTTTATAACGGAAATATCTCAAAAACGCGGCCTGATAGAATTTTTATGACTTCAAATTCGAGTTCAGCACACCAAAAACCAATGGAAAAGTATATTTTGGTTTCTGTAACAAAAAAATAATTAAATTTTGTAGACCAGTGTAATTTTTTTAGTTATATAAGTTGATGGTCATATAATGACTTTATATATTGTATTAAACAAAATATTATTTAATAGATTTAGGCCCATTTGCTGATACGATACTTAAGTATTTATGTTCAACTTTAAAGCTTATGTTCTATTTTTTCCTCTGCTTAAACTATCACATTAGCGCTTATGTTCTACCTAAATATTAAAGTTTCGTATCAGCAAACAAATGCTCATTTTGGTGGCGTATACGACAAACTCATTTTGGGTAAAAACCTTTATAATTTGAAAACTAAAACAGGTAGGACAGTTTTGAATACATTAACAGCCCTATTATTGACACGATTCAAAACTAGTTTTAACGTAAAACTAGTTCTATATAGTCTGGGAGCTGTTATGAGACGTCGTAACAGCCAAAAAAAGTCAGTCCGACCAATGGTATCGTGTAGAGGACAGTCATAGCATTCAGTTGATACCCCATTTATAAAAGTTGCTTATATTATAGGTACATTTAGCGGAAAATGTAACCTGAAAAGTGCATTTTCTAACCATTGCGACCAGATATAGCTTGTCCGATTAGCAGTTTTGTAAATGTTTGGACTAAAGCTATCGGTTGGCATCCAATTTTTGCGTGGCCACGATGAGATAGGTAATCATACGGTGGGCTCCGGGACTATATAAAACTAGTTTTATGTTAAAACTAGTTTTGAATCGTGTCAATAATAGGGCTGTAATCAAAAGAAGATATTCCACACAATATTATTAAAAAAGAAAAAACAAACTTTATCGTTCAGATTTTTTTTTATATGAACGCAAACCTTAAAATGCGATTTCCCAAAATCCTAAAATTGGCGTATACAACAAAACAATTCTCGGGCGACGAATTGTGCAAAAGCATATTCTACGAATTATTTGGAAAAAGAAGCGACGTGATCATAGTTTCAATTTTTTTTTTTAGTTCGAAGATACTTCCTCTCAAGCATCTATACTTTTACAAGGTTTTAAAAATATTTTATATTCGAAGTGGTTATTTACGAAATCAGAACTCGACAGCTTATGAACTTCGAAGTAATTACCAATGCTTAGCTACTGTCCCACCTCATAACAATAATCGCTTTCTCAATTTTTACACCTCAGTTGCACCCAGGCTGTTTAATCGGTTACCTTTTGAGCTACGAAGTTTACGTTTAGCAAATAAATTTCAAAGAGAAATTAAAAACTGGCTGTTTAACTTTGATTTAGTTGAAATTAATAATCTTTGTAGACCTATGTATAATTTAAACGAACTATTTTAACATGAACTTATTTTTTGAATTTGTTATTAAAACTAATTACTGTTATTAAAACTATTCACCACACATTCCAACACCAAATCATTATTACCTTAAGATTTATAAATTTATGTAATATTAATAAAAATGTATCCGCCACTAGTTTTGGCTAAAACTAAAGGATGCATTACAAACATTCCGCAATGATATATGTAATTATGTAATACTTTCAAGCTAGCTTTTTGTATTTTCTATTAAGATAGTATCTATTATGTATATATTTTCTTTGTAACTAATTCATTGTAAGGAATAAAGTTGAATTGAATTGAATTTTGTGACGAGGCTAAATATCATCTGGAGAATTTTCCTCAAATCAGTTCTCATCCACATTTAATAGCGTCCATGGCTCCGCACTATGATAAATACACTTTACATTTTATAGTTGCTTGAGAAAAGGCTTTGCTCCTTCTTTTTTAGCCCAAAGAACCAACGATTAGCAAGAGTAATTCTTCGTTTGATCACAACGCTAGTATTAGTAATTGAGTTGATAGCGGAGCCTAGGTACACAAAGTCTTTGACCATCGTGAAATTATACTTGTCTATGGTGACGTTCTGTTCGAAACGTCACGTGTCGGTGTTGAGTGTACTTTCTTGTTGACAGCAAATATTTGTCTATGCCCTCATTCATCGTTAAACCCATCTTTTGGCTTGCTTTTCAATACTTATTAAAGCACCACTTACATAAGGCTATGTTCTTTTGATTAAGTCAATATCATCAGCGTAAGCAAGTAATTGGACGGCCTTTTGAAGGATTCTGCCCTTAGTGTTGACGTGAGAGTTTTGCACAATTCTTTCAAGAATGATGTTGAAGAAGGCGCATGACAATGGGTCGTTTTGTGTAAAACCTTTTTTTTACATCAAAAGGTAACGGTGAGGTCATTGTTGATCTTGTTGGAACAGCGTGCATTCTGCATTGTCATTCTGCACAAACAAATGAGTTTGAGAGGGTTGCCAAAACGGGACATTGCTCTATAGATGCTGTCATATGCTGCCTGAAATCGATTAAAAAGTTGTGGGTATCAATCTGAAACTCATGGCTTTGTCCAAGATCTGCTGTAGTGCGAATACTCGGTCAATACTGATATGTAGGTACCTATCAGGTTATTGATGAACTATTTCAGACATTCATAAAGTACGGCAGAGAAAATCTTATATGCGATGTTGAGGAAACTGATTACTCTATAGTTGGTGCAGTCCGGAGGATCGCCTTTTTTTGACCTTCAATATGTTGATGGTTAAAAAACCTGTTTTTTACTACACCCTTTTTACGGGAACAAAAATAGCCTGATTTTCAACTCCTCTCTTATTTCAGTACCAATTCTTCAATTTAGCAGTATTTGCTGAGCTAATGAAACACAGGTGGTCCACGCATAAACTGTAATTCGCTCACTGACTTACTCACATATCATCAAAATTATGGAGTACTTCCCCACACCACCATAGAAACTTGAAATTTCGCACAACGGTAGGCCTAGTGGTGCATACATAGGAACAAATCGAAATACTGCAATTTTCTATTCAGGGCATTTACAGCTCTGTGCAAACCAGCTGGAGGACAAATGTCTTGAAATTCAAAATGCAGAAAATTGAGATGAGTTGTTTATTTTGAAACCTACGGTTTTACTTGTGCCATTTGTCTAGGGCTGGCCACGATACAAAAAAGGTTACGGTGTTGTTTGGTATCGGCTTTGGAAACCAAAACTATACTGAGAAGATAGCAGCAACAATGCATCCGAAACGATACTAAGCCGATACCCGTATATTTGCACCAAAAATAACTCAAACTATTGGTAGTATCGTTTGGTATCGGCAGAATATTAATATTAATTATGTATACAAGAAGCAAAATATTCTTGTAAGTGGTTTATCGGAAACGACTCTAACGATTTGGGTGAAATTTTCACAATTTGTTTTCTAGAGCAAGGAGAAGCTTAAGGTACTGGTTTTAGTAGCCCACCCATTTTTATTTTGCTTGGTTTTTGGAAACGACTGCAATGATTTGGGTGAAATTTTCGGACTTAGATCTGGAGGAAGTGAAATTCTTCTACTCTCACGCCTATTTGGTTTCACGGAAATGGCTCCAAAGATTTTTGTATTAATTCTACAAAAAAATGATGATATGAAACCTAGTTATACGAGACCGAAATCGATACCAAAACGATAACGATACTTACAAAAGTATCTTTTGGTTTGGTATCGTGGCCAGCCCTACATTTTTGTCCTTTTTTCTGAAGTCCAGTGAATACTGGTATGATTACGTCCATAGCAGCTACGATGAACCTTTTGATTTTGCTGTCATTTTCCAAACTGTGGTCATAATCGGTTGCAGGACGTTATTCTGGAAGTAAGTGGAGAGGTCACAGCCGTTGTCGATAAGAAATTAATGTTTTAATTTCTTGTTAGTAACATAAAGAAGACTCACAGAAACTCTTCAGTAGTTCACTCTAATTACGAACTTCTGTTGATATTTTTCTAGAAATTACATGATTTGTTGTATTTTCTAGCCTTATGCTTATATTTGGTTTGAAATAAGCAACAGCTCTTTTTTTTCGTCAACTTCGATCAGTTTCCTGAGTATTGCTTGCCTTGGCTACATGAAAGTCCACCGAAGTTTCGTTGGGCTGGCTTTCTCAAAAACTTGCCAAATGAGATAATCTACCTAAAGCTTTTAAGTTTAAACGGCAAATGAAAGAGGATCTGAAGAAATTTTGACTGTTTTGTGTTTCTGCTACTAGATACTCATTTCCCTGGTAGCTCACAAAATATTAATAGCTTCGACCATTTCTGATATGAAGTCAAGCTATCCACAAGGTCTGGTTACCAGGGACAAGCTGCTTTGGGTACTCAACAGCTTCCAGCCTTACAAATCAGCGGGACTAGACAGTATAATACCAGCCGAACTCCAGATGAATAGAGATCTGATTTTACCTATTCTGAAGTCTATCTTTACCAGTTTCTTAGCACTGGTCCACATTCCCCTGTCTTGGAGAGAAGTCAAGTTTGTGTTCATTTTTTCACGATATAAAATAAAATTTATTATTTTCTGCCTTTTTTAAAACAAATTACAAGTCATTCATCATGATGAAACGAAAAAAAGTTTATCCACGGACAAAAACCTATTTTTATAAAAGAGCTTCAAACACTTAGTGGGGCTTCCTCCTCGAGCAGCCTTCTGTGAGTTTTGCTCGTCCACCAGTTGGCTGACAGAGGATCTTTGAACAACCACCGCATACAACGACTCCTTGGGCATGACTAAAGACAGTTGTGGTCTTGTAGCATCCTGGGCATTTAACGTCCATGAAGTAGGAATTTGGGTGTTGTACCAGACGCTTTAGCTTGTGCTTGCGCTTCTCTTCAGCTCGTAATGGGTGAAGTAAATCTTTTGCTAGTGGCATGCTTCTTCTTTCACAGCTAATACGAAAAAAAAGGAATGGAAAAAAGGCCACAGTGGCATTCTTCTCATGCAAAAAAGCCGTTGGGAATAAACGGGGCCTTCAACATCGTATTACTCATTGGCTATATACTTCGGTTATTAGACCGATTCTCACTTATGGTGTTACAGTATGGTGGACTGCTCTAGATAAAGCGTAAACTGCGACAAACTTAGCAAAATACAACGCTCGGCTTGTTAATGTATAAGTGTTGCGCTTCTTACGACACCCTCTGCCGCTCTACACGTTGTGCTATACCTGACGCCCCTCGATATTTTTAGCAAACAGGTGGCTGCAAATACGGCCATACGCCTACAAACTTCCTCACAATGGACCAACAATAGTATTGGCCATTCCACCATTCTGAATTCATTGAGATCACTACCTAGTCACATTGACTACACCATCCCAAAACCACAATTCGGTTCAAACTTTCAGGTCAGCATTCCTTCTAGAACCCTCTGGAAGGATATGGCGTTCTTAGCTGATGAATCGGTTTATATCTTCACAGACGGATTGAAAACTGATGAGGGGGTGGGTGGTGGTGTGTACTCAGAAAAACTAAAATTAAGTCTCTTCCGTCTTCCTATAATCATTGTAGCGTGTTCCAGGTGGAAATTATGGCGATTAAAGAAGCCTTATCTTGGCTGAAAGAAAACGTGATATCAACTACAGATATCCGCATCTTCTCGGATAGTCAAGCAGCTATCATATCCCTGGAATCGGTCTCGACTAACTCTATAATAGCCCTTAATTGCCGTTCATCTCTGCTGGAGATGGCGTAGCAGTTTAACATTCACCTGCGTTGGGTGCCGGGGCATAGGGACATCCCAGGTAATTGTAAGGCCGATGAACTAGCTAAAAGTGGAACAACTCTACCTCTTCTAGGTACCAAGGCAGATATAGGTATACCCATCGCTACTTGTAAACTTTTGCTGAGGCAAGATGCATTAGAGAGAACAAACCTTAGGTGGAACGATATCACCACTTGTTTGGAAATAAAAACAAATCTGGCCAGTAATGGATTTAAAGCGATCTAAGTGTTTGATATCTCTTAGTAGATTGCACATCAGCTCCATGATTGGTGTTATAACCGGACACAGTCTTATAGGAAAGCATGCAATGCATCTTGGCTGACGAAGAGATAGAATCAATCTCTCACCTCCTATTACGTGTCCTGCTCTATCTCGTATACAAAGACTTCACCTTGGTGATTTTTACTTCAATGATCCTAGTGATCTATAAGACTTAGACATAGGCAGTCTTTTACGCTTCATACCTAAGAAGCTGCGATTGGTTCACCGAGTGAGGAAAAGGGTTTCCTAGATTCATGTGGTGTCACAATGGACCAACTCATGATGGTCTAAGTGTGTCAGTCTTCACGACTGGCAGCCACTTTAACCTAAACTAACCTAACATGTGTTTCAAAAAATGCATCGGCTTACGGTAACCAAGTTTTTCGTTACTTAAATGGTAAACAATCGATGAGCTGCCTTTTTCATATAATGTGTGTGCTTCGGGCTGGGATGCTAGGCCCAAAATGGTCGCAATTTTAATGTAATATTGTTATAAGCTGGCTCTAATACATCGCTTCCTTATTATTTTTTTTGAGAGGCAAGAATTACCTTCTCTTAAGTTTGGTACTCATCTGGTAAAATATGCATTTTTTACTTTTTGATTCTAATCTTTTTTGCTATTCCTTGATTGAATGGGATAACATTTTGTTTTAAGTTGTGGATTCCTATCGCCAAACGCCCAAGTGGTCAAAAATACGGCAGTTTACAATGTTCTATAGGAACCCTTACCATGGCTACTCTAAGCGTTGTCTATATCTGCGATGTTTGGGTCTTTATAATGAAGGTTCAGTCATCCTTATGACCTCGAGTCCGTTGAGATTCGAATATCTTCTGGAATAGCAAATTATTGTCCATTCGCAAATAAATTTGGCTTTGCACCACTTACACATCTTGATACAGTTTGTTGAGCCTAAAGTTGCCTCTTCATCTTTTTGTACCCCTCACACAAGAAACCATTTTCCCTTTGAAAATGTTCTACTTAAATGGGTACCTATTATCAGCATCAGTTCTCCTTTTCAGCATCAGCATATTGTCCAACTTACTTACTAAAAGATGCTTTAAAGTCTTATTAGTCCTGAGCCTCAACTAAAAACTTCTTCCAGGCAGCTTGGTCCCTAGCTTTCTCCAGTTTTGCGAAATAAAATTGTCTGTCTTTAAACCATAAAGACAAACATTTTCGATCAGACATTTATTTGATTCGAATAAAATTTAAAACTGATCTTTAAAATAAATTGCTGACATTATTTCCGAATAATTACTTAAAATGCTTAAAACCTTCACCGTTTATACTTAAAAAGCATTTCAATATAAAGATATCATCATGGGCAATTGTACGAACAGGTACAGATATTCATCTCATTTATTTCGCCAGAAATAATTATCATTATGTCCTTCAGTGTACTACTAATAGCTCCAATGATAGTGTATCTAAAAATACCAACTATTTAAGCGTCACATGTCTTGATGGCTTTGCATTTGTGTGTATCTCAATCAATTATATGGATTTTTACTTAAATGAATTCGTTGTATCTCTTTAAATTTCAGACATTCCATTGTTAAAGTAAAAAAAAAAACCTAAAACTAATTGCAGCGCTGGCGTTGGGCTGTCGTCACAAAACAATACCATCACCACCGCAGCAAACAGTTTATTCTGCGTGATGTGATTTGCCATTGAAGCTGAGCGCCACCATATACTCACTGCAATCTACTGTACGCTCAGTCCTGATGATTGAAATATCTTCCATGGATTGGATTTGCACGCAAAGTGCACACAACTAACCGCACAAATTAGTTGACTGACTAGGCACACACAAATGAAATACCATGATGCCTATTCGAGAAACTTGACGCATTAATGAAAGCTTCCCGTCAGTCATATACATAACCAATGCTGAACTCGTCCCCGAAGGCTTCTTGGAGATACACACAGATTCACAGATATTTAAAAACCTCATCATATGTTGCCCGAATCTAGCTTGAAGAGTCTCTATAGCTATAAGGAAAATTGCAACAACTGTACTGCTCACTGGGCAATCTCGAGCAGAGATTGTGACAGAGCACAATCGCGATGATGCTATATACCTAGTTAGTATCTGCCACTGGTCTGCGACAATCATCGCGCAATCGCAATCGATGCGATCGATGATGTCTAGGCCTATGGCTCCATCTGTTGAGCCGTCGTCGTCGCGCACATTATGAAATGCACAAACATGTTGTTATTGCCTTTTCTAGGATCTGCGTTGCATCTGTGGCGTTATTACACTTTGTGGCGGCAAACATCTGAGGGATATGTTGCAATGATGATCGGAAACTATATATGCTGGCGACTCTTCCCTGTTGTCTCATAAAAGCCAAATGATGTTTTTTGAAATGAATGTGACGTTTTCAGCAATGATATGGGATTTATTTGTGTCAGGCGCGTGAGACATATGGTCTCGCGTGATGGTCAGTTATTGCAGCAATCATTGGCAGTGGCGGCGAGGCGGTGGTGGCGGGTAGCGATGAGAGGCGACATGTTCTGATCATATATGGTAGGCGCTCTCTGTCACCTCCCTGTCAGACTTATGCCTCTAGGTCTATTGTGAACAAAAGGATTAGTTAACGTCAGCCATGCAGATTGACAGTGAAAGACTTACTTTCTCATAGAAACTGGTTGACTGCCTGCCTGAATAATTTGACTGAAAAGTTTTCATCTTGCTGAAGCTATAGACGTTTTATACAAAGGTGGTGCAGCCTCAAGCGACCAATTGAAAGTAATTTGTAGACTTAAAGGCTGTGAACTATTGTTTTGAAGCGGAAGTATTCATTTTGTAGAGTAACTAAAGCATTCACAGCACTCTTGATAGAGTAATTGTGTGTTTGCTTGCAAAATGCATGCAAACGAAAGAGCTGAGAAGAAAACCTGATTTTGTTCCCTTAAAGAGTTTCCGATGGAAATGTGATGAAAAACAAAATAAAAACAGAAAAGGGGGCTAGAAAATTCGAGAATGTGACAGAATTTCAATAGATGATGAGTAAAAACCAGTCCTTTGCCTGGCGAGCTGTGTAAACACATCTTGCTAGATCTCAAGTTTGCAGTGCACTTAAAAAGCAATATTAAGCTATTCATTCGGCATGTATTTCCTGAAATGTGAATTTTAGAAAATCTTGCTCAGGGGTCTCAAAGCCTTTTTGTATTTTATTAGAAGCAATCCACACGCCTTTCTTTATGTCTCCAATCAAATACTTTTTTTTTATGAACGGGAAGTCAAATATTCTATTTCATTAATTAAGTTTTTTTAATTAATTTCTTTCTGTTTTACTCCTTTTGGCATTTAAATTGTTATATTCAAGAATTTGCACATAACTATACCACCAGGCTATACGATTGTATATAAATAAAAATTGCTCCTAACTCACGATTTTTCCATGAAATGCAATAATTAAAAGAAATTTCACGATTTTCATCTAAACCGCATGCTGTATACGAAATGAACATAGCTACCGATAAGTGATAATGATGGTAACATACACACACCGGGGGATATATAAAATTCATTTAGATGATTTTAGATACATTCATAGATACCCCATGAACACAAACCACCTACCCATTTCAGCAGCTCTCGTTTTTAAATCTGAGTTCAGCTCCTGAAGGCAATACAAAAAAAACACTTTCTCAATACTGTTGTAAGAGAGAGGGACGATGAAAAGAAAAAGGAGAAAAAAAGCAGAAAACTATAAGAATCACGTATGATCTGGGGATCAGAAAGTGAATTCCAAAGCCTTTTAGCACAGCCAACATCGAAACAACATGGAATTAGATCGCCATCCCGGCAGGAGAGTCTTGTGTCTTTCGGATAAATTGTATCGCGTCCAATATGACTTGATAATATCATGCGGTGGCGATGAGGAGATTGTACGTCCGTGTTAGTTGATCGTCCAAGCAAATATAGTCTATAGTCTTTACTGGCAAATGGTAAGTCATAGTCATTTGCATCTATGGGGTAAAACTGGGAAACAATCTGATGTGCATCTCAGGCATAGATGCGGACACGATCGTGTGCTGCTCTTTTATGCAGTAACCATAACTACTCTGATGCTGATCAATGCGGTGTAAGTCTTATGTAAACATAGCATTTCACTTGCATTGAGAGACTGAAAATGGTGACGATCAGTGATCTGATAATTTTTTAATACATACCTTAATGTGGTTCACGATTGTTATAGGTTGTTGGAAGTTGTATACTTAAGTAATTTTCACATTGATCATTTTTTTTTGAAATGTGTGAATTTTAAATTAAAGCAATCAACAAAGTTGAAGGAATAAAATTAGTTTGTAAATTTTTTTGTAAGTTTTTTTCTGTTCGTATTATGGTGTTTTTTAATACAGAGGCACAAAGCAAAAATGTTGAATTGTCCAACTTACTTGCAAATGCCGAAAATATTCACATAATACAAAAAAGTGTTATTATTATAGTTAGGGGCTTTATCTTCCATCAACTCAGCCAACACGACACCAGCCCTGATATCAAATATAGAATAACTCTTGTCGTTCACTGCTTCTTTGGGGTAAGAAGCAGGCAGGAGGTCGGTACTCGAGAAGCATAGCCCTCTCTCGAACAACTTAATTTACCTTTACTAGACGCAAAGGTCAAGTTTTTCAGTGCAAATTCATCCTGAGTTAAATGCCGAAATGTGTCGTTCAGTCAATTTAAATCCTTAGTCAAATCCGGGTAAACTTACTTTATTTACCGAGTTAAGTCAAAGCCTATTGAATAGACCGGAAATGGGGAGTATGAAGGAAAAATTACGTCCAAGGGTTCTTATTATTGAATATGTTTGTTTGGCTCATAAGCATACTTAAAACGGAAAATGCTTCTAAATTCAACCATACGTTTCTGAGAGAATGGTCACACTGGCCACTTTTCAATATTTTTGGTGTAGATAAGTCGAAAACTAAGCTGAATTTGACAATTTTCCTCTTAAAACTTTTTGTTAAAAATTAAATTTTCTATTGAAATGGATACTTAAAAAAAATATAAAAATTAAGCACGAAAAGTAAACAAAAACCAACCTAAAATAAATATAAAAATCAAAGATTTCTTTATTTTTTTTTTTCAAAATTGTACATAACTTTTTTTGAAACAAAGATAGGGTCAAGACATGCATAGACAAAATAAAGAAGAGATTAAAGGCTTTAATATGGCATGTTCAAAACGAAATATTTGTTCAAAATTGACAGAGATATGCCCATTTAAACTTTACCATTTCTTTTCATTTTTCGCAGTTTTGGCCCACAAATTTCACATTCGTAACAATGTTCGAAATAAAGATTTTGATATAATATGACATTAACACTATAAAAAATATCAATGCCATTCCTAGCCCGAAGAGCACCTGGGGCAAGCTCAGAGAACCTGCCTTTTCCCATACAAACATTCAAAAATTAAAAATATTCACATGTGAACCCGTGTCGTTTTCACCGTATTTATACTGACTCCAATCATAATCCGGGAGCTGACCGTAAGATTACCTATCTCATCTCGGTCACGCAAAAATTGGATATCAACCGATAGTTTTATTCCCAACATTTACAAAATTGCTGGTCGGGCAAGCTTTATCTGGTCGCAATGGTTAGGAAATGCACTTTTCAGGTTGTCTTACCCAATCGATTTGAGTTGCTCAGAAATGAAGGGTGGGTAATTCTCCGCAAACTGTGATTCTTTTTTAAGAAATTTTCAAAAATTAAAACTTCTTGGAAACAATTTTTGTTTTGTTTTTGTGGCTTCATTTAAGCAGAGTATCAAATCAGTACAAACATTTTGCTACAACTTTAAAAAAAACATAAAATATTGTGAAATGTACTAAAAATGGAATAGACGGTAATGACACTCTTTTTCTTTTTTTTATTCTTAATTTGTTCTCTCTCTTTTTGACCAAATTTTTGTTGAGATTCTGGATTGTCAAATATGTTTTCAACTCTTGACATTTCTACTTCCCTTTTCTTCTTTAAAAAATTATCTCTATTTCGTTTTTGAAGTCTGTTCTTCTGAATGGCAACCCTTTTCTTTGTGCTGAGTTATTATTTAGTTTTTATTGCACGAAATAATTTTTGTTTTGCTCTTCCAAGTTATTGGTACCGTTCTTATAAAGAGAATTGGTTAAAAAAATGTTATTGTTAGGAATTATTTAATTATATTTGATTAAAGTTCAATAAAGTATGTAAATGCCACGGTACTGACATCCACGATACTGACATTTAGACAGTTTATGTAAACTCACTTCTCTTAGCTCATGAGAAAAATAATTTCCAGGAAAATTTTTAACTTATGCTGTTAAAAGGAATGCGAAATTCTAATAACCATTCAAAAACATGTCATAACATGCTTAAAAAGTACTATCACGGTACTGACAAATAAATTTGTGACATACTTTCATCGCATGAAAACATATCACTCTAAAAGTTCAACAACTTACAAGAAATAAAATGACTATTGCTAACTATGTATATATAAATAGTGTAGCTTTTAGAAAAGCTACAGCTTGAATTAAAAGATTGAATTATTAATGTGCAGAACACAATTTGATAACAAATACAAGCACTTGAACTTGATTTGTTTATTCTGTGTAAAATGGTGCACAATTAATTTGATATTGGATGGTACAATTGCAGGCACTTGAAACCTGAACTGTATGTGAAAAGTGGATCAAATTACTACTCAACGAATTGTTTTAAAATGATATTTATTTGTGGGCCAATGCCTCTTTTATACTTATTATTAATTGCATAAAATGCTTACAATGGATAAATAAAATAAATGCTTACAATGAATAAATATAATTAAATATGGGTCGATATGCAACGATCGAACGCCACCGCGTTCGTTCGTTGTATCCATTTCAGAATGTAATACAGTCAGCATTATTGTTGTTTATGTTGTTTAACATACTTCCCCGCGTTGAATGGCTCAATTCAACTGTATTCTCATATGACGTTGACATCGTACTGTATTCTTGGTTGTGGAACAGGTGTAGAATTAGTGGCTGACGTCAATCTCTTCCGGAGTTTGCAAATAATTACAATTGCAAAGCTCATTGAAAGAAGAAGAGCAAAATAACTGACAAAGTGGTGATGAATGCTATTGAAGAATACCTTGTCGTTCAGCTTAGGAAGACCTTGATGTTGTAGGGTAGAGAGTTGAGTCTGGAGATGGTTTAATGCTTCTAGATGACTGTTGTTGAATGTTGGAAGTGATTCCAGAGCTGCGTGCACATCTTTGGGTTTGGCAATTAAAGATATGTTCCCAAAGCTTATGTAGGATGATTGTAGAGTGCTGATCATCATCTGATTTCCTTCAATGGTAATGAGATTGTTTCTCAGTATACAATCATTTTCCATTGATAGAATGCCGGATCCAGTGAGTTCAATTTGTAAGGTTTTTGTTTTGCATACAGCAGTTAATTGAATATTATAAAGAGTTCCGAATACCCATTGATTTCTGCTATTCAGCTGGGTCCAAATTAAGTCATTACTTGGTTTAAGTATGCTACATGATGGTGCGGTATTGTTGTTGAAGAGATTAAATTCACAATTGTATGCTTGTGAACCAGCATGGTATTTTGCCTTTCTGTTGGCGCAAAAAAACTGCATGTCTTTTCCCTTGTAACAATCCTTAAGCTCGGATGCTGTCATTGCAAAGTATTGGTCTCTATGACGATTTATAGCCAAAATTTCCATTGCCGGACTGATGATGAGGAGCGTGTTATTAACGATTGACGGAAAGGGTGTGAGTTGAAATAGATTGAAAGATTCTTGTTCAACTAGTGGAATTTTAATGACAAATAACAGGTGATTTCCAGTAGCCTGACCCTTTGTTGTTGATATCTTATAGAAGTGGAGCAAGTCTTCTTGCTCGAATGGTAGTTTTTGGGATTGGGGTAAATTGTTTTTGATGTTGATAATTTCCGCCCTCAATTGAGCTGGTGATAGCAGGAGGGGACTTATGGTTCCATAATGTACGTCCGTAAATGTGTTGCGAATAGCGTTCTCAATTTGCTGCAGGTTTGTAGCCATAAGCATTAATTGCATTGTTAAAGACGTAAAAATTTGAAAGATTCTCAACTGATCAGTTGTGTCTCCAATTCTCGCAATGATGTGTGTCACTTGATTTTGAAGCGTTATCATGCGTTTTTCTCCTTCGAGATAATCTTGTTTCATTATGTTGATGGTGGAGTCTATGATGGAAGTCTGATTTTTTAGCATTTTTAAAAGATGCGCTTCATTTGTGTTAACTTGATTGATGGTTTTTGAGAGTTCTTCAGCGTAGTCAGAATCAAGCAGTCCAAATAACGAATGTGCTAAATTGCCGACTATGTTGATTGCCGCGCGTGGAGTTCGATGTTTTGAGATGAGGTTGGTGTCTGCTTGTAGGGTACTCCTCATGTTTGTAAAATGTGTTACTAGTGCACTGCACGTTGTCCTTAACTGTAGTTGGTTGCATAAATGTTCAAGAGCAATTGTTCCATTGTTAAATGACTCTAATTCTGATCGAATGGGTGCTAGATCGTAGTAGACAATAATTTTCCATTCGTTGGCAACTAGATTTGTGGATCCAAGATTTTCGAAATATATTCCTGGATTATTGTCAAATCTTGATATGTTAATCGGCGATGCACAAACTACGGGTAGAAGAACCAATGACAGTATAACGGTGGTGATACATGACGTCCATCTTCGTTTTGTAGGCGTTTCTGTCGTTTCATTCATTCGAGATTCGGATTGTGAAGTTGCTACCTGTGCCTCGTCAGTGTTATCCTTGTCATCAGTACTATCAATGTCTTCGAACAGTGGGGCTAAGCGATGAATTGGTCGTTTGAATATTCCAGATTTGGTTTTGACATTGACTACTCGAACAACATTGTCGTCGCCCTTGAAGATTTGGACAATTCTTCCCAGTGGCCATTGAAGCGTTGGCGTGTTGTCTTCTTTGATGATAACCATGTCGCCAACTTTGATGTTTTCCTTATGCTGATTCCATTTGTTTCTTTGTTGTAATTGATTTAAGTATTCACTTGACCATCGTTTCCAAAATTCATATTTCAAGTAGCAGATTGAATTCCATCGATTTCTCAGATTTATTTTTTCTGGAGCGCTGTCGGGATCAACTTGAGCAATCAATGGTTCACCAATCAGGAAGTGTCCTGGTGTCAATGCAGCCAGATCGTTTGGATTCGATGAAAGTGGAGTGAGTGGTCTTGAATTTAGGATGGCTTCAACTTCGGTGATTACGGTCTCCAATTCTTCATGCGTGAGTGACGATATGGAGACTGTTTTGACTAACAGATGTTTGGCTGATTTGACTGCTGCCTCCCATAAACCGCCGAAATGTGGAGCTCTTGGAGGGATGAATTTAAATGTTATTCCCTTGTTGCTGCTAGCCTTGATTATGGCTTCCTTCGCTTCGGGGGTGTGCAGTACACTGTTGAGTTCATGAAGCTGATTCCTTGCTCCCACGAAGTTGGTGGCGTTGTCACAGTAAAGAGTTTGAATTCGTCCACGGCGGTTGATGAATCTTCTGAGTGCTCCAATGAATGCCTCCGTCGTTAAGTCAGTCACAATTTCTAAATGTACTGCCTTGGTGGTGAAGCAACAAAAAACTGCTAAGTAAACCTTGTGTGGCCTTTTTCCCCTGATTTTGTAGTGTACCCATAGGGGGCCACAAAAGTCTACTCCGGAGTTTAAGAAAGGTCTATTTGCTGTGACGCGATCTACTGGCAGATTACCCATTACTTGAGTCATCAACTGTGGTCGGGTTTTGGTGCATCTGATACATTTATGAACTGTGTGTCGAGCCATGATCTTACCCTTAATAGGCCAAAATTGCTGCCTCAGAATTGATAACAATGTTTGTGGTCCACAGTGGTTGTGTTCGTCATGTTTCATTTTGAATAGCAATTTTGTGATGGATTCGTTGTACGGCATCAATATGGGATGTTTGGCATTAAATGAGATTGATGCGGCCTCTAGTCTGCCTCCAACTCGTAGAATCCTCCTTTCGTCTAAAAATGGAGCCAGGGTAATCAATGTGCTGGATTTGCATACTCCTCTGTGACCTTTAAGATCTTGTATTTCATTTGTAAATTCAGAAGATTGTATTTGCTTTACGATGACCAAAAGTGATTCATTGAGTTCCTTAGGTGATAATGCTGTTTGTTCTGCTGGATTTATGTCCATTTTCCTGGCTCTATTGGTGAACCGGAGAACATAGCCCATTGTACGTTGCAGAAAATTGAAAGAATTTCGATGTTTTATCTGGTAAATTAGGTCAATTGTAGGGTTTTGTTGTAGTGCTACTGCCACTGTGTGTTTTCTTTTCCGTTCTAGATCGGAGGGTATTTCTAGCTCCTTTACGAACGGCTGGTGCCATGTTGATTCGTTTCCATGCAAGAAAAACGGCCCATAAAGCCACATGTTACATGACATAAAGCTTGCTGCAGATATTCCCCGAGATAGTAAGTCTGCTGGATTCTCTTTGGATGGGACATGACGCCACTGAGTTGCCAGGGAACATTCTTGAATTTTTGCAACTCGATTTGCCACGAATGTGTGAAATGATGACGATGTGGAATTGATCCATGATAGTACGATTCGTGAATCAGTCCAAAGATGTATTGGCGTGTCTCGCAGTCGTAAATCTTCTCTGACTCTGCTTGTTAGTTCGGCTCCTAAGACTGCAGCGCATAATTCAAGCCGAGGAAGGGTCTGTTGTTTTACCGGAGCAATTCTTGACTTCGCACAGAGTAGTCTGACGATGATTGTGCGATCTCTATAAGTTGAACGAAGATACACAGCTGCACCATATGCTTGTTCTGATGCGTCAACAAAGGTGTGCATTTGTACGGATGTTGGATTCTGTTGATTAAAGATGTGTCTGGGAACCTTTGCCTGATTGAGTGTTGACATGTTGTTCCTGAAGATTATCCATTCCTCCTTAAGATGTTGTGGTAGTTCGTCATCCCAAGACAGTTTTAGGTGCCAAAGCTGTTGCATGAAGATTTTGGCTTTAACTACTACTGGACCAAAGAGTCCTAGTGGATCAAAGATGCGTGCTATGTCTGAGCTGACTGATCGCTTAGTGATTGAGATAGTATCAGATATTTGTGCTCTTCCACATAATTGGTCTGATTTTGGTTGCCAGATTAGACCTAAAGTTTTGATTGTGCAATTGATTGAATCGCTGAAATCAAGGCTGACTTCTTGGTCCTCAGCTGGGATATCCTTTAATAATGATGGATGGTTTGCACACCATTTGCGGAGTTTGAGTCCAGCACCATTGAGTAATGAAGAAACCTGGTATTGTGCCTCTTTCGCATGAGCGATGCTGTCCGATCCACTAATGCAGTCGTCGACGTAGAAGTCATCTTGAAGTATTTGAGCCCCAATCGGTTGAGTTATTTTGTTTTGGGTTGCTAAGTATTGCAAGGATTTAGTTGCCAAGTAAGGTGCGGATGATGTTCCGTAAGTTACTGTTTTCAATCTATAGTACCTTATCTCTTCTGATGATCTCCGTCTCCACATGATGAGTTGATAGGGTTGATCTTCTTCATGTACCAGAATCTGCCTGTACATCTTCTCAACATCTGCTGTAAAAACGTACTTGTGCAGGCGAAAACGAAGTAGTATAGATAATAGTTCACTTTGAACTGTAGGCCCAGTGTGGAGGATGTCATTAAGCGATAGACCAGACGAAGTTTTTGCTGAGGCGTCGAAGACCACCCGTAGTTTTGTTGTACTGCTGTCAGGCTTCAATACGCAATGGTGAGGTATGAAGAAGTGGGGTCCTTGAATGCTGTCTTGTCTGATCTCTTCCATGTGGCCAAGAGATTCATATTCGTCCATAAATTTGACGTAATCTTCTCTTAGTTTAGGGTTTTTGTTTAGTCGTCTTTCTAGTGACATAAAACGATTAAACGCTGTTTGCATAGAGTCACCTAGTGCTACGCCATTTTCTCGAAATGGTAACCTAACGATGAAACGCCCAGATTCCGATCTAGACACATTTTGAATGAAGTGTGATTCACAGTATTTTTCTAATGATGTCATCTGTTTTGGTGTGTTTTCAAAGTCATCAAGCCTCCAAAACCGTTCAATAAGCTCGTTGGTTGAGTCTTCTTCGCAAAAGATGCCACAAGTAGCAGTGTTGTATGTCGTATCTTCAATTTTCCCGGTTACTACCCAACCAAATACTGTGTTTTGTAAAATTGGCATTTTGTCGCCGATTTGTATTTGTTCGGGGCGGATTAACTGATGATAAAATTCTGCTCCCAAAAGGACTTCAATCTTACTGGATCGGTGGAAGTTGGGATCTGCCAAGTTGATGTTTTCTGGTATAGACCAGGTAGAAGTATCTAGGTTTTGAGTGGGTTGAGGAGATACGATGTTCGGAAGTATGAAGGCTTCCAGTCTGCATGCGAAATTGCCCATTGTTGAGTGAAGTTGAATGTTTATTCGCTGTGTTGTGTTTCGTGTTCTTCTGCCGATGCCCTCAATGCATAGAGATGATGGTGTTGGTGATAAGGATAAGCGTTTAATAAGTCTCTCAGTTATAAGGTTTATTTGAGAACCGGAGTCTAAGATGGCTCTAACTTCACATGTTTGTCCATCATTTGCTGTGATTAGAACCCTTGCGGTGGCCAAAAGAACGTAACCTTGCTTGTTATTCAATTGTTGTATAGTGGCAACCGTGAGCGGTGATGAGCCTCCCACTTCTGATGACATCAATTTGGTAGGTGTAGCACCTGCTACGATGGTTGTAGATGGATTGGATTTCCTTTGATTTGGACTTGATGAACATGCCTTTTCTAAATGCAGTAAGGTATTGTGTTTACCTGAGCACTTAGTGCAGCATCGTGATGAGCATGATTTCGCATTATGATCAACCTTGAAACAATTTACACATAGATGTCGTCTTTGGGTCCACTTAAGCCTTTCAGCAGCTGACATTTTTAAGAACTTCTCACAATAGTAAATAGGGTGGCCTTTTATCCCACATACCTTGCAATTTTCCGTGTTGGACGTGGCTATTGTTGTCACCGCCTTGGCCTTTTCTTTTCCGCCAACAGCTTCTAAAGACTCAAATCGGTTTTTTAAAAATTTGAGAAATTCGTCCATCGTCTGAAGCTCTCGAGGGTTTTGAAGTGATTGTTCATATAATAGGTGGCTTTGTCGATCCAACTTCTTTATTAAGAGATGAGTGAGTAATGGGGCCCAAGATGCTGTCTCAATGCCAAGAGTTTTGAGTGCTGCAAGACATTCATGGATTGCGTCATGAAATTCTCTGATGGCCTTCATTTCTGGATTAATGTTCGGCAGACTGAGAATTCTCTGGATAAGTGCTGAGGTTTGCGCCCTTTTATTGCTGAAACGATCCTGGAGGATATTCCAAGCGATACTGTAGTTGTCTTCAGTCAGTTCAAGGTGGCGCATCAGTCTCTCTGCATCACCGGACACATTTGTCTTCAAATACCACATTTTTTGGACGGGTGGTAATGGTTGTTCATGTATCATCTTAGTGAAGATGTCTGAAAATGTTTGCCATTTTAAATAATCGCCGTCGAATTTGGGTATCGACATTTTAGGCAACTGAATTGCCGGGCGATCAGTTAGCTGTTTTGATGGCTCGCTTCTTTGAACGCTTGATGATGTTTTGCTCAAAGAAGCTTGATTTTTGAGAACTGATGTCTCTAATTCGGTGTACAACTCCATGTTGTAACCCTCAGATTCCGGATCATTGACAGCTTCCCAAATTGAGTGATGAATCTCCTCAACCTGGGTCCAAAGTCTGTTCATAGACTCCAGACATTGGATGGGTGCTTCTTCTTTTATTTTTCCGTTGATGAGTCGGGCTAGTGAATTCATAAGTGCCTTTTGTCTTCTCATCAGGGTATCAATGTTTGGGTTGTTATCTTGTTCTTTAAGAGCAAGATTTTTTGTTGATGTCAATGCATCATTAGGTTTAGATTGGTTATCTTCTGTACCCTTTGGCACGACATCAAGTTTGGTGTTGTTACTGGCCTCTATCTGCGCCAGTGAATCACTCAAGATTTGCTTATACTTTTCGTATAATGTCTTGATTTGGTCAAAATACTTAGAGGTAAAGTACTCGTGGTCTAACGATATGTCTGGTGTGTCGCGAATTCTGCCATCTGTAGCTTCGAATTCTTCCCATACGGTGTTTAGACGATTGAGTCTTGACGTGAAGTATTCTCTAGTTGTTTTGCGGGTGGAGGAATCTTTCGAGAAGTTGCGGATGATTGATTGTATCTCCTCTCCAGATATGCGTTGGCTCCTGGCTAAACTATCCATAGTAAAGCTGATGTTCTTTGAATGTAGGGGTCACCAAAATGATTGAATTAATAATGTGCAGAACACAATTTGATAACAAATACAAGCACTTGAACTTGATTTGTTTATTCTGTGTAAAATGGTGCACAATTAATTTGATATTGGATGGTACAATTGCAGGCACTTGAAACCTGAACTGTATGTGAAAAGTGGATCAAATTACTACTCAACGAATTGTTTTAAAATGATATTTATTTGTGGGCCAATGCCTCTTTTATACTTATTATTAATTGCATAAAATGCTTACAATGGATAAATAAAATAAATGCTTACAATGAATAAATATAATTAAATATGGGTCGATATGCAACGATCGAACGCCACCGCGTTCGTTCGTTGTATCCATTTCAGAATGTAATACAGTCAGCATTATTGTTGTTTATGTTGTTTAACACACAATACATACGTGTTAAAACTAAAACAAAATGGCGGTTGAGCGGGAAATCTTTTGAATTTAAAAATAAAACTAAAACTTCGGACAACATTCATTCATGATTATTTTATTCAGCAATAAGTATTTTGACTTAACGAAATCTGGCAATTAAAAAATCTCGCTTTTCATAATCCCGCAATTACAAAATCACGCTTTTCATAATCTCGCAATAACGAAATCCCGCAAACTAAAATCTCGCATATCAAAATCTCGCAAAATTGAATTGCATTGCAACAAATACATTTTTTTAATCAAAATCTCGCAAATTAAAATCTCGCGCGAGATTTCAATTTGCGAGATTTTGATTAAAAAAATGTATTTGTTGCAATGCAATTCAATTTTGCGACATATCTTACCTACTGAAAAATATATAATCCAGTGTCTGAGTACTTTTACTGTTATTATTAATTTGAACTGTTGATTATTAAATATTATTGTTTTCAAAAGAACAAGAAAGGGAGAGAACATAAAGATATCCAGTTGTAAAGTGTCATGTGCAAATTGCTTAAAATTGCTTGAACTAGAACATACTTTGAGTTCCATTATAAACGCGTAAAATATAACCAATATGATTATAGAGGTTATTAACAGTAATAAAGGATGTACAAATTTTTTTATTGACGGGTAAAGTTATTAGTTGGAAAGAAAAAGTATGCAAAGTGCTCTTGGGTAGGTAGATATATTATCAAAAAACAAATTTTTCTAAAAGCCGTGTGCGATTCGTTGCTGTGAAATTTGAAGTTGCGAGATTTTGATTTGCGAGATTTTAAATTGCGAGATTTTGGTTGAAATTTGCGAGATTTTTAGGTTTGTGATTTAAATGCGAGATTGTAAAAAGCGAGATTTTGTAATTGCGAGACTATGAAAAACAAGATTTTTAATTTGCGAGATTTCGTTATTCGAGATTTAAAAAAAAATGCGAGATTCCGTTATTCGAGATTTTGGTTTGCGGGGTATCGTAGTGCTCACCAGGTAAGTATTTCACTCAAACTTTTCTAAGGACAACATTTCTATTCAATAAAGTATTTCATAAGAAATAAAATACACGACTGGGTCGCACGTACTTGCTCTTATGTTCAAGACACTGTGGGCTTACTTACTTACTTACTTATCCGGCTCCCGATCCATGAAGGGTCTCTGCCTGAGAAATTGCGGTCTTCCATCGTTTGCGATCCCTCGCACGCTCCCTCCAGTTGTCAAGACCAAGCGCTCTTGCGTCTGTGACCGCCTGGTCCCTATAGCGGAGGTTCGGTCTTCCTGGTCGTCTCGAACCTGGGGGCTGAGATTCGAAGATTTTCTTGGCTGGAGCGTTGTTGTCCATTTGCTCGATGTGGCCGAGCCAGTGTAGTCGACGTGTTTTGGCTCTTTGGACTACATCCACATCTTGGTACAGCTCGTACAATTCACGATTGAATCTTCTCCTCCAATCGTCCTCTTCGCATATAGGACCAAATATCCGCCGAAGAATTTTTCTCTCGAAAGATCAATTCCCCTTTTTACTTGCGATTATAGGTACTATAAGGCAAGTTTTGGATTCGTGCAAAAAACAAATTTTGAGATAACAATCAAACATGATATTACGATGATAGAGAACACTAAAAAGTGGGTGGCAAAATTCTGTCTGTCTGACTGTCTGTCTGTCCGTACCTCAACCTACAGCCTAAACCACTGAAGCGATTTTCTTCAAATTTGGAATTTAAGGTTTTTTTGTAACTCTCCAGAGGGGAAATTGAAATTTTTTTTTAGCTCAAAAAATAACGGTACTTGCCATACAACCGTTAAGGAAAAGCTTATTTATCTCAAAAACGGCTCCAACGATTTTGATAAAAAAAAAATCAGTGTATTATTGTAGATATGATGTACCTTTTAGTAAGAAAAAAAAAATCACCAAAAACATTTATTAACGGTACCTGCCATATAACGGTTTTTTTGATTTCTGGTTTTCTCATTAACCGCTCATCCGATTTCAATTATTTTTTTTGCTCAAAAGCTTTGTAAGAATATAAATAATACTGCATACAAAATTTTTTGAAAAAATAAATTTTGGATTTTTAAAAAAAGATTCAATTTTTTTTTTTGAAAATTCAATATTTCAAAAACGGGTTGATGAATTGTTTTGAAATTTCGGTTTTAGATGTATATTAATACATACTCAAAATTGGTTTACCAATTTTTTTTTTGAAAAAGTTACAAACATTTTATATATAAAAAATAATTTTTAAGAAAACGGCTCCAACGATTTTAAATTTTTTCTTACATATATTCATATTTTTTCAAGTAATCAAATGGCATACTTTTTTTTTAGCTCTAAGCTATTTATCAGACTGTTTATTCAATTAAAAGAACGATTTAAATGCTTTTTATGCTTTTTCTGAATATTTTTTAAAGTTCTTGAGTCCCACACAACTTGAGGATAAGAGCAAGTACGTGCGATCCAGTCGTGCATTTTATTACTTATCGTCCAGCACTCAGCGACGTAGAGTAGAACTGGTAAAATTAGCGTTTTGTATAGCGTGCTCTTTGTCTTTTGGAAAAGGAGTTTTAAACCCATTTGATTGGCCAAACCGAAGTAGCAGCGGTTCGCTAGGGTAATTCTTCGTCGGATTTCCACTTAGGTGTTCTTCGTGGAATTGTTTCGAGGTAGGTGAACTCCCTGACTACCTCAAAATTACTGCTACCAACAGTGGATGTTTTGTCCTAGGCGATGGACAGATGAGGATGAGGCTTTGTTTGTTGGTAGCATATACTTTGTTTTGTCCTCATTCACTTCAAGACCAACGCGTTTCGCCTGTTCATCAATAGCTGTAAATGCTTCAAGTACAGCTCTCTTGAAGTGGCTGATAACGTCGATGTCATCCGCATAGCCAATCAGTGGAGAAGACCTGTTGAAGATAGTACCTTCCATGTTAACACTACTCCTGCGCACTTTCTGCTCCAGGACTAGGTTGAAGAAATTACATGATAGCGCATCTCCTTGTCTGAGCCCTCTACACGTCTGGAGTAACTCGGATGAGTTGTTATCCATTTGCACCTTGTACCGCGTATTTTGTAACGCCATGTGGCATAGCTGGATCCGTTTTTTCGGGATCCCAAGTTCCGACATCGCCAATAGAAGCTCTTGGCGACTTATGCTATCATATGCGGCTTTGAAGTCGACGAATAGGTGGTGGGTCTCGACTTGAAATTCGTTGGTCTTTTCCAGGATTTGCCTCAATGTGAAGATTTGGTCTATTGTTGATCTGCCTGGCCTAAAGCCACACTGGTACGTGCCGATCATAGTGTTGCAGAAAGGTTTTAGACGCTCACATAGTACGTTGGATCTTGTAAGCAACACTAAGCAGGGATATGCCTCTGTAGTTCTTGCAGGGCATAGGATCGCCTTTTTTTTAGATTGGCCATGCGGAGCTTTTTGACTAGTCGTTGGGTATGCTTTCTTCCTCCCACACTTGGTTGATGAGCTGGTGCATGCACACTACCAGGATATCTCCTCCATATACTTGAAGAAATCCGCAGGTAGGCCATCCGAGCTTGCGGATTTTATGTTCTTAAGCTTGTGGGTGGCTTTCTTAATCCCTTCGGTACTGGGCGCTGGGATTGAATCTTAATTGACTGGTCTCATGCTTCTTTATTCCCCTGTCGACTCCTCTACATAATGCCCACTAAGCAGTTGCTAGACATACTGCTTAAACACGTCTCCAATTATTACCTGTGCTTCGGTGACTAAGTTCCCTGTTTCGAAGAACTTGCGTGCCAGTCCTTTAACCAGATGCCAGTTGCTTGGCTGTTTTGTAGAGCCGGCGCGGCGGCGGGTGTTGGTGGCAGTGCTAGATTTTTCGAAATACTTGAGCTGAGAGGACTTCTCTTTTTACGGTACTCCTCTCTTGCTGCTCTTATTTTCCGTTGCAGCATTAGCATTCATGCATATTCCATCTCCTGCTTTAATACCGCGTATTCATCATCATACCACGGGTTCTTTTTTCTGGGTGCCTGATAGCCTATGGTGGCCTTGGCTGTCTCCTTAATGATGTCGCGATATTGGTTGTACTGGTTGTTGACGTAAGGCAGAGAGTTTCCCGAACATAGCTCACTGTTGTCTCTGGATTTCTCAGATGTGGTAAGGCATGCAATGTTGAATTTCTTCCTTTGGGCGGTCTTTGTTTTCTTTTCGTTGGACAGTCGGGCTGTGAACTTCGTCACAACAAGAAAGTGGTCAGAACCCACGTTTGCACTTTGGAAAGTTCATACATCCAAGATGTTCGATGCGTGCCTTGCGCCAAATAGCACGTGGTCGATTTGGTTGGCGGTTCGACCATCTGGAGATCGCCAGGTGGCTGTGTGTATCCATCACCTGGGGAACCTAGTGGTTCTTATCACAGTATTACGAGTTGCCGCAAAGTCAATTACTCGGAAGCCGTTATCTGTTGTCGTTCCGTGGAGGCTGTGCTTTCCAACTATTCCGCCAAAGATGTTTTTCTTTCCGACTTTAGCATTGAAGTCTCAGAGCACGACTTTGACATCGTACTCCGGACAGACTCCATAGGCTCCGTCCAGGAGGTCGTAAACTCCTCCTTGTTAGACTCCTCAGCTTCATCGGTAGGGGCGTGTGCACATATTAGGCTATTGTTTTAGAAGGTATAGCTTTGATGCGGGTCACAGCCAGGCAGTCTTTGATGGCAGCTGTGATAAATGTCGCCATTTTTTCTTTTCGTTATTCCTGATCCTATCGATTGTTTCTCCTGTATCGCGGTAATATCTCCATTGTACCGCGAGAGGACAGATTCAAGTTTTGGAGTAGCACCTGGCGTATAGAGTGTCCTTAGATTCCATTTTCGTTCCGGGTCTGGTTGCCATTTTGAGGGGGGTCGTTATCCGAGGCTTTACGCGTCTCTCTCATAACAATCGTTTTTTTTACTGTGGTCGGCTCGTTAGCCCAACGCACTAACCTCAAATCTGTAGTATCATGGGTTTAATGTTGCAATTCCTTGCTTGAGCAGCATTCGCACTTACAAGTTTAGCAAGTTATGACACCGCCCTTTAGTCTCCCTCTAAATACGCCACTGCTCTTGCATATTTTCAAAAAAAAAATTCATTATTCTCTTAAACAAAATTAAAATGAAATAAATCTTAAAGTAAATCTAATTTGCATCTCACTTTAAACATACGTACCATTATTTTGCTGGCTATCATTTATAACTCGTTCAATATGCCACCATCCATGCATATTCAACAATACTGATGAGTATGAATCAAGATTTACTCTCTATTGAAAGCCGAACAAATTGCAAATCACTTAAACTTCCTCGTTCATTGCTCGAAATGAATACACAATCACAAAACTACAAAATCCATCAAATATGTATCTACATCGATCCGTATCTTTGGAGCAAAAACCAAAAATAAAACGATCACTAAGCCAACAACAACAACTATAGGTAATAGGTATCAAACAGTTAAGCAGAACAAATATCGATGATGATGGCGATGGCTGCGCCAGCTCGCGGTGGCGGCTTCGATTACCTGAAAGCAATCTGCACCACGACAATAATAGCATCTATAAGTATGTATCTATATTTTCTCTTTGGATTTGTTTTTGTTGTTGTTTTTGTGGCATTTTCTTTCTATGGCAAATTTATGAGATGCGTTTATGCGGTAATTGCCGACAAAGAATAAGAACTCTTCCAATCCAATCCAATCCTAAGCCAATGCTATAACTTAGTTCACATGACATTTCCTCATGCGATCCCAGCCGGCAACAGCAGCAGCATCATCAGCGGCAGTATATAGTGTATGTATGCCCAAGACACAGCCCAGAGAGCTAATGCCTTGATACTCAAAGATAGTCATTCCATCGCTCAAGATCTCACAATGTTTCGATGTTGGCACTGGCAAAAGGTCGCGCTCTCGACAGATAGACAGATGGACAAGCGCTTGCCTTGGCCAAGACTTACAGATAGATGTCCGTTTGAAAATTCTATTGCTTCGATCAATGGGGGATGGATTTGCTTAGGTTGGTAAGTAAGTGTGCTCCCGATGCTGGCTATATATGATGGTTGTCTGGACGTTGACGCTAGCTAGGCTATATTCCTTTATTCTGTCCTTATGCTGAAGAATTTGCAACACGGGACCTAATTGATTTCAAATTACCTCTCAATGTTGTGTGTGGATTCTGTTGGAGTGAAATTTACTTGGCCATAGTCCTGTAATTATACCTAGCGCGCTTTGTTGATGGTGTATTCGTGTCTTTTTAGTTTGGACTTGAGAGCGAATAATGTCATATTGATGTTCTGTCAATGAAAATACGAACACAATGGGACCAAAGAAATCAGAAAAACACGAATGTGTAACACAATTGCTTTAGAAAAGTTTTGATAGCAAGACTACCTGACATTTCTACTGTTAATTCAACTAAACGGTCTGAACTCAATATGGTTCCTTATAGAAAGTTCAATTCATCTTGTTTTTGTTGAGCTCTTCAGTTTCCCGAGCAAGCTATTTCCAGTCATCTAGACCAAGCCTCGGGCATCCGTGATGGCTCTTCAGTATCCCGAGCAAGCTACTTCCAGTCAACTAGCTAGACCATGCTTCGGGCATCCGTAATGGCTGGTTCTTAAACCGGTGGTTCAGTCTTCTTCTTTTTCTGGAACCTGGGGGCTCGGAGGGATTCAAAGAATCTCTTAGCGGGAGCATTATTGTCCATTTTCTCAATCTGGCTGAGCCACTGTATTCGACGTGATATGATTTTCTGGACATTCACATCTTGATACAGCCCATAGAGCTCGTGGTTGCATCTTCTCCTCCATTTGCCCTCCTAGCCCACAGGACAGAATATCCCTCGGAGGATTTTTATTTGGAAAGAGGCCAGTATCAGCTCTCCTTCTCTGCTTACCACCCAACATTTGGTGTGCATTTTGTTGCACCAACCGGATAGGACTGGTTTAGGTTAGTTATGTTAGGTTAATGGACTGACAGTTAATCTTGTCACCGTCACACTTAGATCAATGAAGAACCATTGTAATACCCTAGAGATTGTGACCCCCACGAAATGAAACCTGTAGTACCTCGTCGCATGATGGTTAGTGCGTAGGATTGTCATGCCGAAGGTGTAGGTTCGATTCCCAGCCGTGCCACCTAGAAACAGAAATGTTTTATTCAAGGTACTGCCTCTTGCGAGGAACTGACAAATCCTCCAAGAGTATACTTGTCATGAAAAAGTGCTTCTCATTTAGCCGTTCGGAATCGGCAAAAAACTGTGGGTCCCCTCCATTCCTGCCAACAAACACGCACACAGGAATGGTTGTGAGTTGTAAGTCACTAGGCCCTGGTTCTCCACGAGCTGTTGCGCCACCCAATTTATTTTTTTATTTTTATTTTATGAAATGAAACCTATGATAAATCCCATTTCTGTTAAGATTGTTGATGAGTTTCTGCAGACTATAGCCTGAAAATTCAAAGTCGTGGCTATTTTTCAGTAATAATCGTCTGGTTGGGGAGAGGAAGACGCCTTTTTAAAAGGGTCATCTTTTATTTTTCCCACTTGAGAAATCATCCTTCCTCCAGGCCCGAAGGAGCATGTGGCTCCTTTACTTGGTAGATGAGTTTGATAAGTCAGTGGTTGGTGTATGTGTTCATTCGTTTGGTCAAGATTAATGAATGAGTCGAAGGGGCTGTCCCTATCCTCGAGAGGATTAAACCAATCTTAGAGAGAGGTGGCCGCTTCAACTCACTGACGCTTGTGTTCACCGCAGAAGTGACAGTAGATAGTGTAAAGGTGAGGTGCCCATTCTCCGTTCACTACCGCTTCTACAAGAAACACGTGCAATGTTCAGTTTTCGTTAGTATCATTGTCATCCTAGACCCTTTTTATTTCTTTGAATGGGGACGGAGAAGTTTCTAATCTCGTGGTCAGTTGGTTGAAAGAGCTCAAGAATTTCCAAGGCGTAGCTAAATTTCATCAGGTTTCTGCTTGTAATGTTAGAGAATTCTTCCTAATCGTTGAAGAAGTGTCTCCCTAGAAGCCTGTTTCTCAGACGCTATAGTTCAGGGCAGTGACACAGTTATTGAGGAGCTGACAACCGGTGGTGGTGCTCACGAGAAGAGATAGAGACCTTATAGAAATGTTATGCTGTGTACTAAGAACCCTTAGCTCTTCGCGGCAGCAAGTTACAAGTTTCAGAGATTGCATTTAATGTGTCTTGGCTGTCAATGAAAAAGGAGATATCAGCTCATGGTATTGCCATCATTGAGACTTGCTTAGCAGCTTTTGTCACTGACAGGACCTAAGCTTGGAAGACACTGCTGTAATCAGGTGTCTGAATGAGCTGGTCAGTCCAAGAGTTTCTGAAAAGAACCCTGCACCAACACCAGTATCCATCTTGGAACCGTCGGTGTATGTAGCTATCATCGATTCGCAGGCTGAAGGCGCGTTAATTTACCAGTCATCTTGCTAGGAAAGCTGGCCGACAAAGTCTTGTGGAAGTCTAAACGAGGTGTTATATAGTCATTTCATATCATATTTCCCGTGTTTTTCTGTAGAACTACCAGTTTGGCTAAGCCGAAGTGCGCTATTGGCTGCCGATTGCTGTATAAATAGATGAAGGGGTAGATCTAGAAGTGCCTCGTGGCATAATGGTTAGTGCATTAGACTGTCATGCTGAAGCTCTGGCTTCGATTACCAGCCACTGCCACCTATCAAAAGAAGTGTTTTTCGAGGTACTGCCAAGAGGCAGTACCTCGAAAAACACTTCTTTCTCTTCTTCTTCTCCTCGCAAGAGCGAGGAACTGACAAATACTCCAAGTGTATACATGTCATGAATAAATGCTGGTTTCAGCAAAAAATTATAGGTTACCTTCATTCCTTCAAACAACACCGCACACAGGAAAAGTTGTGACTTGTAGGTCGCACTAGGCTCTGGTTCGCCAAGATCTGTTACGCCATCAATTTTTTTCTTAGATCTAGTGGGTTTAGTTTGAGTATAGCTTCTAGACCCGCTGCTGAGGGGGTGGACTTGGGTTGCCAGGGTAATTCTTCGCCAAACGTCCTCTAAGATGTTGCTCGTGGAATCAATATTAATTCCAAGTTAAATAAACTCCTAAACTACTTCGAAGTTGTTATCAACAAAGATGTTTTGTCCAAGGTTTACAGATCTTTCATTGTTTGCTTAATAGTATGTGTTTGGTCTTGCCTTTGTTTACTTGAAGATCAACAAGTTTCACCCGGCCTTCAATTGGCATGAAATATTCTATAACAACCTGTTGGGAGGAGCCAAGTGCCCTCTACACTTTGTATTTTCAAATGTCCCACTCCACAAGTGTTACAGTTTTCTCGGGATTCAAAAGTTCAGCCATCGCCATTGGTCTTCTTCAGGATATGCCTGAGAGTGAATATTTTGCCTGTGGTTGATCTGCCTAGCCGTGTTGCAGTACGGCCTAAGACGCTCACACAGTATACGTTGAATAGGATCTTATATGCAACGTTAATCAGGGATGCCTCGATAGATCACATATGAAGCTCGTAGACCAGACATAGGACATACTTCCTTCCGCCAAAACTTGGTTGATGAGTTGATGGATTAACCATTTCAATACATCCCTTCAGTACCTCAAGAGCTCCACTAGTAAACCATCAGATCCAGTGGCTTTTAGGTCGTCCTAGCATATCAACAATTGAGCGTCTAGTGGAAAAATTTGAAATCCACATGCACAGTACAAAATGTTCCCGTGCCAGTGAGACAAAGAAGTGCCCGTAGTGTCGAGAATATTGCTGCCGCTGAGGCTTCAGTTGCAGAAAGCCCAAATGTGTCTCTCACACGTCGTTCTCAAGTGTTGGGCATCTCTGTGACGTCGTTGTCGCAAATTTTGCGAAAAGATCTTGGCCTTCATCTTTACAAGATTAAATTGACGCAAGAACTGAAGCCGCTTGACCACCAGAAGCGTTGTATGTTCGTGAATTGGGCTGAGCAACAACTTGAAAATGATTCGGATTTTCATCGAATAATCATCTTCAGTCGCTCGGCCGTCTCGGTCGTGAGATTTAACGCCGTCAGACTATTTCCTGTGGGGCTATGTCAAGTATATGGCCTATGCGATTATCGAACGTGAAATTGCAGCAGTATCGGCCGATTTATGCTTGAAAACCGTCGAAAATTGGGTTCAGCGTCTGGACTTCTGCAACCGTGCCCGTGGTGGCCATGCAAAAGAAATCGAATTCCATACATAATGGCATCAAACGTACTTTCACAAAAATAAAGAATTTCATTGATATCCGAAACCATTTTTGTTTTATTTCAAAAAACTTTTGTAGCGCTCTTATTGAAAAACCCAATACAACTCCCTATGCTTTGGTTTCTAGGTTACCTTCAATGTTTCGAAGAGCCTGTGTTCGTTCTGGTTTTAAAACCAACAAAGCCTACTTACTTAGGTCCTCAGACATGTTACGTCCGTGAGGTTCCTCTTGAGGGTCATAAGGCTTCCGCTACTTCTACTTGTTTCTGGAGATGTATACCTAAGCTCCAACTGTTCCCCAATTGTGCTGATTTTTCTTCAACCGTTCTTTGCCACTCGTCTTACTTGCTGCAAGGGTTCCATTGCATCGCATGACTCGCAATGCACTCTTGATCTTTTCGAAGCATATCTATTCTGCCACTAACGTTTTCATATTAAAGAGTTGATGGTTACCTGACCTCTTTCCTTGCATGAAGTTCATCATTAGAGATACAGTTAGGCCAGAAAATCTTCAAAATGTTTCACAGATATCTATTCACAAACTTTTGCAGTTTTCTTGTGACAGTGGGTGTTACTTTCCAAGGACAACACCCATTAAGAAGCACGGATTCAACATTGTAGCGGAACAGTTGTTGTAGCTTGTTTTTTAGGTTTATTGAGTTGTTTCTCCATATTTTGGAAAGCATTCCGGATGCAGCCTTTGCTTTCCCCATTAGGCTGATTATATTTAGTTTGGTCCCAACATAAGAAGAGAAAATCATCCCAAGACATTGCAAACTCTCTGCAATCTCTTCTGGTTGTCCAAAAATATCTACTTGGGTAGATGAGGAAGTTTCAAGGCTGCTTTTGCCGTATTAAACTTAAGCCCAACGAGGCTGCAAGTTTTTTTCTCCACCTTTGTTGTCAATTGCTGGAGATCCATGATCTGTAACAAAACCGAGGTGTTATCGGCAGGACTCCCTAACTGGATGCCTTTGTTCTCCACGAAAAATGTGAGGAAACGAACACGTATATTCCAATTAGGGAATACTAAACCTCTCCTTTCCTAACTACCATTGTAACCCCATGTTAAGGCTAGTCCTGGCAGCTGGAAGGAGAAGGCATGCATTCTTCATTCCGGAAAAAAGAGAAAAAATCATAATATGTCAGATCCGTATTCGTCCTAAAGAGGGAGGGTGATTGCTATAGGGAAGGAGTCAAAGGAGCTGCTAACCCTACGGAGGATTGAGTCCAGCCATTGTATCTTAAGGAAACCTACATGGCTACTGCGTCCTCCAATATTTGTGCAGTAACCCTTAACTTTATAACTATCTAGCGTACTAGATTTTTATCTTCACCATCGCCACTTCCAGTAGGTAACCGTCTCATTCACTTCTGGCCGTTCTAGTTTAGGCTTTCATTTTAGAAATTAGGTATCAGTCAGAAAACCTCTCCTTCCTTTACTACCATTGTAACTCCATGTGTACATTAAACATGAGGCTAGTCCTGGCAGCAGTCCACGCTTCTTGCCGGAAAAAAGAGAAAATATTATAAAATGGTAGACACGAATTCGTCTTGGAGAGGGAGGGCCCCACCTGTAATAAAACCGAGGTGTTATCGGCCGGACTCCCGTGTGTGAAGAATCGAACAATCCAGGGAATCCTAAACTTATCCTTCCCTTATTCTCATTTAAGATCCAATGGGGAGTATGCATACGTCGTCCACCGTCTGCGTAGTCCAGATGTTTCTGTGATAGCAGATTTCACTGAATTCCTTCATTTACAGTCGACAAAGCTGCATGCGCCACATTACTTATCACTGACTGGAACACAATTGGAGACAGTTTACAACGTTTACTTCGATTGCGAGACTCTTTAAGCTTTCACCATAACAATTCAGCCCCTTGAATTAGAAACAACTCCACTGTTAACTTGTTGCTATGTTAAACTAACTCTGTTTGGCTGACGCTGACCAATGGACCGTGCGTTGCCCTCCCACCCCACTGCTTCTGGTCAAACACTACACTTGAAGAAGCGCTAAAATATTTTAACAATTTTACACTTCGATAACATCAGCAAGTGAGAACCACATAAACAACATTTCGGTCCGTCTGACCAGCAAAACCTCCAGCAACGAACCACCACCAATACACCGATTAAGTTCAATGGCAATTTAGTACACTCAGTCTTTTGCTACACACTCATCCTAACCGCCTTCCTGCAACATTATCGCTGGCAATTACCGTCATTATCAACATCCTAGTTCGGTGCGCGATGTAATGAAAGTGACAATCATCGTGCCGTTGAATGACTTTGTATGCACTTTTACACAATGTGTTCTCGTATATATGTATGTATGTAGGTATAGATTTATCGGAACCTCTGGGACGTGACTCACGTTTTCCTCACCCCAAACATAACTTTGTTGTTCACTTGCTTTGGCTGGGCTTATCGCTGGGAATCACCATCGCACAATCCTCGCTGTATAGCTAAAACATATCCTACATATAACCTAAGTTCTTCTGGACGATTGAAATTACGGCCATTTGTGCCCTAAAGTGTTTACGAATCGCCAGTACATTTGAACAGGCTTGAGGTCCAATACAAATCAAAGACCATTAATCAGCAGATGCCCTCTCGTCGTCGTCTCCGTCGAATGGGAATCTTGCGTTCTTCCATACAGCTACTGGGCGATGCTACGCGTTTGCAATGTTACTCCACGCTGATCTTTTAGATCAGATAAAAGCACAGGCCCACCGGTAGAACCCTAGGTGAAAACGTGATTAATTGATAATGATTCGAACGCTAGACTATAATAACTCGTCGTCGCATATACGAGTATGTATAGGGTCTTCTGACAAAATTGCTATCTAGTCTGCGACGCATATCCGTCCACCGACATTATTAATGACAAAACATGAATGTTATATTTTTGTGTCAGCGCTTCCTTCGGTTTTTGTTTTTGTTTTCAAGGAACCATATAGGGATCTTCTTTATGGCCTTCTGGCTGATTTTTATTTTCATTTTATCATCATTTATAATCGGTTCTAAAGAAAATATTACGTAAGTATTATTTAGCTGGAAGACAGAGATTGCGGTTGTGTCCTTGAATCATAGCCGTAGTGTGTGCGAGAGTAAATTAGTTCTCCTTGAAACATGAAATAGATTCAATTAGTATTCCTTAAAAATAGCAAAAGGTGGGAACTTGAGCAATTAGTTTAAGTCTTTTCAGGTTCAACCTTTAATTTTAACACTAATTGGTTCTTTTATCAACTAAAGTACTATAGGAAAAAAGTTGAACCCTTAAGCGATATGAGTGGGTAAGTTTCAAAGGAGTTCTTTGACTTTCTATTTTTAATAATCTACTGACTGATTGTGAGATCTTTGTTGTTTGATAAATTGATTTCAAAAATTATTAAATTTATGCTCAAGGGCCTTTGAGATTTCAAGGTCAGCTTTCCGATCCAGATTCTTGAAAATAAGTTAGAAGCAGGTTCATTTCATTTAGGTATACGATTTTTATGGATGAAAAAATCGTATAAATTCTGAAGTAACTGAAAAACTTCAGTACTTATTTTTATACAAATTATAAAAATACAAAAACCACGTCAAGGGCCCCAAATCGACTTCTTGTTTTCATCAACTCTTCATCCCTCTGGAATTAATTATTAACATTTTTAAGTTATAGCAAACATCAATATTCAAAAAAACGTTGTAGCCCCCTGACATGATATCTAAGAGTGGTGTGGTAAATTAGGTTCGTTTGTTCACAAGCTCCATAAATCCATTGCTATTCAGAATTTAAATCCTTCGTCCATATTCAGTAAAGTAAATAATGCAAAGATTATTTTTTATATCAAATATCATGAAAATAAAAGGCGTTCAGCACTCCTACTTGAAGTCTAAAGAGGATGGTGTCAGTTGGGTTTGTTTGTCTATTTGCCATCTACGAGTATAGATTAAACATATTGTTTCATTTGAGAGCGCTGGCCAAAATTAAAAGTTTGGAAAGTTGCTATAAAAATAAGAGCATTTTTTTCCCTAAAGGAGAAAAACGATTTATTCAGTGTAACAAACGGATAGTTGGTGACCAAATGATTCTGATTTGTTTTTTAAGATTTCATCTGGAAGGACTCTAGATAACAATTTTTACTTTTTGATAGTTGCCATAAAACAGAAATTTCGAATGTGTTTTCTTGAAAGTGGACAGCTTATTTTATGGGTTTTATAAATGAACAATTAGACTTTATCTCAAGAAATAAGTACTCCACATTTCAATTTATAGCAACTATTGAAAAGGAAAAAAATGTGACCAGGGCCCCAAAATTGAATATTAAGATCAATCGTCAATGTCCATGTCATATATCCATAAGAAAATTGTTTCATTCAGACCCTCCGGACGTAATTTATAATTTAGAAAGATGCTATAAATGGAAAATTAGAAAAAAAATGTGGAAAAAAATGTTTTGATACACATGGACAGTTTGTTGACTAACGATTTCGCTTCGCTCACCTAAAGATTCATTATAGAGGGCGTTGCATTGAACGAAATAAATGATTTGAGAAGTTGCTATAAAAAAGTTAATATTAAAAGTTTTTATCCTGAGGTTGGTTGGACAGTTGGTTTACAAACGGTTTGAGTACATTCACTATAGCTTAGTTAGTTAGTTAGTTAATCGTACTTTATTATATTTCAATTAATTTCATTCAATTTAATTTAAGATTTAGGGAGTTTACTATACAAAAATAAATTTACTGAAAATTTTGTTTCTAAGGTTGGATAAATATTTGTTTTACTTGTATTGATAGACATGAAAAAACGGTCGACAAAAATCTCAATATATGACTCCAGACTAAATTAAGTAAGTTGGACTATAAAAAAGAATTTTTTTTTTACTGAGGGCAGACAAACAATACTCTTATAGATACATACATAATGTCCACTAGGGTGGTCCTTATATATTTTTTTTTTTTGAGTTATTATGTTTGGATGGACCTGACCTGAATCGGCTCAAAAAAAATCCCTAATCTTTTCAGTTTTTATTTTCATCCCCTATAGTCGCTGTAGGAGTAAATAAAATTTCCTTTTTTTTTTGCATAGGTACTAGAAAACTCGCGTTAAATAATAAAATTGGGTTTGACTTTATCGTCCTCGGGTTGTTCAGTTGCGGTTGTCTAGTGGCAGTGCATTTATATACGGTGGAGGATAGAGTGGGCGTTTAGCAAGTAATGAACTGACCCTGGGTCATAGCATAAGTGTCATGCTCCATCGTTAGTTTTTGTAGTTACATATATATCCAGGACTTCCTTAGCGCCTATAGGTATCTTGGTTTCGGATGTCTTTGTTGGTTTATCATCCTTCCATCAGTTGATAGGTTGGTTGGCGATGTTTCTAAACAGTTTATCTTCAAAGTAGAGTTGATCGTTCTTGAAATGCTTACGCGTACACTGACGATTGAAATTCTTTTTCAAATACTTGTATAGTTCCTTCATAGCTGTTTTGCAGATAGTGAACCAAACTGGGAAGCTGTAACTGATGACCTCAAAAGTTAGTTGAACATTCGTCTGCTAGCTTAGCCCAATTCTCTTTTTCACCAGCGGGTAGAGGCGATGGAAGGCCAAACTGGCTATTTAGAGGACACTTGGTGAATGTGGGTTGAATCTCAGCAGCTCGTTGAAATATGTATCTATGTGCTTAGGTACTTGGTGCTGTCTTTGGCTGGTAATCTGGTTCCATGTGGGAGTGCAAGGGTGATGCGTCTGCAGTTTCCAGTTTAGCGGCCTCGTTGCCTCCTAGACTTTTGAAATAGACAAGCTCCAATTTGGATGAGATGCTCCGGATATTCCTTTTGGTGAAAAACCCGAAGCGTTTGCAGATGTGGGCCTCGACTTCTCGAACAGCTGTCAATGAAGATAAAAAATAAAAATAAATTTGGTGGCGCAATAGCTCATGGAGAACCAGGGTCTATTTATTTATTTATTTATTTTTTTATTTAAATCAATTTATGTTCAGATTTATTTTATTTTTCATATTTAAACTTAAATGATTTGATTTTATCTTATTTTTTCTTTTTTTTTGTAATAATACAAAATTAATAATCATATAGTTGTTTATCATAGCTTTAAGAATTTTATTTTTATATTTTTCATATTTTTGAATACCTAAAATCTATGTTATTTAAATTATCGATACTCTAAAAGATTTAAATCTTAATGTATCATTGTTAATTAAATCTTTCTTCGAAATAAATGAAATAAAATGAAATGAAATAAAATGAAATGAAATAAAATGAAATGAAATGAAATGAAATAGTGGCTTACAACTCTCAACCATTCCTGTGTGCGTGTTGTGGATAGGGATGGAGGGAACCTACAATTTTTTGCCTTGGAGGATTTGTCAGTTCTTCGCAAGAGCCAGTTCCTCGAAAAAAAAACATTTCTGGTTTTAGGTGGCAGCGGCTGGGAATCGAACCCAGACCCAGTCAATGGAGATAATAGCTGCATTTTATTATCTCCGGGTCTGGGTCTGGGTCGAGGTTATCTTTTAACATATTACAAAAACAACATTGGATCTAGGTTTCTATCCAGGTTAATATCAATAACCCAGATACAGGTTTTCACTCTGACCGGCAGAGGGCTATTTACAATTGTGAATGATGTCAGCAATTTGTCTGAGTGTTAGGAATAGAGAGGAAAAGAAACAGGCTTTAAATGAAAAACAAATATACATAAGAAAAAAAGAGACTGATATACGGCGCTGTTTTTGCACTAACTCGCAAAGAGGAGGTTCCCGCACTCACTTGGTTATGGTTAGTCAGAGGTCATGATTTGTAGAGAAGTTTTGAGCCTCGGGCAACTCCAGCTATGATGCTTTTTACTAAAAAATTGCAGTTCTCCAGTTGCACGAAAAAGTTCATGGAAAAAAGAAAATAGAAAATAATTTGTATTAGTGCTGAAGGAAAAAGCCTAGTAAGTGGAGTTTCCAAAAAGTATCTGACGGTAACTTGATGGTTGTTTAGAGCTGTGTTGATGTCATAATGAAGCTTGAATATCTGGGATGATGTTGTTCTTACCGCAGAATTTTTTGAGCTTCCTGAATATCAGCTCTTCCAAGATCTTACTTAGGTTATTGAAGAGTGATATCGGCCTGTAGTTGGTAACCATGCTGCTTCCACTTTTCTTGGGAATCGCAACGATTTTTGCAGTTTTCCATTTCTGGGGGAAATCACTGTTATCGATGCAGTTGTAGAGGATGATGGGGATGTCCAAGAAAACCATTAATCTTTGTGGAAGTTTCCTAAGGATGAAGCTGGATACCCCAACCAGCCCAGCTGACTTCTTTGGTTTGGAGTTGCTAATAATATCAGCTATCTCTTCTGGAGTGCTCAAGTTCGGGTTGTTCACTGGATCACTCGCAGATTTGTCACCACTAAGCGTTGCTCTATTCAAGTTGGGCATCAATGTCTGCTGAATGGATGAATCAATTTCGTCAATGAAACCTGGATATCAGATGGGCTTGGTGTGAAGTTTCCATCGAAACGGGTAGCGAAGGCTTCAACTTTATTCTATATCGTTGTTGTTTCTACACTGTTGGTGATTATCTTCTCAGGCATTGGTAATTTTCAACCAATCAATCTTACAAACTTACTTACTTAAGGTGTAGCTAGAGTCCGGGGTGGACCAGGGCTAGCTGTCTTCAGTTTCGCATGCCAAGTTGGTTGAGGTCCTCTTCCACTTTCATGCGCTACCTTTAATGCTGTCCACCTCTACTGCGCTGTCCCATTCTTCATCGAACCAGGGGTTTCGCTGTGGCGGTCCAGCACGCCTGATGCGGCATCTATGATCGCTTCCTGACAGTTCTTCAGGACTTGCAGTTGAAAAGGACCTGGCAATTTCTTGCGACTGTAGCCTTCCGACCTCGAACTTCCTCACAGTATTTCCTTGTTTTGGATTGGGTCTGGATATGCGTAGCACTACCTTGGCTGCAATGAGGAAGAGGTCCGAGTCAACGTTGGCTGTCATAGCTAGGGCATTGCTCATATGTCTTGGCGGCGATTTCTGTTTTGTCGCAGTCTAGGGCTTCTGCTAAATGTTCTGCTGCACTGGTTCTATATAGAGAGATAGAACATTACACGTGCAGATCCGAAGTTCGTTGTCCTTATTTCGTTTGCTTTGGGGCGTCAACAGTAAATCCGTCCGTATCTGAGGCTTGTTGTTGCTTCGCAACTAAATAGCTTTACGTGGCCGGGAAGTCATCCCGACGCCACAACCACCAACCTGGAGGACCAGACCCTTAAAATATAACTCCAAGGGCGGAGAACCGGAATAACCGCTCCTTTTGGGCCTGAGCTCCGAATATGTCGTAGCAGCCCGTACAAGGTGTTCACTAAGCAGTTCAACCCTAACTGGAACTGTAGGCACCACCATTGATTACGTCTGGAGAAATCTTCCGCTGCCACCTGGGTAGAGGAGAAGTGCCTTAGTGGGAACCTCATCTTCAGTTAAAGGTACTAGGCACCCGATGTTCACTACAATGAGATAAGAGTAGGAGTTGATAGGCAGAGGTTCACTTTGAAAAAAAGCTTGTGGACTCTTGTATCGTCTTGAATGCACCGTGTCTACCCTTTGAAAATCAACCAATCAGTCTATATTGATGTCTGGTAGTTGCTGTTGGTTTTGTTAAGTTCTTGCTGGTGGATCCTTTGCAGACGTTTCCTAAGTCAGTGCCTATGGGAATATAAAGTTTGGATATACTGAGGAAGGTGCTGATATCTATCCATTGACGTCTTGGCCTGCTTTTGGTTGTCCGATGCGTTCGCAGTTGCCAGTTCCAGACAGTCAATGGTTGTGTCAATTTCAATGTTGACCAGATACATGTTTTATTTTTCGCTGGTTCTGTCACTAGGGCGATGGGTTGTACACTGAAAAAATAAGACGTCATCATATTGAAGAATGGCGTTCATCAACTGAAAATCATCAATAAGATGTACTTTTCATGCATATGATGAATAAATTCGTGAAAACTTTTTGATGAAGAATGAACTAATCATCAATAAGATGAAAGTACATTCATCAACTTTTTTGAGAGAATTTCGGCATAATTTGATATGAATTACGTTCATCAGTTCATCAAAACTTTTCATCAATATGAGGAAAGCATTTATTTTGATGAATAAAGTTTCTTTTTCATCCCATTGGTGAATTCTTCTTCATATTGATGAATAATTTTCAATATGATGAATTGATTCATCATATTTAAGGATAATTTTATTTCATCTTATTGATGAAGACTATCATCAAAAAATGGACATCAATTTTAATGTTGGGGAAAATGACATGATGTAAATGATTATCAGATCATCTTATTGATGAACTAATTATATCATATTGATGAATAATTTTCAATATGATGAATTGATTCATCATATTTAAGGATAATTTTATTTCATCTTATTGATGAAGACTATCATCAAAAAATGGACATCAATTTTAATGTTGGGGAAAATGACATGATGTAAATGATTATCAGATCATCTTATTGATGAACTAATTCATCATATTGATGAACTAATGCGAATGTTTATCATATAACCTGTCTTTTTTTTGTCATGAACAATTATTTGAGTCGATATGAGCCATCATCATTTCGATGAACTAATTCATCACATTGATGAACGAAAAAGGCTTTTTTGGTAACACTCAGGATGGAAATCGATTATCATATTGATGCAATTATTCGTCTTATTGATGAACAAAACAAAGTTGCGTTTTTATCTTTTTTGGTAACACTCAGGATGGAAATCGATTATCATATTGATGAAATTATTCGTCTTATTGATGAACAAAATCATATCATATGCCATATATGAATCGATATGCACGATCATCTTATTGATGAACTAATTCATCTTATTGATTAAGCAACATATCAAAGAAATGGTTTTTTTTGTCATGCATAACACAAATCGGTATGAGCGATCATCGTCTTGATGAACTAATTCATCATATTGATGAACTAATACGTGTGTATATCATAATATAACCTGACTTTTGTTTGTCATGAACAATTTGAGTTGATATGAGCCATCATCATTTCGATGAACTAATTCATCACATTGGTGAACGAAGAAGGCTTTTTTTGTATCATGCAGGATGGGAATCAATTATCATATTGATGAAACTATTCGTCTTATTGATGAACAAAACAAACTTGCGTTTTTATCATGCCAAATATGAATCGATATGCACGATCATGTTATTGATGAACTAATTCATCTTATTGATAAAGCAACATACGTTTTTTTTTTGTCATGCATAACTCAAATTGGTATAAGCGATCATCGTCTTGATGAACTAATTCATCATATTGATGGACAAAACAGATTTTTGTTTTTATTATTATTTACGTCCAGATTTTTCATCATATAAATGAATGATTTCATGCTATCATTATGAGGATGATTCTGTTCGTCATATTGATGACTAAAAATATATAGGAAGGGATTTAACGGGATTAATTTTAAGGGGATACTAGTCGTCAGTCCAGTGTTGTCACTTTACTAAACGTTTTTCTTTTTTAACTCAGAAAAGAGCTCTGAACAGAGTCCGAGCATGTCGTGCATGTTCTGAATATCATCTGAATAATTGTGTTGTGAGCACTCTGAACTTTTGTTCAAACACACCTGAACACTAGCTGTCAAATTCTATGTGTTCAGCATTTAACTCTGTTTGCTCAGTTATTTTATTCTGAGAACGAAAAAAGAAACAAATGCTGAGCTCTGAACGCTCAGAGCTTAAAACGAAACGCAATTTTTTGTTTGACAGTTCAGGCTCTGCTCTGAACTAAGAAAGAAAAACGAATACTGCAGTTACAACAGATGTAAAATGTAATGCACTTTTTTTCAAAACTAAATGTATTGCCCCTGAAGAAATTCACTACTACATTTATCCCTCAACCAATATTTATTTAATGTGGCAAGGTTTTAAATAAATTGTAGATATGTTGTTTCGACTATTGAAAGTAAAAATATCTAAAAGTTGAGGTTATAGAACTTCCGGACATGAAAACTGTCAATATTTTATTTGCTTGAGTGTTATGTTCTCTTTTCTTGGAAATAAGATCTAGGTACTGCCAATCAGCGTTACCTTCGGGACTCTTTAGAGTCATTTTGACTCCTTTTAAACGCTGGGACTCCGGGACTCCTCTTTTTAAAAATGATTGAAATTTGACTCCTTTTACAATTTTAGGACTCTTTTTCATAAACGCACAAATATTTATTGAATTCTATGATATGAACGAGTTCAATTCGCTTGAAGCTCATTTCAACCCTTTGTTTACATCACACAGTTTCAAAAAAAATTATTTCATTTCATTCAAAAAGGTTCAAAAGTTTCAGTTGAGCGAAAAAAGAAAATTTGAGCTCTTAACATTCGTGTTAAGACATGCCTCATCGCAGGTTTAGGGTATCCATGCAATTTGTATTGGAAAAAACACATGCGTGGCCTATTGCACCATCTTACAAAATTGTAAGTACAATTACAAATTGGTAGCCCACAAAATTTTAAAATTCCAGATTCTTCAATACAAATTGTAGTTGTAAATTACCAGTGATGTAATAACGTAATTGTAATAACGGTTCTGAATTTAATTCAGTTTGTGAAAAATTTCTAGTGGTTACAAAAAGAAAAATTCAGCAACGGGTTCCTTTCCGACATTTAAGTGCTCAATTCGAAGGCAGTTCTGCATTAAGCAGCATCAATTTCGTTTACCTAAGGTTCCTTTCATATGTTTTAAATGTTTAAATAAAATACAAATTTTCAGAGCGATTCATCTCAAATTATATTTACATCTTAGGCCTGGTTCACACGAGATTGTACCGCACGTTTTTTATCGCATTCGGTTTTTAACGAACAAAAATCGGGTGTTCACACGATATTTATATTTATTCGTTTAAAACTCGAATAGTTGCAGTATAATGAAAATGAATGGAAAAGTTTGAATTTGCGAAGTATTTTATTTTTATCTTTTTAAGGGAAAGGGCTAGAAACCTGAAATTTAGACGGATGATAGAAAATATTGATTTAAATATAAATTAAAAAAATAGGAGTCCTAGAATACCGTTGGGCTCAGATAACGGCATTATTTGAGCGCTTTCACATATGAACTCATATCTGTTTAGTGCATTGATGAATTTTCTTGTTGTTTTAAATATAATATATAAATAAAATTACGGTTATTTTGAGACCTCATTCATTATCCTACGTTATATATAAGCGACACAATCTTGATTTTAAATTGATCGAAAAATCAAAACAATTGCCTTGAAATTACCTGTTTGGACCATTGTCCACGACCATCAACCAGCGAGAAGATCCCGTTATCTACATGGAATTTTTCTTATTAAAATTTGATATGGAGGGCTTTAAAAAACTATAGCTCCCGTTCTACTGATTGGATCTTCAAGGTTAAAGTCTTTAAAGAATGCTGACATAACGGGCTGTATTATGTAAAAAAATTATTGAGGAGGGGCAAAAATGTTCATACTATAGGGGTGAATAAAGCCCAATTCAATTCCATTTATTTTATTCTAAATTCAAATGTTTATGAAAATTTTTATAATTTTGAAAAACTAAAAACGCATAATTGTTGCCTCATTCCTCTTCTTTATTTAAAGACCTTAAGCTTCAAGATCTAATCAGTATCACCGGAGTTATAATTTTTTTAAATCAACCATATCGGTCGATTAATTTTTTTTGTATACATGGGCTTTTCTCTCCACTGAAGCTCATTCGATGCCAACGAACCAATACCCAACGTGGTTTTAAACCGTGTGAACGAGACTATATAAAACTATACGCCACTGGAAGACGATACGTCGCAGTTCATTCGTTTTTTTTTATAAGTCCGTTGAGTTTTCGATAAACGTACTTAGCTGAGTACGTTTTCTTGCCGTACAAACGTCGTGTGAAAGGCTCTATGTAAAATATATAC